>CM038681.1:450691388-451087198 GCA_021605205.1 Aegilops longissima | reverse complement strand
GCCTCCAGCTCGACATGGTTGGAGAAGGTTGAGGTGGGATGTGCGGACTTAGGCGCCTGGAGCTGAGTGCTGAAATGGATAAGCAAAGGAGGAAGAAGGCGTGGGTGAAAAGGTGGATCCTTATCCCCTAATATGAATGGGGCGGAGCTGTCGTCCCCACCGACTGGTAAAACTAACTTATTTCCCAAGCGTCGTAATCAATGGCGTGGATGGGTTACCCACGTCGTATTGATGAGAATCCCGGAATAAGGGGGCACGATCTATGCTTTGATAAGATGTGCCAAGAAACCGCCTCGCTAAACACGCTTGAGGTGGAACAATAAAAAAACGATTCATATAAAGATGCAGCCGTGGTGTGATGTCACGCGCATGCGAATCGTCAGCAGTCTGTGCAAAATTATTCTCTCTCACGGTGTTATGTGGAACTTGTTTTGCGAGCGGACACTATCCTTGTGTTCAAAACCTTCTATGAAGTATTCGGAGGAGGAACCGCCTTGCAATTCGAAGACAATATCTACCTGGCAGGACTTCGTCATCATTGAAGCCTGGTTAGGGGACTCTTGAGGAGTCCGGGACTAGGGAGTGTCGGATAGCGGACTATCGTCCTTGGCGGACTCCAAGACTATGAAGATACAAGATTGAAGACTTATCCCGTGTCCGGATGGGACTTTCCTTGGCGTGGAAGGCAAGCAGCGTCTGGATATGTAGATCTCCTACCATTGTAACCGATCTGTGTAACCCTAACCTATCCGGTGTCTATATAAACCGGAGGGTTTTAGTCCGATGGAGACGAACAACAATCATACCATAGGCTAGCTTCTAGGGTTTAGCCTCCTTGATCTAAATGGTAGATCTACTCTTGTACTACCCATATCATCAATATTAATCAAGCGGGGTAGGGTATTACCTCCATCAAGAGGGCCCGAACCTGGTAAAAACATCGTGTCCCTCGTCTCTGTTACCATCCGCCTAGACGCCGCGATTCGGGACCCCCTACCCGAGATCCGCGGTTTGACACCGACAACGATGAAAGCCTGCTTTTGGGTGGACTGCCCGTCTCGCTTTACGCTTCACAGGCGTGCGTTGGGGCACCACGTTGAGTGGTGCTCGATTCGCCTCTCGGGATCCCTTAGCTGATCGGGTTCCCATGCGAATACCTTCTTGACCGGCGGCGTAGGAACTTGATCAGGGCCTCCTCCTGCTCGGGCTGGAGGTTGGCGCCTATGGCGAAGGTGGCGTTAGTGGATCTGCCCTCGTCGACTAGTATCTGTTTGGTTTCTGCCTTGTCTTGGGTGAACAGCTGCTTCTTCTTGGCGGTGCAGCCCCCTTGGGCTCGAGGCGTCTGAGTCGGCGGGCTGTGCCGCTGCAGATCTTGAAGATGAGCTTGAGCACTTGCAATGCATCCCAGCGTCTCCGGACACGGTGAGAGCCGTTGCTCCGAGCATCTTCATGAGGTTGTCTGTGGGTGAGTCAGCGGCCATCATCGGGCTAGTGCTGGGTAGCCAGAGGATGGCGTTGTATGGGAGGCCGATGGGGCGATGTCGAAGTCAATTAGCTCCATCGGAAGTTGTTGTAGGTGCTTAAGGTCACGGAAGGCGGATCTGAAGGTGGCGCTGCGAAACCGCCCGGGGAGAGCTCTGCGACGGCCGAGCGGGCACCTGACTTATCTTGAAGCGAGAAGAAGGTCATAGCTCCTCCCAAGAACCACAGAAGCTTGCTGGCGGTGGAGCAGACCACATCGCAGCGGGCGCGGTGAGGCCATGGGAAGCGATTAGCCATGACCACAATAAATGCGCCTCCTGCCGAGGACGGCCTCCTCGTCGCCAGCCAGAGAAGGCGATGGATCAATCATGCCGTTTAAGCGCGGTGGCGTCTCAACGAACGATGCGACCCTTTGCACCTATCGCGAGGCTGGGGCCAGGCTCGAGCCCCAGCCCCTGCGTCGGCGGCCAGCGACCGGAGTGGGCGACGCTGCTCATCATAAGGTGAATCGCGATGTTGGCGGAGGCGGGTCGGCGGAAGGAAGCTCCGGCGCCCCTACAGTGCGCCAAATGTCGGTTCGGGTTCAGCGAGACCCTCTAGGTTCGAACTACAGGGTGCACGCGAGATCTCACCCCTACCTACCTGCACCTCGTGCGCTGTGAGATCTAAACTACACAAAAGAAACACAAAGGGACACAAGGTTTATCTTGTTTGGGCCACCATTGTGGTGTAGACCCTACTCCGGTGTGTGGTGTGGTGGATTGCCTTAGGGGCTGATGATGAACAATACAAGGAAGAACAGCCTCATGAGATCATTCTCTAGCCGTCTGACGAACTGCTGGGGGAGTTCGATCGCTGTCTCTCTCTCTCTCTCTCTAGGTTCAGCGTGTCTCTACCTGTGGGTGGCTAGCCCTATTTATAGGCAAAGGCCTGGCCTCTTCCCAAATATTGGCGGGAAGGCGCCCAGTTAGCCATTTTGAAGGGAACATCTAGTACACTTATCTCGACTAAAGTTGGTCCTCGCTGTCAAAGGCTCACAGCGATGATGCGGATTGGGGTCCACGATGACCTCCTTCCTGCCGTTGTGTTGGTCTTGGTCTTGTTGCACGAAATGGTTGCCTTTGCTTGATGCTCTACTTTGCGCTTGCCCCTTTGCACCAAAGAGAAATAGGGACCTTTGCGGTGGCGCCCTCTGGCGCCTCTCGGTCAAATCATGGCTTGCGTCATGGGCACCTCGTGAGGTACCCCACCTTGATCTCTCCGCCTCCTCACGAGCCAGCTGGAGGCCGTGCACGAGAAGCTTCATGTCGTCCGCCCAGCAATCTGGCCCCTCGCGAGGGTCTTGAGCTTGTCTTGATGAAGATGGGCCATGCCGGGCCACCTTGAGCCACACGCCGCGGGCAGGCATGAGCAGGCAGGTGCAGGTACCCCCGTTCCCAGAAACGCCGACATAGTGGTCAAGTAGAATTGAGTGAGAGCTCAAATTAATTTTGCAAAGACTGTTAATAGATCTAGAAAAGAATTGGTCCAAGAAACTTGATGATGCATTATGGGCCTATAGAGCGCATATAAAAATCCTATGGGTATGTCTACTGTATAAAATGGTTTATGGAAAAGCATGTCACTTACCTCTCGAACTAGAACATAAGGCATATTGGGCCATTAAAGAGATCAACTATGATTTCAAACTTGCCGGTGAGAAGAGGTTATTTGACATTAGCTCACTTGATGAATGGAGAGCCTAGGCCTATGAGAATGCCAAGTTGTTTAAAGAAAAAGTTAAAATATGGCATGACAAAAGAATACAAAAGCGTGAGTTTAATGTAGGTGATTATGTATTATTATACAACTCTCGTTTAAGATTTTTTGCAGGAAAACTTCTCTCTAAATGGGAACGTCCTGACGTTATCGAGGAGGTCTATTGTTCTGGTGCCATAAAAATCAACAACCTCGAAGGCACAAATCCGAAGGTGGTGAGCGGTCGAAGAATCAAACATTATATCTCGAGGTAATCCTATAAATGTTGAAACTAATGTTATTGAAACCGTAACCCGAGAGGAATACATAAAGGACACTTTCGAGCGTTTGAGACTCGAAAAGGAATAGGTATGTGAATGCGGTAAGTAAAAAGTAAACCGACTCCAAAACAGTTCTAATGGCAATTTTCTCCGTTTTGGAATATTTAGAAAAATAGGAAAATAAAAAGCAGTCCGGGAAGGACACGAGGCCTCCACGAGGTGGAGGCGCGCCCTACCCAAAGCGCGCTCCCGCCTCGTGGGCACCTCGTGTGCTCTCCGGACTCCGTTTCTTGCCGCGATCGTATTTTTGGTCGGTAAAAATTCATTATATAATCTCGAGAGGTTTGGACCACCGTATCACGCAAATTATCCTCTATTCTTGTTTGAGCTGTTTTACATCCCGGGGTTGTCAAGGCCGGGCATCATGTCATCCCCCTCCTCCAACAATGGTGACAACGATGCTTGGCTAATGAAGATAGAGCTAAAGAGGGAAGAACCCATGGAGATCAATAAGGATGAAGGGGATCAAGAAGGCCACGGAGGACCAAGCTCCCGCAGCAGAAGACATCCTTCAACTTGATCACAATCTTCTTACCCCAACTGAGATTGAAGCTTTCAAGATGATTGAGTTAGCTCGTATACAAAACAAGTATCTCACTTGTGAAAATATTTTGTTGAAGGAGCATATCGTCGCACACAAGGGAATTATCCGCAAGTTGGAGGATCTCTTGCGCTCGATGTGCGACTACCCATCAACAACTCCACCATCTTCTTCACCGGCAAAGGAGATATAATCACATGGGTATGGGCACTCCCCTTGGCAACTGCCAAACTTGGGGGAGGTGCCTCGGTATCGTATCACCATCATACTCCTATCTTTACCGTTTTCTTAGTTCGATCCTTTTAGTAATATCTTGATCTAGTAGAATAAAGTTTTGGTATGATCTAGTTTTGAGTTTTGCTTTATGATCCCTTTATGTAATCGAGTCCGTGAGCTATATAATAAAGATTAGTGTTGAGTCAAGGGCTTGATTATCTTGCTATGATCTTGAGGGAGTAAAAGAAAAAAAAGAAAGAGTAGAAAGAAACAAAGAGATCATATTGATCTTATGGAGAGTAATGACTTCACATAGAGAGAGTATGATGATTAAAAGTTGTCGAGAGTTGACAAACATAGCTTTGGTCATCGTTGCAATTAATAGGAAGTAATAAAGAAAGAGAGGTTTCACATATAAATATATTATATTGGACATCTTTTATGATTGTGAGCACTCATTAAAATATGACATGCTAAAGAGTTGATGTTGGACAAGGAAGACAACGTAATGGGTTATGTTTTCTTATATCTGAAACAAAGTATATTGTCATGGATCATCCAACATGTTGAGCTTGCCTTTCCCCCTCATGCTAGACAAATTCTTTGCACCAAGTAGATATACTACTTGTGCTTCCAAATACCCTTAAACCCAGTTTTGCCATAAGAGTCCACCATATCTACCTATGGATTGAGCAAGATCCTTCAAGTAAGTTGTCATCGGTGCAAGCACTAAATATTGCTCTCTAAATATGTATGACTTATTAGTGTGGGATAAAATAAGCTTTATATGATATTGTGATGTGGAAGAAATAAAAGCGATGGACTGCATAATAAAGGTCCACATCACAAGTGGCAATATAAAGTGACGTTCTTTCGCATTAAGATTTTGTGCATCCAACCCTGAAAGCGCATGACAACCTCTGCTTCCCTCTGCGAAGGGCCTATACTTTACTTTTATCTTCTACCTTATGCAAGAGTCATGGTGATCTTCACCTTTCCTTTTTACATTTTATCCTTTGGCAAGCACATTGTGTTGGAAAGATCACGATATATATATATATATATATATATATATATATATATATATATATATATATATATATATATATATTGGATGTAAGTTAGCATGAACTATTATTGTTGACATTACCCTTGAGGTAAAAGGTTGGGAGGCGAAACTATAAGCCCCTATCTTTCTCTGTGTCCGATTAAAACTCCATAACCACAAGTATTGCGTGAGTGTTAGCAATTGAGAAAGACTAAATCATAGTTGAGTATGTGAACTTGCTGAAAAGCTCTTATATAGATTCTTTACGATGTTATGATAAATTGCAATTGCCTCAATGACTGAGACAATAGTTTGTTAGTTCTCAATAAAGTTTCTGATTCATACTTGACATTGTGAATAGATTATTACTTGAGCATAAGAAAGCATATGACATTATCCATATATGTTGTTGTTATAAGAATGATCATGATGCCCTCATGTCCATATTTTATTTTATCAACACCTCTACCTCTAAACATGTGGACATATTTATCGTTATCGGCTTCCGCTTGAGGACAAGCGAGGTCTAAGCTTGGGGGAGTTGATACGTCCATTTTGCATCATGCTTTTATATCAATATTTATTGCATTATGGGCTGTTATTACACATTACGTCACAATACTTATGCCTATTCTCTCTTATTTTACAAGGTTTACATAAAGAGGAATGCTTGGTAATTTGGAATTCTAAGTGGAAAAGGAGCAAATATTAGAGACCTATTCGCACAACTCCAAAAGTCTTGAAACTCCACGGAAGTTATTTTTGGAAATAATAAAAAATATTGAGCGAATAAAATACCAGAGGGGACCCACACGCTGGGCACAAGGGTGCGGGGCGCGCCCCCTTGCCTCGTGGGCCCCCTGGTGGCCCTCCGGTGTCCATCTTCTGCTATATGAAGTCTTTCGTACGAAGGAAAATCATAAGCAAGCTTTCGGGACGAGACTCCGCCGCCACGAAGCGGAACCTTGGCGGAACCAATCTAGGGCTCTGGCGGAGTTGTTCTGCCAGGGACACTTCCCTTCGGGAGGGAGAAATCATCGCCATCGTCATCACCAACGCTCCTCTCATCGGGAGGGGGCCAATCTCCATCAACATCTTCACCAGCACCATCTCCTCTCAAACCTAGTTCATCTCTTGTATCCAATTCTTGTCTCTAAGTCTGAGATTGGTACTTGTAGGTTGCTAGTAGTGTTGATTACTCCTTATAGTTGATGCTAGTTGGTTTATTTGGTGGAAGATCATACGTTCAGATCCTATATGCATATTAATACTCCTCTGATTATGAACATGAATATGCTTTGTGAGTAGTTACGTTTGTTCCTGAGGACATGGGAGAAGTCTTTCTATTAGTAGTCATGTGAATTTGGTATTCGTTCGATATTTTGATGAGATGTATGTTATCTCTCCTCTAGTGGTGTCATGTGAACATCGACTACATGACACTTCACCATTGTTTGGGCCTAAAGGAAGGCATTGGGAAGTAATAAGTAGATGATGGGTTGCTAGAGTGACAGAAGCTTAAACCCTAGTTTATGTGTTGCTTCGTAAGGGGCTGATTTGGATCCATATGTTTCATGCTATGGTTAGGTTTACCTTAATACTTCTTTTGTAGTTGCGGATGCTTGCAACAGGAGTTAATAATAAGTGGGATGCTTGTCCAAGTAAGGACAGCACCCAAGCACCGGTCCACCCACATATCAAATTATCAAAGTACCGAACGTGAATCATATGAACATGATGAAAACTAAGCTTGCGATAATTCCCATGTGTCCTCGGGAGCGCTTTTCTCTATATAAGAGTTTGTCAGGCTTGTCCTTTGCTACAAAAGGATTGGGCCACCTTGCTGCACTTTATTTTCTTTTGTTACTTGTTGCTCGTTACAAATTATCTTATCACAAAACTATCATTACCTATAATTTGATGCTTGCGAGAGAATACCTTCTTTGAAAACCGCTTATCATTTCCTTCTGCTCCTCGTTGGGTTTGACACTCTTACTTATCGAAAGGACTACGATGGATCCCCTATACTTGTGGGTCATCAGATGTCGGGGGGAAGAGTTGATCGTGCCCCGCGAGCACCTATGGGACCTAGGTCCCTTTGTGGTTCGGAGGGGGGCGGAGACTGCAAAAAGCGGGTCGGCGATGCACGAGAGGTTTTACCCAACCCGGAGCTCTCCGGAGATAATACTCCTCTGCTGCTTTGTGGATTATCTGGTGTTCTTGCTAGGGAGCAATGCGAGCTACAAAACCTAACTGAGTGTGATGAACTAAGGCTGGAGCTGGACCGAAACCAGCCGAACCTCTTCTCGTTGCCCTCGGGCCTCCTTTTATAGGCACAAGGGGTTACCACATGTGGCAAGTAGACAAGGTTACAATGGTAAAAACTTAGGTAGGTACACGCTTTATACGGTGTCTGAGTAACCTATACCTAACTCGGCGGCAAGGGACAAGAGTCATCAATGCACTGTCTCGGTCGCCCGAAACGATTATAACGAGGGGCCGTTAAGTGCGCCTCCGTCCGCCACGATGGTGGCTTGTCGGCGCTGTTTGTCGCTACTCCCAGCTGGCTGCACAGCCGACCAGCGTGCTTGGGGGAGCCCGTGGTGACACGTTGGCGGGTGGCTGGGCGGAGATGAAGAGGTCGCCGCCCGACAAGCGCCTTGCCATGGCGAGGAACCTTGTCGCTTGAGGGGTTTAGCGCCCGCCAAGCCTTCGGCAAGCTCCTCTTGCGGGGCCTTATTCCTTCGCCACTGGTGGCCTTCGGCAAGCTCCTCTTGCGGGGTCTTAACTACATTGTTCTTGAATGGTTCCAAGGGAGCTCTTGAGGATCTTGGCGGCCATCAAGCCCGGCCCGGCCGTGGGGCGCTGCTGGCTGTCCGTGTGCGAGTTGAGGTACTAGGGTACCCTACTCTAGTACACCGACAGGAGCCCCGAGCTGGAGCCAAACTCTGGCGCCAAGCTCTGTTGGGCAGAGCCCCAAAAGCGGTCTGCAGGCGTGCGTGGTCTTGATTACGCCGTTACTTGCCTTGGACCCACCCGTCCCCACGAGCGACCGCGTCGGGCGTGGCGTCGTCAGGAGATCGTGGGGCTTTCTTTAATGGAAAAATCGGGCCCCCCCTCCTTTATAAGCGGAGGAACGGGGCAGGGCAGCCTACTTGCCCTCGCTGTCACATCGGAAAAACCCCCATCGCCTTCCCTTCCTTCTTGAGTCCACAAGGCGGCGCTCCGCCCCTCCATTGCCACGGTGCCACCGCGCGTCGGCTTCCTCCACCACGACCCCTATGGCTCCGAAGGCCGATAAGGGAAGGCGTGAAATCCGCCGGCCTTGGCGGCTCATGGCCTTCTGCGGAAGGCGGGCCCTCTTGACCCCGCTCAGCGAGGAAGGAGCTGCGGGAGCTGTACTACCTCTTTTGGTCGGCGGTGACGGGCGCATCCAGCGCCTACGAGGTTATCTCCGCCGCCACATCTGCTAAGGTCTCCTTGGTACCCTTTTTGCGATTTTCTTACGGGTGCGGGCTCGCCACCTTTTTTTGATTTTTACTGTGATGTCATGAACACCTATGGCCTCCGCCTTCTTGACTTCACCCCCAGCGCCGTCCTCACCTTGGCCGTTTCGCACATCTCTGCGAGAACTTTGTCGAGTCCACCAAATATCGCCCTCTTCGCCATTACTTCTCACCCAGCGTGAGAGGAGAGCCGCTTGCGGGAGGAATTGCATGGACCTCTAGGATCGGCAAGAAGGGCGTGCCATGACGGAGAGTTGCGCAGCAAGTGGGAGGAGTGGAGGGCTGGCCAGTCTGGATCTTAGAGGAGGAACCAGCCTTTTACCGCCTGCGCCAAAACCCCCATAGTTAGCGGCAGCGATTGGAGTAACTTGGCGGGAGGGCGACAAGTTGAAGATTGCCGACTAGGATTTTCGCCTCCGGCAAGCGAGGGCTCACCGTGGGGCAGTTGGCGCGGACTTCCTTCGCCGCTGCATTGCGCCCTTGCGGGAAAGGGAGACCTGCTTGGGAATTCGAGCGCGGCGGATATCATGAGGCTGCGTCCGGGCCTAAGTGGAACTTCACCACCACAGGCTTGGCGGCATGCTGCGGGAGCTGTTCAAGCCTGAACCGGACAACCTGGATGGTGCATGTTGCCGAGGGAGTTGTGCCCTTGTGCAACAACTCGGCGCAATCGCATCCAGCGCGATAATTCCGTTGTCGATTCCCATGGGATCGTTCAACTTAGCGAGAACCGCCGATGACATAGTGCAGCGGTTCTTGACGACTTATGCGAAGTGCGGTCGCGCCGGCGAAAAGGCGGCTCACCGCTGACCTGCTGCTCGGAGATGGCTTCGCGCCATACAAGGTGGAGGAGGCTGCGAAGGCCGCCGCTTCTTTAGTGCGTTTGGGTTCCACGGTCGAGGAAGCGGAGAGGGCGGGCGGCAAGCCTTGCCGCGAAGAAGAGTTCATCGGTGAGGAAGAGCAGTCGACCCGACAACGACCCAAAGTGAGCTGCGGGGGCGCCTCTCCTCCGCCCGTCAAGTAGCTTGCCGCGGGAGGCTTCGCCGCCCCGCCAAGGAGGCGTCTCCGGAGGAGAATGGTGGGGAGCATACGGTCCAGGCAACCGCCTCGCCGCCCGGCAACGCTCCACCACGGCAATCTTTGTTGCAGCGGGGCGTCTCATTCCGCCGCGGCGGACTCGGGGCCTTGAGGTTGTGGCCCCTGCACCCTAAAGCGCGGAAAGAGTCTTCTCCCCGATCCGTCGCGGCTGAGCGGAGTTCGATCTCTCGCTCTCAGCTCCGAGGAAGAAGAGGAAGAGTAAGATCTTGCCGCTGCTATTTGTAGTCTTCTAATTTATTGCTTTATCTTATATTTGTTGGTTCCCTCTGAACTTTCTTCTTGAGCGTCAGCTCGGAGGCGCCGAAGAGGGCCAAAACGCCCGGTGGTAATCGTCTCGAGATGACTCCCACAGCAACAGAGGGGAACACGTCTTAGACTCCCTTGCGGACCGTCAACCCTTCAACAAAGCAGCCCCAGCCAGGCCCCGGTGTAAGTATCTGGTATGCTTCCGTGGTTAGGCGTGCTTGGGTGCTTTCGTTATATATCTGGTTTGTTGGATTTTGTAGGAGCGAGCAGCCACATCATGGAGCACGGAGGTTACCCCGAGGTCCAGCCTCATCGAGAGGCCCGGAGGCCGCTCGAGATTACTGCTTGCTTCAACTCGCCACCAAGGGAGAATTCTCCGCCAAGGGGCGCTCTCGGCAAGGGAGGCTTCTCCGACAAGGGAGCTTCCCGACAGGGCTGGCGCCAGCGATCCTCCGGTGGTGGAGGCCGCCCACGAGGCCCTCTGCAGGTAATCTTCTTGTCTTGATAGTTTTCCTTGGAGTTCTGCTCTTCCGTTTCTCTCTTTGAATGTCTGTTTGATTTGTGCTTCCTCCTTGACCATGAGATCCATCTGCGGAACCCGATGGAAACGAGGCTGCCGGTGAGGAAGGCCGGCCCGGCGGCAGCGTCGATGCGCCAACATGGAGGAGGAGGAAGCTGGTCTTGACAAGCCCGCGGCGAGAGGCTGCCGAGGCGTGGCGCGAGAGGCGAGGAAGAACCAGCGATCGCATTGGCGGCGGAGGCGCAGGAGGCGCCGAGCGCTTGCGCCGACCGCCGATCTCCCTGCCACCGATGCTGCACGGACTCGAGGCCCGGCCGGCGCCTACTTGAAAGCCGGTGAGGTGTCTTCATCAAGCTCCCATGGGCATCAAGCTCCGGCGCCCGGCCGAAGGGGAGACCTTCGATCGGGCTGCTTGCCTCCGCCGGGCTATCGCTGGTTGGCGCCCGAGCAGCAGCGATGATGAACACGAGGAGGCAGCTGCTAAGGAGGTTCTTTGTCGCTCTACCGCGCCCGACAAGCCAAAGCTGGAGTCGAGGCGCTTGTCGGCGAGGGCTGACTTGGAAAGCGTCGGAAGAGCTCCAGCGCCAACAAAGAGACTCTCCGGGACATAGCGAGGCTCGGGAGCAGCTCGTTGAGGCGCCTGACCTTTATCTTGGAGAAAGGCGAGTTGAGAACAGAGAGGCTTGCGGTGAGAAGCTCTCCGCTAGAAGGTGAGTGGCGCGTGAAGATCAACCTCGGCAGCTTTGAGGAAGATCTTGCAGCGAAGACAAGCGATCGGCAGAGCCGCTTCAGGAGGCAAAGGATCTGCCAGCGTGCTCACAAGCCGCCAAAGGGGCTGGAGGCGAGGTGGCTCAGCTGGAGTCCACCCTCCGGAAGAAGTGCCGAGGAGGTCACCGGGTTGAAGCCTTGGCGTGAGAAGGGCGCTATACCCTCGGTGAGCTGCAGGTCGTTTGGTGACAAGATCAAGGAGATCGATGCCGCCAAGGGCGTCAAAGCGGATCTGGAGCTGGCCAGCCACCTTGGTGAGGCGGCTGAATGGCGTCGAGGGGAGCGAGAGGCAGGCCTCTTGGAGAAAATCAAGACCACCGAGGAGTTCTTTGTCGAATCGTGACCGCCTAGAATAATCTTGGGACAGCATAATGCATTGGACAGAAGGTCTCGTGGACCTTGCCGCCCGGCATCCACAATGGTGATAGAGTTGGGGATGACAGATCTTGGATATTCCACCGGCGAGAACCTCAACCAGCGTCAAGCTCAGCCTATTCTTCAAAGGTGTGTTGGCGGGTATCCGGCGGCTCGGGATGAGTTCGAAGCAAGCTGGTGGAGGAATCACGCCAGAATCTGTCGAGAGGCTCTCCGAGAGGTGTTGATGAAGGTGGCCTTCCGCAACCCGGCGTCCACTTCTCCAAGGCCCTCAAGTCCCTGCCTTCATCCGCCCGGCGTTGAAGCGCTCAAGACCCTTATCGCACCCATTGTGGGCGGGGTGGCGAGTCAAGGCTCGAGGCGACGGCGTGGATTAGGCCGCCAAGTCTATCTTTCTCTTGTCGTTGTAGATCATGTTTAGGCGAAAAAAGCTATTAGATCATGACAAGTTATCATGTAATATACACTATCTTAGGCAATCGAAGGCAATGTTATTTCCTTTACTCGATTTCTTCCCTTGTATGTTTCACCCTCGCTTTCGGAAACTTGCGGTGCGAGCACCCTTGCATGGCGCCGAGTGCGAACTTCGCACCTCTTTGGCGGGGTACGCTACCGACAAGCAACCTCGTCGCGGACTAATGCAGCTCACTTAAATTGTTGGCGGACTCGAAACAAAGTAAGAAGCGCGTTCGATCCGCGATTTGGTTCCTCCGCGCTGGAGTTTTCCATACAAAGTACTATCGTTCGAGGAAGATAACTTAAAAATTCAAAACTGGTCGCTTAAACTTAGCAACTTAGCTTTCACATCGTCCATTCTCGGCAAAGCGACAGTTCCTCGGCGGCTTGCAGCCCACATCATTATCTCCTCCTCTCTCCCGGTTAACTTGTGGGTGGATGAACCTTCTTCTTATTTGAGAAGAAAGAAGAGAAAAGGAAAGTTGTGGAGCCGATGGCTCATTATAAACTTACGGGTCTGGGTGCTGCACAAGATGTTAGTAAACACATGCATATTTGATTATGGAAGCATGTATTAACAAAAATGTGCGCAACCATAGGCTTCTTGATGCAGAAGTGCGCCCGGCTTTGTACAAAGGATTACATGCAACAGCGGCAAGACTTGTACAAAAGGGTGGTTGCGAGCAGGTTCCGGCAACCGCGCCTCATAGGTAAAACTTGCGAAGATGCTCTATGTTCGAGAATTGCTCACGGAAAGTCGTCTTCGGTCTCAAAGGCGGACAGCGCCGGGCCTAGTGACTCGTTTTACCCGATAAGGGCCTTCCCGCCGGCGTCAACTTGTTGGAATTCTTGGCGGATTGAGCGCACCGAAGAACAAAATTAGCCTTCCTCGAAGCTTCGGCATTAACTGCGGCTATGGTAGCGGCGCAAAGCTTCTGATAACGAGCAGCTCGTCTGACGGCTTGAAGGCGATCTTCCTCGAGGAAGCAGTAGCGTCATCTTGCCGCAGCTGCTCTTGCTCAAGCTCATCATAGCGAGCACTCGAGGTGACCCGTATCTGAGTTCCGTGGGGAGAACTGCCTGCTGCTCCGTAAACTAGAGCAAAAGGGTGTCGGCGGTGGCTCGATTTGGCGTCGTCTGATCGACCAAGAACCAGCAGCTCCTCGATCCGATTCTTTCCGCACTTGTGCGGCTGTCGAAAGTTACGGTCTTGAGTCCTCGCAGCGCCGGCGTTCGCTCTCTACCTTGACCGTTGCTTCTCGGATGAGCAAGCGAAGCAAAGCAGATCTTGGCGCCAAGATCTTGGCGTCTTGCATGAAGGTGCGACTTCGTGAAGCGAGTGCGTTATCGGTGATGATCCGGTTAGGAATCCCAAAGCGGCAAACAATTGACTTTGAAGAACTTGGCGGTGGTGTGCTGTCACCTTCCTCCTGGTTCCGCCGGCCACTTTGTGAACTTGTCGATTCGCGGCGTACAAGTATTCAAAGCCCCGACAGCCGGGGAAGGGCGCGAGATGTCGAGCCCCGGACCGAGAAGGGCGGGATAAAGGGATCGTCTGGAGAGCTTGAGCTGGCTGGTGTATCTGTCTTGAATGGGCCTTGCGCTTCACACTTGGTTACTTGTGCGGTTGCATCACGGAGGGCTTGGCGAGAAGAAACCTTGCTTGGAAAGCTTTGCGGCAAGGGCTCTTCGCCAATGTGGTGACCACATATGCCTCCGTGTATCTCGCCAACAACCATCCATCTTCGGCAAATACACTTCAATTTCACTCTGTTGAGTCTTCTTACATCTGGGATGTTGTCTACAAGCTGATACATACTTGACTTTGGAGGGCTACTTTTCCGCTTCTTCTTGCTCTTGGGGAAGTTCTCACATGCAGAGGAAATGGGCGATCTCTTGTGCCCATGTTGGAGCACAATGGCTCGACAACGAGACTAAAGGCTCATCTATCCTGCGGGACCATCGGCTTCTCTGCAAGGACCTGCGGGTCCGCGAACTCGATGATCCCGTCAAGCTTCTAGGAGCTAAGCTTGTCGGGGCGTTCTTCAACGATACAAACTGCATGGTTTGTCGGACAGACTGCTCCTCGGTGATATTCTTGGTGGTTTTAGGGACCTTCTTGGCGGCGGCGGAGAGCTCTGCGGAAAGTAGTCGCCGGAAACCAATTTTCTCTTCTTGCTCATCTGTTGATGGTGTCACGGTTGGTTGAGTCAGCTTGAACACAAAATCCTGGGTTCCACGAGTAATTTAAGTCACGGCACATTTGGAGAGGCCATCAGCTATATCATTTTGTGCTCTTGGAATGTGTTCCATTTGCAGGCATTCAAAGTGCTCTTCCAGCTTCCTCACCACATCGACGTACGCTTCCATCAACGGACTCTGGTAATCTTTATTTACTTGGCGGACGACAAGTTATGAGTCTCCCCTGACAATGAGCTTCTTAATCCCAAGGTCCACCGCAATCCTGAGACCGGCAAGCAAGCCTTCATACTCTGCAGTATTATTTGTTGCTTGTTCCTTGGGGAAGTGCATTTGGACTATGTACTTGAGGTGCTCTCCGGTGGGTGCGATAAGCGACCGGCCCGGCACCTGCCTGCAACGAAGGCACCATCAAAGTACATCAGCCACTCTTTATTGCCACCTTAGCGGGGATGCTCGTCTCCGAATTTCTTCATCTTGTGTTGGCGTCCACTCTGCTATGAATTCCGCCAATGCTGCTGCTTTCTGGATAGTTGAAGTGCTTTCGAACTTGAGACCAAAGCTTGGCAGTTCAGTGCCCACTCAACAATCCTGCTGTTATACGGATTTTGCAATATCCTCTTCAGTGAGCGGTGGCATTGTTATCTCATGTGCTTGGAAGTAATGGCGCAGCTTTCTAGAGGCCATGAGGAGGCGGCAACCTACGCACACGAGTACCTCGATCTAGCCCCTGCAAATGGGAGGCCCGACAAAAGTAGACTGGGCGCTGCACCATCTTCTTCCGTATCTTATCGCAACCCTCGCTGGTCCGTCCTTATCGGGACGAGCTTGGCAACATCTTGCTTGTCATTGGATCGCTTGCCTCGGTTGCCGGCTCATCATCTGCCTCCCTCTCCGCTACTAACGCAGCACTAACCACTTGATTGGTTGCCGCTATATACAGCAGCAACTTTTCTTGTGGCTTAGGTGCGACAAGTAATGGGCGGAGGACAGAATATCTCTTCAAGTCTGCGGCGCAGCCTCCGCTTCGAGTCCATTTCATTGGACC
Organism: Aegilops longissima; assembly: GCA_021605205.1. Lineage (NCBI taxonomy): Eukaryota > Viridiplantae > Streptophyta > Magnoliopsida > Poales > Poaceae > Aegilops > Aegilops longissima. The sequence goes on along the minus strand of CM038681.1, from coordinate 451,071,617 downwards.
TGCCTTTTCAAAATCTTGAAAAAGGGAAGAGGCGCGTTCAGCAGACTTAGAGATGAACCTCTTGAGAGCAGCCGCATAACCGGCAAACCTCGACATCCTTGGCGCTTTGGTGCTTGATCGCTCAATGGCCTTGATCTTGTCGGGATTGGCCGATTCCCGTTGAGATACAAAGAACCGAAAGCTTGCGGAAGGGACTCCAAACACACACTTCTCGGGGTTGAGCTTGAGGTTGATCTTGCGCTTGGTTTGCAAGCGTCTCATCAAATCTTGAACCAAGGTTGCCTTGTCTTTGCTTTTGACCACTATGTCATCCATGTAGCTTCTACATTTACGTGTATCGTGGTCCAAAGCATCATGGACTACCCTTGCAAAGGTTGAACCAGCATTCTTCAAACGAAAGGCATCCGTATAAGCGATCGTGCCACATGGTGTGATGAATGCGGTTTTCTCTTCATCCTCTTACGCCATGAAGATCGATGATACCACGAATATCGTCAAGAAATGAAAGCGGATCGCATCCGGCCGTGGAGTCAACAATCTGGTCGTCTGGCGGCAAGGGAAATGGGTCCTTAGGACAAGCTTTATTAACATCTGTGAAGTCAATACAAAGTCTCCATTTCCCGTTAGCCTTGCGATACCACTACGGATTGGCCAACCACGTGGGGTGGAGGACTCCTCGACAAGCCTGCTGCTTCCAATTTCTTGATTTCTTACGCTATGAACTCTTGGCGCTCCTTTGCTGCTTCCTAACTTTTTGCTTGGCGGGCGCGTGAGACGGACAGCTAGGTGGTGCTCAATTACTTTCACAGGAACACCGGGGATGTCGGATGGTTGCCATGCAAACACGCCGACATTACGCCGCGAGAAAACAACGAGCTCGTCTTCCTATTTAGGATCAAGCGTGCTTGATGGTGAAGGTACCACCGGCGCCGTCCTCCTTGGCGGGCACCCTCTTGGTCTTTAGGCGGAGCTGCCATCGTCTTGTTGCACTTGCGGTGGAGCTCGATGGTGCGTCCTCGGCGGTGGCGCGACACTCGAAGATGCGCTTGCGGAGTGAACAGCGAGCTCTTGCGGATCGGTGGTCTTCTTCTTCGCCGGGAGCTTCGGCGGTATGTGGTTTGCTATCATGCGCGGCTGCTGCATCGGTAAATCTTGTCGGCGCGAACAAGTGCATCTTTCTTGTCGCCGTGGACAGAAATAACACTTATCGGGCGGGCATCTTGAGTAGGTTATGCGCATAGTGAGGCGACATGAACTTGGCGGCGCGGACGTGGAAGTATGCCATTGTAGGGCAATGGGAAATCGGCGACGTCGAGCGTGACCCTCTCGGTTCGAAGTTGAGCTCACTGCCGAATATTACCGCAACGCGATCTTCCCCTTGGGCTTGCTTCTTCCGGGTTGATTCCTCGGAAAGTACCGGTTTCTTCAAGCTCGTTGTCGAGGATTTGAAGTTTACGGAGCCTGCGAGAGGAGATCAAATTCAGGCGGCCCGCCGTCAACCAGCATATTTGTGACCTTGAGGTTGCGGATGGTTGGTGAGACCAACATCGGCAAACACCCGACCGCGATGATCGATCGGGGTGATCCTCAATGTCAAAGATGATGGCGTCTTTGACCACGCCGCCGAGGTTTGCGTGACTCTATGGATGGTTACATTGCATTGACCTCACGCATCCATTGCTTGAGTTGGCGGTCGCGAGGCATCGAGAGGCAGCACCACCATCGGCATAAAGGACCTCTGTTGCCTTTTGAAACTCATGCTCATCGGCTTCATCGTCTTCATAGTCCTCGCCATCTTCATCTTCATCCTCTTCTTTATCGCGGCCACGAGAGTCTGTCTCCTTGCCGCTGCTTGGCCTGCAGCGGCGTCCTCCCGGCGGGTCTCTTCTTACTTGCTGCACCTGCACCTTCTTGGGCTTTCTCCTTGTCTGCCGCTCGTATTCAGCTTTACGTAGCTCAACAAGCTGCTCGACTTTCTTGCAGCTCTGGAGATCGTGGCCTTTAGTGCGGTGGATTTTCTGATCTTTGCTTGTTGGAGCCGCCCGGGCTTGTGGTGACCTCCACGACTTAGCGGTTAGTGTCAGCGGTAATCTCCTTGCGGAGCCACCGGCCTTGGCTTAGTTGGCGGCACCATCCTTGCGGACTGCTCGACAACTAGTACTTCTTGGTTTTCTTCCTCCTGTTGTTCCGCGCCGGCTATTCCTTGCAGGCGGTCCCTTCCTTGTCGATTCTGCTCCCACATTCATCACAGGAGCCTTCTTCCTTCTTCGTAGCGTGCACACTTGTCGGCCGAGGCGTATAGCTCGCTGGCGTCTTTCACTTTGCACATCGCCATCTCCTCCCTCATCCTGCGGTTTACGTACATTATGATGAAATGCACTAATCACTGCAGCGGGGTGGGCGTCACAGGATGTTATAGTGCACTTTCATTGAATCTCTGGATGAATTTCTTGAGAGACTCCCCCTCATACAGGGCAAGCAGGTGGAGATCACTCTCTGGCCGTGAGGCTTGTGGCGCTGTGAAGGCGCCAACAAGCTGATGGCACAAATCTGCCCAGAAGAAATAGAGCTATCCGGCAAGTGCATGAGCCAAGATCGGCGTTTGGCTTGAGCACCAAAGGGAAGTAGTTGGCGAGGATCTTGTCGTCTCGTCCCCGCAGCTTGCACGCGATGGTGTAGATCTTTGAGGAACTCCGATGGGTGTGTCCTGCCATCGTACTTCTCCGACGCGTCTGGTTTGAAGTTTTTCTTGTCGGGCCACGGACTTGCCGCAGCTCACGAGTGAGCGCGGGCAACCCACAGCGTCTGACAAGTCGCTGGTTCCCCTGGCGTGCATATCGACATTGGGCCAGCGTTGGTCGATTAATGGCGCTTCTCTTGGCGCTTCGTCTGGTTGGCGTCCTCTTCTGCCGTTCGAAGAACTTGGCGCTGGTCGCGATGAGCTCGCGGATCCGGCGATCTTTGTGGAGTCATTGTCGAGGTAGATCCGGCGGTCGGCGATCTTAGCCTTCGGGAAGGGAGTGTCGGTGGGTGCACCCGCAAGTCTCGTCACCATCGGCTCGCGCCTTGTCGCCTCGCCAGCGATTCTGGCCTTCGGTTGCGCGGGGCGTCGCCGTAAACAAAGCCGATGAGGCTCTGGTGTAGCCCTCCACTCGTCGACCTTATCGGCCGTCGGAGGGTAGTCTAGTAATGGCGAGCTCTCGCCAAGGCTTCGCTGGTGTGGTTGGCGGCAAGGGCGTCTGGGCGAAGAAGCGGGATATGCTCGGACTCTAACCAAGTTAGGAGGGCAGCATCCCTCCCCAGCGACCGTACCCCACTCGTACCGGCATCTTTGAGGTGCATCGCGGGTCTCGAGGCCTCGGGATCCTCAAGCAGCGCTTGATCCAAAGATCGTATGGTGCGCGGGTATCATGGCGCTGTCATCGCGCCTCCTGCGATAGACGGATCTGCGATCGAGACCGCCGGCGCCGCGCGCGTTGTCGCTTGACCTGGCGGCATCGTGGGCTCTCGGCGGCGCGGTCCCTCGCGGCGTTCCCCCACCACGGCAGCTCCGGTGGTGGTGGGTTCAACGAGAGCAGCTCGGCTGCTGCGAAGCTTCTTCTTGGCGCCATGTCGGCGAAAGCGTTGATGGAGTTGCTAGTCGACCGCCGGACGGGTTCACACAGCTTTGCGCCCCTACAGCGCGCCAAAGATGTCGGGGAAAAACTGTCGTGCCCGCGAGCACCTATGGGACCTAGGTCCCTTTGTGGTTCGGAGGCGGAGGCTGCCGAAAGGCGGGTCGGCGATGCACACGAGAGGTTTTACCCAGCCGGAGCTCTCGGGAGATAATACTCCTCTGCTGCTTTGTGGATTATCGGTGTTCTTGCTGAGGAGCAATCACGAGCTACAAAACCTAACTTTGAGTGTGATGAACTAAGCTGGAGCTGGACCGAAACCAGCCGAACCTCTTCTACTTTGCCCTCGGGCCTCCTTTTATAGGCACAAGGGGTTACCACATGTGGCAAGTAGACAAGGTTACAATGGTAAAAACTTAGGTAGGTACACGCTTTATGCGGTGTCTGTTAACCTATACCTAACTCGTGACAAGGGACAAGAGTCATCAATGCTGTCTCGATCGCCGAAACGATTATATGAGGACCGTTAAGTGCGCCTCCGTCCGCCATGATGGTGGCTTATCGTGCTGTTTGTCGCTACTCCCGCTGGCTGCACCCTACCGACCTGTGCTTGGGGAGCCCCATGGTGACACGTTGGCGGGTGGTGGAAGCGAGAGATGAAGAGGTCGCCCGCCCGACAAGCGCCTTGCCTAGCCAGGGAACCTTGTCGCGCAGGGTTTAGCGCCGCCAAGCCTTCGACAAGCTCCTCTTGCGGGGCCTTATTCCTTGCATACAGAGTGGCCTTCGGCAAGCTCCTCTTGTCCGGGTCTTGTACATTGTTCTTGAATGGTTCCAAGGGAGCTGCTGAGGATCTTGGCGGCCATCAAGCCGGCCCGATCGTGGGCGCTGCCTGGCTGTCGTGCGAGTTGAGGTACTAGGTACCCCTACTCTAGTACACCGACATCGATGGGGAAGCGCGTGAATGAAAAATTTCTGCATAAAAATCCGCCCCAAGCGCCAGCGCACCGTTACAGGCTGGCCCAACAACGTGTAAGCCCTTATGTGGCCCGAACCGGGGCTCTGTCGGTGTACAAAAGTAGGGGCTCTCCTTTTGATCCCTTTACTTGTGCAGGCGATCGAGCCACATGCCACGGCCACACTTAGCGAGGCAAAGGAGAAACGGAGAAAACCAAAGCGCCAAAGGCAAACAAAGCAGCGCCAAGACCGAAAACACAAAAAGCAAGGGAGAGGTGGACTCCCGGAAAGACCCTTGCAGGGGGCGGCCTCCATGACCTCGAAAGAAACCTTGCCCGAGCAACTTGCCCAATGCCAGCAGAGCGAGCCACCGTTGAGCCCATGGGTTCCAAACGTCACCAACAACTACATTGGACCCAGGGCTCGGGAGGCACCTCTGTGGTGGCATGCAGATCTTTGTCAAGATCATAGATACATGAGCTCAGATGAGGACCAAAAGATGACGATCCTCGGCGGGATTCTAGCCGAGAAACCCTAAGACCGGGAAGAGCCTTGCAGGGGGCGACCGTCAGCGCCCAGCAAGACCCTTGCACAGCCCCTATAAGACCCTTGTCGAGGCATCAGCGGGGCCACGGCGAGCTGCACCAGCCAAGACTCCATCGCCGTCCCCAAGCATCTGCTTGCTCAACCAGCTGGGCAGGCACCTGCGTGGTGACGGGCGGCCTCTACACCGACCCAGCAAGCACCTGCGTGGTGGCATGCAAATCTTTGTGAAGTGTCGTGGTTTTGTCACGGCAGATGTCCTCATGAAAGGACTTAGTCGTGGAGCCATCACTACGGGTTAACTTGAAGGGGTTAAAACGGATGCAAAGACACAAGAGTTATACTAGTTCGGCCCCTTGATGAAGGTAAAGCCTCGTCTAGTTTGTGATGGGATTGATGTGGTCTCGATGACTAGGGAGCGAATAAGCCGCCTAGGCCTCGAGTTGTTGTTATCTCTCCTTGAACCGCCCGGGTCGTCCCCTTATATACGGGTGGCGCCCGTCGGTTGAAGAGTCCCAATCTCCGGTTCATATTAGTGTCCGGGTTGGTCTCTCTCTATTCTAACTTAAAATACAAGTTTACATATCAGCGGTTTACAACTACGGGTTCTAAACCGACTACAGAATATAGGCCCTTACTTTCATGCCTCTTGGGCTTTTACACGTTGAACTCTTGATGAAGTTAATCCGGCCCGAATATGCGGTTTCGCCCGATAGTAATATCCCCAACATTAGGCCCCAGATTGATTTGAACAGGTTCATGTCAATCCTTGATAAAAACCTTCCTCTTCAATGCCTTCTTGAAATCGTTGAACCGCCATGATGTCACCTTCTCCGATTCTTTGTAAACGGCATGGCGTCCCCATAAAAATAGCATCCACGATATCTTCTTTGTTTAATAGATCCGCAATAATCGAGGCGACAGCTCCGCTTCCTAGGTTTATGGTTCCTTAATTCCCACGCCTGACACAGGTATCTTGCCTTATAAATAGGCCCGAAGGATCATTCCTTTTCTTCCCTTCGTCCCCTTTCTCTTCGTCTTCCTCGCGTCGCTGGCCTCAGAGCTCCACCACCGCTGTCGACCTCTGCATCGTCTTGGGCCGCTGCATCGACCTGAACGCACCAGAGAAACACAGATTCTTCCGCATCTCCTCAACTCAGGTAGGTCCTCGGTTCCCTTTTGACCTAGATCCATTCTAGGGTTTCCTGTTCTTGTCGTGCTCCATGAACTGCTCTTGCTCATAACAGACTCTTGGATATATCTGTGATACCTTGCCTTTGATTAGCGGTAGCTTTTAGCATCCGCTGTAGTCTCGTGCGTGCGTCCATGGATCTCGCATATCATCTCTGCTCATTGCATCAATCTTTGCTCTGCTGTCTTCCTTTTGAATATTTTCTTCTTTTACGATGCGGCGGATCCTTCGTTTATAGAAAAATCTTGCGAAACCTGTTTACGCACACTTAGCCGTTCACAACCTCAATTGTTTTCAATATTTAGACCTTAGACCAGGCGGTTTAACTTATCATAGAAAAAATTAGATAAACCGGTATACACCATTAGTCCCCTTGTTGAACCGCCAGAACTCCTGAACCGGACACTGTCACTTCATAGAACTCCGGTTTAGAAGTATTTGTCTCTGATTAGCATTGTACACCGGTTCTCTCTTTGTCCCAACATATTTTTTGAACCAGATTTATATATTTTTTATAGATGGCCAAACAAGTGTATGAGTGCAACTGGGCTCCTTCCCGTGTCACCGAAACTCAATTAAACAACCTGGTCCTGACTGGCGCTTTAGCCAGTAAAAATAGTATCCATTGGAGGGTTCACGGCAAGAATGTCCACCCACACCTCAAGAAGGAGAGGTTGTAGTTTTCGCAGATCACCTAGCCGGGGTTTCAATCCGCCCGGTTCAAAATTTTATCGAGATGTCTGGCCAATTTTCAACTCCGTCCACAAGATCTGAGCCCCAATTACATTACCAATATCGCCACTTCCAAGTGCTCACTGTGAGGCATACTTTCAAGAAGAACCCACAGTTGAGCTGTTTAGAGACTGCTTCCATCTAAACCGCCGCACTGAATTCAGCAGCGGGTCTAACACGAATTGGGTGGCGTGGCGATTCAGAAAGAAAGGAGGTCATTTATCCTCATGTCAAACTGCACAGCCACCCCAAGGAATGGAATCAAACATGGTTTTATTGCAAAGACACTTCAGCTGCCAATGAGAATCCCTGCTGGTTTTTTATCGGGGCGACTCGGCAACACATCCCTTTCATAAAGATTAACTACCGGTGAGAGAAGTAAATATGCTCCTCAACTCTCCAAGCTCGAGCCTTCATGGCTAACGGTTTAACGGAATTGATCTTGCGCGTTGTTGGATATCATGGAGCATCTGCCCCTCTCCAGCGCTCCGGTTTAATGTGTGAGTACCTTTGGTAGTGTCGGCGACCCCCTCCGACACATTAATATCCAGCTTACCGATGATGAGGTCACCAAGGCGGTGAAGAAGATCTTTGAGCGAACGGAAAACCTCGTGCTCGGACGGTCTGCTCCCCTTACGTGCTACCAACAAACCGCCATCTGTAAGACTTGATCATTTTTTACTGAATATATTATTGCCATCCGGTATAACTTTTAACATTAAGCTGCTGTAACGGGTGATGATCCATTACGGAGCAAGAAATGCCCACAAGAGAAATCGGAGAAGCGGACAAACCGGAAAAACCACTTAGGCAAAAGACCAAAGCTGTCAAGAAGACCACTCATAAGAGGAAAACCACTGCGTCTTGATCCGGTGCGGATGATGATGTGGGTAATCCGGACCTTGAGTAGAACTTGATTCACTTGGCTTACTTTTCACCGCCCTAATTAATGATGATGTTTGTCGGGATGATCTTTGAAACCAGTAATCTTGATGTTGTAGAGGTAACTATTCTCTCCTCGACTCAAATCCTTTGCCTTCACTAAAAACCGCCGAGCAAACCGGAAAATTAAATTTTCTCATCCCCTTGCTTACTTGGATCCCAAATTTCTTATGAAGACTCAACAACATGAAGCTCGCCGCTGCTTCGGCACAGCGGCCAGGTAGTTAACTCCACGGTTTACGAGCAGTGCAGTTGGAAGCGTCGTTCGAGGTCTCTAATTTGCTTGTCGGTGCTTATCCTAAAGCAGGCTGGTTTCGTCAACCCTTAATCCGTCGATTCCGATTATCGGTCACTTCCCTCCTCATCCGTGAGTCATCGACCACTCGGCTGCCACCACTAAAAATGGTGCTTGGGTAAGTTATACCTTTCATATTGTTCCTCTGCATCATTGCGTAGTATATGCCATATTGGTGTTATTGTGCCTTTTCGGGGCCAAGCCTAGGCGAGCAAAAAGGCTCGTCTGGACGGAATGGCGGTAAGCGAAAAAGCGCTCTGAACAGGTAGCACCCCAAACCTTGAAGCGGCCATCTGTGAAGACACACCCAATGATCCGCCACAGCAAGATAGCGATTTTGTTCTTTGAAGAAAGACACTGTGACACGCCCTTCCTGCTGATCAGCCGAAGCCCAACCGGATTGAAAAATCCACCGGTCCAATCCGGCTGGCGACAAACCGGCGGCCCTGGTCAAACCGGCGACTCAAGGGCGATAGCGTCATAATTACTGGTTTTGGCCACGGCGAACCGGGCAATCGATCGCTTTATCCAAACATACGCCAAAGGGTTTGCCACTATGAACAAGGGCAAGTGGGATGTTGATCTGGCAACTTATGCCGCTCTGAACCCCCAAGACCTTCAATCCGGCTACTTGAACCGGCTGTATACCAGCCGTGACTATGAAGCTGGCCTGGTGAAGATGATGAAAGAGAAATTCGAGGTAACCTCCATGTCCTTTTCTCGTCTTCATATGTCAATTTTTATTAACTCTCCTAGCCCTCAAGGGTCGGTTCAACTTAGCATAGTTAAACTGGGACTTAATATAAACTCAATGCTTCAGAATCCACTGATATAGCCCCCAAGGGCCGGTTCAACTTAGCATAACTAAACCGGGACTGTATTTTATATCGTCGCATCAGAACATGTTTGAGCAAACAGCCATTAGCCCCCAAGTGCCAAGTTGAATACTTGTATTGAGCTTGGGACTTTGTGATGTTTGTGATAGATGAAGATCAAATATGCATTAGCCCCCAAGTGCCAAGTGTATAACTGGTTATGTACTGGGGACTTTGAAATGACGATATTTAACATGCTCCCTTTTGTTGCAGTGAGATCGTCGACAAGCCTCACAAATCCATGACCTTCAAGAAAATCTGAAGTCTCAACAAGGAGAAACCTCCAAGGCCAAGGATGAGCTGAAAACCGCTTTAACTACCATGGAGCAACTCAAGGAGTGGTTCAAGTCTGGCGGGCCAGTGGGACCTTGAAAAGGCCGCTTTAACAAAAAGGTTGAAAATCTGAGGCTGCCCTTAAACCCGGTGGTAGATGAGTGACCAGCGTGAAGCGGCAAGTGCACTCCATATTGCTGCCATCTTGATAAATTTCCTTTGGCTTCTATAATAATCTTGACCTTCTTACGATAAGTCCGGTTTTGACTTCTCTTGCAATGTTGTGAAGCTGCGCATTGGCCACTTGGGGTCAGATGTTAGGAAGAAATTGAAGGCTTCCTATACCTTAATAGAACAGTTGTACCTTTGGAGCCAGCGAGATCATCTCTACGCATCTCATAACAATCCGGCACCTTCCTTAATTCAAGATACCCTTAGGAGGTTGTCCATGCTTCTGCCGGATTGAAGAGCTGAAGAAATCTGCTGCTCGAACCGGTGCCATCAACGCCTAATCCGGGCTAAAGCATGGGTGCGGACTTGATCCCGTTAGGCGGCTCGGGCTATCCTAGTCGAAGGAAGATGGCTCGAGAATTCAACGAAGATGATTTGAGAAGCGATAAACCGGGCGGTCGCCCTCTGGCTTGCCGATTAGTGAAGAGGCAAACTTGTCCCATTATCAAGCCCGATGTGGCGATCGAACAAGCGGTAGCTGCCCCTATTCTGAAGCGGAGAACCTGATCCCTCCGATCCGTAAGCATACTTATGCTCTGATATTGACCCACTTCCCGATCCATGAAGAAGCTATCTTTCAAGCTTTAATGGGAATCGGTGGACCACTGTTGACTTCGGAAGCTGGGTAGAGATGAAGAGGTGAAGCGGCGGGGCGACCCACAACCATCAAACCGGGCGGCGAACAAGCATGAACCGGAAGCCGGTTTGAAGAAACTGCTTCATTACATTCGCCAAGAAACAATGATCTTATTTGGGCACCATGTTGCCTTGTAATAGGATAATAACACTCTTGCTTTGAATATGCCTTCGTGCATAAGTCTTGATACTCTTGCTTGAATGATCGAAACTTTAAACCTTATATTGCTGCGGTCACAAAATCTTAAACCGCCACGGCCGTTTGTGCATTGACCGTCTTGTGACGTTGATATATATATGAGATGAAATATTAAAGTATATGATCGAAATTTATGATATCAAATACCTGCCATTCTTTGGGCATAAAGTTGGCTTAGCCAATCTTGAAGCGGAGGTTGTATAAACCCTTACCGTCAAAGGAGAAAACAGCACCTGTTATTTATAATACCGGTTTACCACGTAAACCGTGCGAATCATGATAAGCCCCTATTACTCCATAATAGGATGTTAACAAAAAACATCAAAGCGGTGCAATTATCTCGGATTAAAAATTGACCGAATTCCGTCAAGCGGCAGTTTGAAACGGTTTAAAAATGTTGTCGGTTTAAGAAACGCAACAAAAATCAAATAATAGTTATAACAAACATGGAAGCAAAGGCAATGATAAACCGTTTGCAAAAAAAAAAGGCTGTACTGAGCCGATCAGATGGTGTTACCATGGTCGGACGCGACCAAGCTCCCTATAAGGTCTAGCCATGGTTCAAGTCAGCGGTCCCCAAGCTGAAACCGTGGCATTATGCTGATCAAGTGGCGTGGCAATGGTTGGGTTCGACCAAGCCCCAAGTGACTCTATGGCCTTAGGCGATCAAGAGCATGGTGGTTCAGACTTGACCATGTCCCCAAGTGATCTGGTGGCTTTCGTCTATCAAAAGGTGTTGCATTGGTTCGGACACGACCAAGCCCCCAAGTGATATCACAAAGCTTTGTGAAAAGCAAACTCAGGGGGTAAACCGGAGGCCGCTTTAAGACAGAACAACTCCATGTAACCACGCATGATGTAACAGAACAGATACCCCGCTTTAGCTGAGGCTCCGGTTTATTACTTTATTCATAGTATATACACTATCATAATATGTACATAAGTAGAGCCGATGGCTCAGGTATAATAAGGCCGAAGATGAGCTATGTTCCACGGCCTGTTGGTCTCCTCCTCGGCGTCGTGAGTCTTTATGCTCTCAAACATCGATCGGATAATGCGACCCGTTGTGCAGATTCTTGCTGACCATGAAAGGTCCCTCCCAAGGTGGGGATAGCTTGTGCATATCGATGCGGTCTTGGATGAGCGAAGCACCAAATCTCCTTCTTGAAAAGTTACGGTTACGACCGGCGACTATGATAACGACGAAGATCCTGTTGGTAAATCGCCGGCGGGCAGCTGCTATATCACGCTCTTCATCCAGCCGATCCAAAGCGTCTGTCGTGCTGTCTTGTTATCCGCTGCAACATAAGCTGCCACACGAGGTGAGTCATAGCCGGATGTCCTTTGGGGAGAACCGCCTCCGCTCCATAAACCATAAAAGCGGCGTGTATCCCGTGGATCTGTTAGGTGTAGTATTTATAATCCATAACACAGACGGTAGCTCTTCTACCCAACAACCCGGTGTCCTCTGCAAAGGGACCATAAGCCGGGGCTTGATGCCTCTCAAGATCTCTTGATTGGCTCTTTCCTCTTGACCATTGGACTGTGGGTGAGCTACTGAAGAAACGTCAAGCCGGATGTGCTTACGTTCACAGAATTCCTTCATGGCACCTTTGGATAAATTGGTACCATTATCTGTGATGATATTGTGTGGAAAACCAAACCGGAAAATCACCTTTTTGATGAACTGAACCGCCGTGGCCGCATCACACTTGCTAACAGGTTCTGCCTCTATCCACTTTGTAAATTTGTCGACCGCCACCAGCAGGTGGGTCTTCTTGTCCTTGGACCTTTTGAAAGGTCCAACCATATCCAACCCCAAATGCATAAGCGGCCAAGTAATTGGAATCATCCTCAATTCTTGGGCTGGTACATGAAACACGTCTGGAAAACTTTTGGCAACCATCACATCGTCGGCCGGATCTTCCGCATCGGCATGGGCGGTTAACCAATAGAAACCGTGGCGGGCGCTTTAGCCACCAAGGATTTTGAACGGCGTGGTGACCACAATCTCCTTCGTGGATCTCACGCAATATTTCACAGCCTTCCTCGGGGACACACAGCGTTAAGCGCCCGACACCTGCAATGATGCAACTTCGCCATTAACAATGGTCATAGACTTAGATCGCCGAACTATCTGCGGGCCAACATCTCATCTTCGGTAACTTCGCCCGGTTCATATGCGCCCGGATAAGGAAGCGTCAATCCGGATGGCGTGCGAGCTGCCACCAATTGAGCCTCCGGATCGGGAATAGCCAAATCCGCTTCACCGGGAGCTTGGTAGCGGGTTGTGCGATGCGTCAAGAAAAACATTAGGCGGGACCGGTTTGCGTTGAGAGCCCAACCGGCTTAAAAGCGTCCGCCGCTTCATTATTCGGCGGTCCACATGGTCCACGATAGCCCTTGAAATGACCTGCGATAACATCCACCTCACGACGATATGCAGCCATGAGTGGGTCCTTTGAATCCCAAGTGCGGACACTGTTGAGCCACTAGGTGCGAGTCACGAAGCACTTAACCCGGCTTAGATTCATCTCCTTAGCCATCCGAAGACCATGGAGCAAGGCTTCATACTCAGCTGCATTGTTAGTACAAGGGAACATTAAGCGGAGAGCGTAACAAAACTTGTCACCTCGTGGGGAAGTTAATCGACTCCAGCCCGAGCCCTCAACTGCTGGATCCATCAAAATGGATGGTCAATATGTATGATCCGGCTTTTCTTGGTAGCTTGCAACTCCGTCCAATCATTAATGAAATCCACAAGTGCTTGAGACTTCACCGCCGTCCGAGGCACGTACTTCAAATCGTCGGCCCAAGCTCTATAGCCCACTTTGCAATCCGGCGATCGCTTCCGGTTACGCATGATATCACCTAAGGGAGCGGAAGGCCGACCACCGTGATGGGGTCCCCTTGGAAATCTTGCTTGATTTCCGACGCCATAAAAATTCCATACACCAGCTTACGCCAATGCGGATACCTTTGCTTAGATTCAATAAGCACCTTGCTGATATAATAAACGGACGTTGAACGGATGCTCCTTTCCTGCCTCCTTCTACTCTACCACAATGGCCCGCTGACATACAGGCGTTAGCGACAACATATAGCGAAGCGGCTCCTTGTCGATGGGGCGGCGAATCTGAGCGGTTGGCCAATTGCGCTTTAAGTCCTCAACGCTTCATCGGTGGCTGGACTCGGACAAAGCTGATCTGTTTTCTTGACATCTGGTACAAAGGATGGCCTTCTCTCGGGCGGTGATAAACCGGCTCGGTAGCGGCAATCCGGCCCGTAAGCGCTGGACATCATTAATACGCCGGTTTAGCGAGGAGGTGATAGCCGTTATCTTCTCGGATTAGCTTCAATCCCCATTGGACATAAGAAAACCCAATAACTTGCTGCGGAACACCAAAAACACATTTGGCGGGTTGAGCATCATCTTGTAAACCCTTGAGGTTGTCAAAGGTTTCTTTCAAATCATCAATCGGTGTTTCCTTCTTCCTTGACTTAACCACAATATCATCCACATAAGCATGCACATTACGGCCGATCTGTTTATGCGAGGCAATTACATACCTAGCGCGATAAGTTGCTTGGCGCTCTTGAGCCCAAAAGGCATAGACACATAGCGAAGGCTCCAAAGGGAGTGATAAGCGTCGTCTTCTCCTGGTCCTAACTACCATCTTGATCGATGATACCCGAGTATGCATCCAAAAGCTCAAATGCTCACAACCCTTGATGGCATCAATAATATGGTCAATGCGGGGAGGGCAAAAGGATATCTTGGGCAAGCCTTATTAAGATCTGTGTAATCCACACACATGCGCCAAGTGCCGTTTTCTTAAGAACTAGCACGGGATTAGCAAGCCATTACGGATGGAAAACTTCAACAATAAAGCCAGTTGCTAAGAGCACAGCCACCTCCTCTCAAAGGCCTTCGCCTTTCTTCGTTAAACCGTCGGGCTGCTTCACGGTTTGTACTTGGGATCAACATCAAGAGTGTGCTCGTGAGCTCCCTCGGTACACAGGCATGTCGAAGGCTTCCATGCAAAATGTCGATTCTCACGGATGAACTTCGATGGCGCACTTTCCTATTTCGGATCAAGTTGGCGCGATCTTTGAACTGCTTGGGCGAATCGCCCGAACCGAAGTCAACAAGCTTAGTCTCGGCTGCGATTTGAATTTCAGGGCGGATCATGCTCTGTAGTTGGCTTTTTCAGCGAGTCATGTCCGCCGGATCAACATTGTCCTTATAATACTTCAGCTCCTCGGTGGCACAAACCGACTCTGCGTGGCTGCATCTCCTTCCTCACATTCCAGCGATCTTGCGGCTCCCATGAACCGTTATTGTCCCTTTGTGACCCGGCATCTTGAGCTGCAAATATATATAACAAGGCGTGCCATGAACTTGGCATAAGCCGGCCGCCCAAAGAGGCGTGATATGGACTTTGGATTTTCACCACTTCAGCGTCAATATTTCCGATCTGAGTCATATTCATCTCAAAGGCCTCCTCGAGCTATTTTACCAACGGTATCTTGACTTGCGGTACCACACCATGGAACACCGTATTGGGCGGTTTGAGATGTTTATCTGTTAACCCCATACGACGGAAGGTCTCATAATACAGGATGTTGATGCTGCTCCCTCCATCCATAAGCACCTTGGTGAACTTATAACCTCCCACGAGGTGCCACCATGAGGCTAGCTGACCGGATTGTCAACCGGGGAGGATGATCCTCTCTACTCCATACAATGGGCTGCTCGACCAGCGTAGATAATGAAACACGGCGGTTCAACGGCGTTATTGCCGCTTCGAAGCTTCGGTCTCGCTTGTCTAAGCTAGTGGTGAAGGCGTGGTACTGCCCACTATTCAAGCTGCTTTGGGTTGCTCGATAACTTTGCTGCTGCTGCTGCTGATTGTAACCACCTTGGTTATTACGATTAGTCGATTGTTACGATTACTATTAAATCTGAACGGAGTTTCCTCCACCGTAGCCCGGCCGGATCTGAACCGCCGCGGACCCTTGATCATCTGGAAAGCATTAGAACTTTTGAACTCCTGCATAATGTAACAATCCTTCGGTGATTTCTTGGCACCTCCTTCGTCCCATGCTTGGACGGGGTTGATTCAGCAGATAGTTCAAGCGGTCCGGATTAGGATTAGGTGCACCACCTTGATTGGTTGTTTACCCTTGCGCGCTGGCTCTTGTCCTGCACATTGGTGTTGGCTATGAAATCCATGTTGTCATTAAACTTCGCTTGCCTCCACCATTACATCCGAGTGATGTTCTTGGCCTTTGGAGTTGTTGTTCTTCTTTCCCTTCCTGTCTCGTCATCATCGGACTCGGGATCCTTGGTACTATCGAAATTAGCATACTTCACTAAAGCGCCCATGAGAGTGCCCATGTCATTACAAAACCGCTTCATCGTCCCAACTTCAACTTCAAAGGCTTAAACGGCGGTTGCCCTCGAGTCAAGATCGCGAGAATCGCGTTGATCAGTGCGCGAGTGCAAGATTTCAAGCAGGCGTACCCAATGGGTTGTTGACTCCCCTTCACCACGGACACAAGCCGCCAAGTCCACCACGGACATGGGCTGCTTCACGGTATCTTTGAAATTCTGGATAAACGGGTCCATAGCTGGGCCCATGGTGATAAATTGGGTGGCAAGCTCTTCAACCAAATGCGGGTTCGTGCCTTGAGCATCATGGTGAAGTACTTTGCTGCAGCGGCTTCATCCACATCCAGCATCTCCATGGCCATCTCATAACTCTCTATCCATGTACGGAGCCAAATCGGCGGTGTAATTTGGCACCTTCGCGGACCCTAAATCCTTGGGCAGCGTCGTTGCGTAAAGCGGGGGCGAGGCAAGGCACCCCAAAGAGCTAGAGGCAACCCCAGGCTCAAAGATGGTCAGACGAACCGGCGTGGTGATAATCTGATCTTTGCTGCTTAACTTCGGCCTCCCTGCGTGCGGGCCTGGTCCACCACCTCCACGAGCATTATCGAAACCACCTCTTTGGGTTGTTGCCATGGGGCGCACCCGTCGTGCATTGCTTGATCGGCGGTTCATCCGCGCTTTGCTATAGCCGGCTTGGCGGGGTAGAGTGGATCGATCGCGGCTGTCTGAATACACTTCTGTTGGACCAAAGCTGTCCTAAGGGCTCCTTGACCAGCGCGTCTCTGCTTGTGGTGAATCGCCTTCAATTGGAATTGCCTCCAGCCGTGCGCAGCTGCGACAAGGTTATCCATCGGGTTGGAGTAGTGACACGGAGGTGTTTGCAGCTGGCGTCTTGGCATTATGGCGAGTAGATCTATTCTGGGGGCTGAGCGGCGCACCCGTCCAGTGCTTCCGCCCGGTTCACCACCAGCTTCTGGTCCCGCTCACGGGGTGTTGAAGATCTCTTCCCTCGGCCCGAAGGAAAGCGGGATCTGTATTTCCTCTTCATGACTTCATGTGATGCGCTCTGATCGGTATGAGCCTATAAGCACATGCATCCAGCGGCCCGCTCTGCCGCCATCTGGCGTCTGCGGCTGCGGATCCGCTTTAGCTTGGGTGATTTGTTCCTTTACCTTCGCAATATCCGCTATGGCGTCTGGTCGCCGGGTTAACCTCGCCATGAGCACAGCCAGCGCGCCGAATAGTTACGATAAAACTTGAGCGGCGGGCGCCGGGGCCTCTGCCCGGCTGCCGTTGCGGCTGTTGAACCGGCAACCATTATCGCGTGATCGAAGAGTGAAGCATTGCTTTTATACGGCCATGAATATTCCAACCCGGTTGGGCAGATCGGAGGGTCGGAATCATCACCGTCGGAACAGCCCCAAACCGGCCATCTTGTAGCTGGTATAGAGACTCGGTTTCTCCGTCGACGACTTCGTCATCGAAGCGGGCAGCGGTTTAGCCACCAGTTCGATCCGTCCTCATAACTTCCTCCGTGGATGACTCCCACGAAGGCATGCTTCTGGCGGTTTAGCTTTGGGCAGGTCTCGCCTGCTGAGTCGTCTCGATGAGGTCGGTGCGGATGTCCGGCTCGGCCACAGCTCACCAATCTTGCCGATGAAAGCGTGTATGCCACGAAGGGACCCGGTACCGTACTCAATCGAGCGGCCTCGGGGCCCGGCCTGCATCGTCGATGTAGAGCTTGCGCGACGACTATTGGTCATCCGGCCTGGCGTAGCCGAGTCCTTGAACTTGCCCTCCAAGATCATCAAACCATCGTCGCGATAGCCCCACGGTGGGAGCCAAGCTGTCGTGGTTTTGTCATGGCGGATGTCCTCATGAAAGGACTTAGTCGTGGAGCCATCGCTACGGGTTAACAGAAGGGGTTAAAGCGGACGCAAAGACACAAGAGTTATACTAGTTATTGCCGATGAAGGTAAAGCCTCGTCTAGTTTGTGATGGGATTGATGTGGTCTCGATGACTAGGGAGCAAATAAGCCGTCTAGGCCTCGAGTTGTTGTTGTCTCTCCTTGAACCGCCCGGGTCGTCCCCTTATATACGGGTGGCGCCCATCGGTTCGAAGAGTCCCAATCTCCGGTTCATATTAGGTGTCCGGGTTGGTCTCTCTCTATTCCTAACTTACAATACAAGTTTACATATCAGCGGTTTACAACTACGGGTTCTAAACCGGCTCTGAATATGGCCCTTACTTTCATGCCTCTTGGGCTTTTACACGTTGAACTCTTGATGAAGTTAATCCGGCCCGAATATGCGGTTTCGCCCGATAGTAATATCCCCAACATGAAGGCTCCACCACCGTGCCACCTCGGCCTGCCTACCTACGTGGCGCTTTGCACACATCGCTTTTGGCGCGTGTCGAGCGAGGTGGAGTGGCGGCGAGCGGGGCGGGCCTCGTTCCGTCCCGATAAACTAATGGACACCTAAGTAGCACATTTAATGCACTTTGTCCCGTAATGCGGGCGATAAGCTCGTGCCTTGTACACCTTTCCACCTCACAGGTGCCCTTTGTGGCAACCCTTTTGCCTATAAAAGGAGGCCGGCGACCGGGAGAGGGATTCGGCTCTTTTGGGCAAGTTACACCCCGTAGCTAGCTCAAGAACACAAGAACACTCAATACATCCACCAAAGCAGGACTAGGGTGTTACGCATCTTCGCGGCCCTAACCTGGGTAAACGAGCCGTGTGCTTCCTTTCAGACCTTCTCTTCTCACAACCCCGCGCCCGCCAACCGTAGAAGGGATTCCGGTGATCCCATAGGTGTCGTTTTCCCCGACACCTTAACGTTCGATGACAATTTTGTATTATATGAGTTATGTGATTTGGTGACCGAATGTTGTTCGGAGTCCCGGATGAGACCGCGGACATGACGAGGAGTCTCAAAATGGTCGATGGGTAAAGATTCATATATAGGACGATAGTATTCGGACACCGGAAGTGTTCTGGGGGTACCGGGTACGTATCTGGTCATCGGAAGGGGTTCCCGGCAACCCCCGGCAAGCTATATGGGCCTAATGGGCCAAGTGGGGAAACACACCAGCCACTAAGGGGCTGGTGCCCCCCATATGGGCTGGCCAAATTGGAGAAGGAAAGGGGAAGAAGGAAAGGAAAAAGGGAATAGGATTCCCCCTTCCCCCTCTTCCCTTCCTACTCTGAATAGGAATAATAAAGGGGGATGCCGAATTGGGAGGACCCCAAGTAGGATTCCTCCTACTTGGGGCGTCCCCTTGGCTGCCTCTCCTTAGGACTGGACTATTCTGTTACCCATAACAGAATATTATTCTGTTACCCCCGTCCCTATATAGAGCACGATGCCACGATTTAAATAAAACAGAGAAAAGTCCTGTCAAGACACAAAACACCCCGTCCCAACCCCTACAGCCCGTTCGTCCCACTCCTCTCCATCACCCAGCGTGCCCCACGCCACACCCCCACACTAACCGGCCGCACCTCCACGTCCCGCCGACGAGCCGCCTCCCCACCTCCCGCCGACGAGCCGCCCCCCACCTCCCGTCAACGAGCTGCCCCCACCTCCCGCCGACGTGCCGCCCTCCACCTCCGGCCAAGCCAGCCGCCCCGACCTCCGGCCGCCGCGCCCCCCCTCCCCACCTCCGCCCGGCGCGCGCCTCTCTCCACCTTCCGGTGACGAGCCGCTCTCCGACCTCCCACCGAAGCGCCGCCGCCTTGGTCCGCCCGTCGCAGGCGTCCCTCCTCTGTGCCACCTCTCCTGCATCGACGCTGCCCGGCGTCTCACCCCGGGCCTCCACACGCCATTTTCCGCGGTCGTCGGTGCCGCACAAGCTTCTGCGGCCACCCCGCCTCCTGGATCCAACGAGGCTGCGTCTCACTAGCCTCGGATCCGCCCGCATCCACGCCGTCACCTGCCGACCCCGGCCCCGGCCCCGGATCCCCCTCCAACCAAATTCCTGCCATGGACGAGGTCAGTTCAACTTCACTTACTACACCTATTGCCACTGAAAACTGAACTCTGATTATTGCCACTGATTTCTTGTACTGCCTTCCATGAAATAACCTGACCAAAGAATACTGAACATTGTGCACTAAGCTGAAGAAGTGTTGTCAGTACATGTTTTTTTGTAAAAAAAATCGTCAATTCATGAAAAAAAGCAAAAACACAAATATACATTGTTCTCTTGTCCGTTCTGTATGTATTCTATCATCAGTTCAAAGAGAAGAAATTCCTTTTTCTTCGATGTGTATTCTATCATCAGTTCGGTGTGTATTTTTGTTCTTTGTTCTCCGCTACACAGAGAAGAAAATATCGTCAGGGCATGAAAAGAGAATTTCTGTACTAAACTCAGTATTATTTGGTGTGTATTCTGTTGTCAGTTTGGTGTGTAAATTTATTCATTCTCATAATTTAATAAAACCGCATGCACTCTCTGTACAACTAAGTTCAGTCAAAAAGGTTCATTTTGTAAAATGAGTAGACCTAGCACACGAGACATGGCGAGGATCCCTCCGTTCATGAACATGACTGACTGACTGGTACCTCACTTTTCCAACACATGCACACATACTGGTTTGAAAGGAAAAAATGATTTTAATTAAAAACAATGACCAGTACGAATTTAAAACAATGATCAGTTCAAAATAAAAGAAATTATTAGTTCAAAATAAAAGAAATGATTAGTTCAAATTAAAAAATGCCACCGCATCGTCCCTCCGCCACACGGCCTCCGTCGTCGCGGTCCGCCCGGTGACGTGCACCGTCATCCATGGTGGCCTGCGCCCCCACCGCGGCCACCCGTCCTCGAACGCCCTCACTGACGCCTTCAGTTCAATCCACCTCCCCTTTCTGAAAATCATTTCCTTCAGTTTCACCGTACCTAGAAAATCAGTTCAATCCATCTCCCTATTTTTGAAAACACATACACCCTGATTTTGATCTAGGAGAACGGCCATTTTCTGGAGGATTTTTTTCACTAGTGTCCTGTTTTCTTGTCAATGCTGTCTAATTTCAGCAGTGTCATATTCTTTGTCGGTCCGTCCTCGGCATCCTGGCCTTGAGCACCCGTGTCCGGCGGCAAGATGAAGGCCACCGTGATCCACCTTCCGTCATCACTTCCACCTCGTGTGAGTTCGCTGCCCAGAACAAGCATGGCCAACTCTGATTCCGGCTGGTCGCCTTGGCCACCCTCGACCTGAGCTTCGTCCACCATAGTTCTTGGCAGCTGTCCAAGTGGGCGCGGACATCAGTCAAAATAGAATCGCAGCCACCATCTTCACCAAGCGCTACACAGCCGTTGAAGTCGAGCACACACAAAAGTCCAAGGTGATGCATCAATCGTCCAACAGTGCAGCTTCTTCCCGACCTTCTGCTCATGGCGCTCGAGCCACCTGCACCTCTTTACATCAGTTCTAAAATTCCCCGCGCATCAGTACACCTATGTATTGCTTCTGCGATTTTAAAATATGGTTACAGTTGTTGCTTCGATTTTGTTGTTGAAGTACATAGTTGCCGATGGAATGAATTACTAAAAGTTCAAATTTGCTAATTCCTGCAGTTCTGGTTCTCTGGATTGGTCTTGATAAAGCTTTCATCGAGGATCTGACTTAAAGCGGAGTTAAATCGCTAAGCAGGTTTGATTTTGTAAAGTTCAAGTTTTTTGTGTGTGATGCAGTATAGCTCAACTACATTTTGTTCCCTCTTTACTTTAAAATTGCTGACTGGATGTTGAACTAATTCTCTGCCTTCTCCATCACTTACGTGTTTCCCTATTTGGTTGATCTATTGTACTCATGTATATTTCAAAATACTAGGAAACGTGGCTATCAATTATCTTGTATACAAAAGGTTTGGGACTGGATCTTCTAATGAAAGCTGGAGCAGAAGAAGAAGTCCGGGAGGAGAGGTGTGTGATATATGTACACTTTATTACCTATGGTGCACTTGTATTTTTTTTTCCAAACTTTACTGTCTATGTGAACTATTTCAAGCTCATGGTGCGGTTACTACACTAAATAAAATAGTTCAGCCTATATGTGTTAGTAGTCCATACTTGTTATGGTGTTTTCATACTTTCCTGTATTACCAAAAAGATGGTGCTTTGCTATTTCTCTATTAGTGTTTCTGTTAGTGCCTGCAAATTGAAAGAGTTGTGGAACTTACCCGTGGGCATTTTTCCGTAAAAACATTGCTACTTGTTTTTTCCAATTCCAGGTTTACATTCTAGCATACATTTTTTTCTTATCAATTATTCATCTATCCTTCCTTGTAGATGGACATGTGAGCATGTATACATATGTTCTGGAGACCCTAGACTTATCTGGTGGTGTGTGCGTGCTGCTGTATCCTCTTCCAGCCACTCTAATCTACACCCTCAGTACAAGCCGATGCAACGCCAAGGTACACTGGAATGCATATGTGTTTCTTCTGTGGTGATGATTTTGGGAGTAAAATGGAAAAATTAACAAGAGAAATATAAGAGCGTTTAGATCACTATTAAGAGCATTTAGATCACTAAAGTAGTGATCTAAAATGCTCTTATATTCTTCTGAGAGGAGTACTCAAGTCCATCTTGCAAACCCGATAGCAGTTCTATAGTGCAAACATGCATCAAATTGAAAAAACCGATCCTGACTTGAAGCAAATTCATATCTGGTTGTTTACTTCGTAGCTCATCGATACTCATATAAGCCCATGAATATCTGGGTGTTTATTACTTCCAACTCTGAAGCTTGACATGCATATTTGGGGATGGTTTCAGGTACTAGTTTGGAAGCTGTATCTAACCGATACTATAAAAAATTCAGCGGATCGGCGAAGTGCGGGGTTCAGTTCGACGATGATGAGCCAGGCAGCCGGCCTTTGCATCATGAACTGGTGCATTTTGATCTTGTAAGAAATGGAAATTCCCTGATGTTGAGTGTGTCAGTACATTTGCTTGGCTGCTTTGCTACTCTAGTTAGTAACATATCACTTGCTAAATCAAAATTATTTTGTTGTTCACTTTCATGTGTTTTGTTGAATAATTCTCTGGCTTTATTTTCTGAGAGCTACAAAAATCATAGTGCTTAAAATACCGATGTGTGTGTCATACTTGAATTAAATAAAGTTAGAGGAGAAAGTACCCATATTCCATTACTTTGAGAAGTACAAGTACACCTTTCTGATAGTATAGTGCAGGCCCGGTGCTGGCCCTGCACAAATGGCGTCTTCAGCTCACCACGCTACCTCCGCCGGTGGGTCTCCGTCCCTATTCAAATTTTTCCAGTGCATCTTTATATTTTGTTCAGTTCAACTATTTGCCGGTCATAAGTCCAATTTCATCTGTGTTTCCATGTTCTTCCTATAGCATAAGTTGATTGGCATTACTGTGACACTGATCAAGCCAACTGCGTGCATTTAGTGATTAATGTCATTTGGAAAAAACTTTTACATTTGCTGTGATGCCTTACAATCAAGACATTTTTTATATAAACACTGTTGCAACATGAATGTCAAGGAAAAGCATGTGAAAATGCCCTCTATAGGAGAAAGGCTTCTACAGAAAATACTGTTGCAACATTTTAGGCATGTGATTACAAATATTTTTGGGAATTTATTTTAGGCATGCGATTGCACTTTTTTTGGTCGTCAGGTGTTTGCTTAAATGCCTAAACAAAGATCTATTTTTGTTCAGTTCAAATTCTAGTTTTAGTTCAGTGCAAACCTTATTTTAAGTTTTGTACAATTTCTTATTTTAGTTCACCTTTGTGCTTTTTTTCCAGATCATCTTACATGTCAAGCACCAAACCGACACTGCGGCTTGTGTTGCTGGTGCTAGTGTGGATGTTTAGCAAGTTCAACTACCAGTCTACGCCGAGTTCAGGTACATTGTCGTGGACGGCCAAGTTCAGGGATGCCTCTGTGCCTAAGGCAAGTTTACGCACTATAACCAGTTCTTTGTAATAGTCCTATTTATTGCTTTGATCTTGTACAGCAAGCTGAGAATATATCTATTGATCTGACATGTTAATTCGGGATTTAGTTTTCTCTCGTTCTTCTAGGATTTGTCGCCACATGATTTAAGCTTGGGCGGTGGGTAGCACATAAAATGCATGTCCGCCACATGCTCGCTATATTGCTGTAGTAGGATTTTAGATTTTTCGTTCTACCTTGGATGCACTGAATACCTGACATGTTGTGAAATAATTAAGTACGGAATTCTGAGGCTGTATGATCTATTAACAACATGAATTGTTTTTGCATTTTTTTCATCCTTACTGGATGTTGAGCATGGCTAGATTATATTTGGCATTAGCACCATCGGCGTGTATGCAAAATCCTCTTTTTTCTCAATTATGGTTAATGCTATTGTATGATACATAAAAATTGAGATATGAGGGCACTCTTGAATAACATAAAAGTTCAAGTATGATTGTTTGAAAAGTACAAAAATGAATGTCTCGAATAACATAAAAAATATGTGTTAAATGCCTTAGACGTGAGTCCTCTAAAGCTAGTTAATAGTCTGTATAATAGCAAACTTTAAGATGTCTTTCATTTCCTTATCTTATTTGGTGAGAATTCCTCCAATAAACTGATGTTCTCATTTGGTGACACACTCGGTTTAGTTCCCATATTTTACTTGAGTTCAATAGATAAATTATAAAGTAAAAAATAACTCCTTGGTTTGTCTTGATTTGCAGCGGTGTAGTTTGCTTCCTTTAAAATTCAGTTAGTTCACCTCGGCCGACAACTCCGCGCCAAAGCATACGAGGCGTACATGATGATGGCGTGTTAGGGAGGCTGTGTTGGTGGCGAGATACAACTAAATTCAGGATGTTCTTATGCTCTTTTCTTTTTAAGTCGTTCAATAAAGTCATCTTGAAAATGCTAAAGAAATTACGATCTTCTCCCTCAACAAAAGTTTGGATTCTAAAGGTATTTATGAAGTGTTGTTAGTTCCGTTTCTTGTCTTCATGATTTTGTGCTTGCTTATCACAAGTTCACGTTACATGCTCAATGTTACAACAGGCCATTGACAAAAAAAGCTAAAAAATCACTTTTTCTTATTGCAAAAATTTCTGAATTTGCTCAGTTCAACATGTACTGTATCATCAAACAACTCATATGCATTTTGATATGCATAAACCTATACAACTTTGTGTGTCAGTTCAGCTAAGATCAACCTATATGCAAAATTTTGATAAATGTTGGCGGGATCTCTTGTGCATAAACAACCGCATGGTGAAGATCTCCGTGTCTACCATTTGTCTTGTCGATTTATTTTGAATTGAGCTGGTGCTGCACTTGATTCAGATCTGAGGGAAAAAACATAACTACATAATTCGGTTCTGATTTGCATCCTATAAAACCAAGCGGTGAAGAAACACACCCTGTACTTTCGCTCTTGTACCGACAGTTCATGAATTTAGGAAGCTGCAACCTTTGACATTATTACATCTTGAGATTTTGGTGCGAGAACAAGAGCGTCGAGAGCATGTGTATGGACAAGTAGTTGTGCATGGGTAGAATTTATTGAGGATTTTAGAGAGTTGGGCAAGCCAAAGTAAATCATGCACTCACCCAAAAGTTCAGCAAAAATGTTTACCTCGATTCGGACTCAAGAGTTCTTTGGTTTCGGTATTTCCTTACCTTCATGTGCGATAACAAAGTGCGTGCATTTGGTGGTTTTGTGAAGGAGTTACGCTTTTATTTGATTTTCAGTTCGGGTTTATAAATGGAATAAATTTATGTAGAATTCAAGGGACTGAGATTAGATTTGTACTGTTTGTTCATGGAAAAGGAATGCTCTTCTCTTTGTTGAAATTACAATATGTAGTTTTGCTCTCGACATTGCAATTTCACATGTTTGTTGTATTAATTATTAGTTTGTGTAATTAGCCGGCCGTGTTGTGTATTCTGGTCAGGTTCGTGTGTGTATTGTGTTGCCCTCGAGCTGTATGAGAGGCCGCCATGAGCCGAGGAAGTCGTCGATCTGGTCGAGGCATGCTCTTATCCTCAATTTTCAGATGTACAGAAATTTGAAAGTTCGAATGCAGGACCTTGGTAAGTTCTCCTTGACAAAACATCATCTCTCATATTTGTTCCTACTTTTGTAGGTTGCAGCAAAACAAGATGCACAAGTTCATTTTTGTATGCTTTTCGATACATCTACTTCTGACGGTGAGTCATATTTCCTTTGTGTTTCCATCTTCATATATAGCACAAACAAGTGCTTGTGGTTATGCTTCAGAATGAGCACCGTACTGCCTCTTGGTTCAGTTCAATATATAATTTTAGTTAAGTGCAATATATAATTTTAGTTTAGTTCAATATTTTGAGTATCACCTTTTTCTGCCATGAACTCATGCTAACTATGAGCAACTAAATTCACTCTGAATATGATGATACTAAACCATAAGTTAGCTCTGAACTCACATATTTGTCTTAACAAATTGACAGGTCTGAATATGTTGCCCCCACCATGCCGATTTACTGCTGCGACCTCGTTGATTCCCCGCCTTCGAACTGCTCCCTCAATCCCCTCCGTGGACCACTGCCCACGGTGGGCTGCACCTTCCACGGGAAGCCACGTGACCGTGTAGATGCACATCTTCATTGAGTCGCTCACTGTGCATATGTGTGTGTGTAGTGTTTGTGTGTGCGTGGCAGCGACCATGCTTCGCATTTCGGTGTTGTCTATGTGTGGTCGTCTCACCTCAAACACATCCTAGGCCGGTGCATGAGTTGTTGAGGAAACGCCCAAGGTTGTGGCCTATCGACCACAACTTCGTCTCATGGAAGCTGTTGGATGTGGACAGCCAGAACGAGTTCAATTCTACATGGCTCATCGAGGAGAAAAAGAAGAGGAACTCGAGTAGTTTCTCTGTGGAGAAGGGTAGAAGAAATTGTGCTCTGAACATGCTTGTTGATACGCCCATGAGAACGGGTGCATTTTTCTATAGATTTTTGTGTTGCTGACAAAGCTACACAAGTTGTATTTTTACAAGTTGAACTTAACAATATCCTCCAGAAAGTTCGTGCATGTGTGGATGTTCTTTTGACATTGAACTGTTAAGTGCTTGCAAAATCTCTGATGTTGATCCGTCGACATTCGCACTTTTCACCTTAGTTGTGTATGTTATGTGTTTCAAATGCTCAATGAAGTTTATGTTCTCGGTTCATGTATAACTACCTAGGCATTCATGTATTACTAACTAGTAAGTACACCCGTTCTTTATTCCCACTTATACGTGCTAGTGGTGAATAGTTCAAATTCTTAGCAAATTTTGAAGTGTTCAAAATTGATAAAGGTGGTAAGTTCGAGCGGAAAATAAGCGAACCCTTAGGCAATTTAAGCGAGGAAAATAGTGAGTTCATGCATTACTAGTGCTCTCTCTGCTATCCTTTCAGTTCAACAATATTAACCATGCAAGTTTTGGGATGATCATACCGTAACCATTGAAAAAGTTATGAGCAAAAACATTGAGCAAAAACATACAAAAACGGAGTAAAGTCCAGTATGTGAAAACATGCTCGGTAAAAAACTATGCGGACATCAGTTCAAGTACTTTTTTTTGGAACCATTTAAAATTACTCAGTGAAAAATACATCAGTACAAACACACACATAGATCAGTACAAGGACTCTGTTTTTTCTGACGGGAAAACAACACGATGACTCTCATCGTATTCAAAATTACTCTTCAACGATTATAAATTTCAGAAAACGTCCAACATGACTAAGTTTCGCATTTTCGATAGCTATCCAATGATATATTATTTGCCCCATTTCCACAAACTTTTTAAAAAACCACGTTCAAAACCAATTTTAACCGTATTTGAATTCGTATTTAAACCGGAAGGAATTAGAAAAAACTTTCTATACGCAAAAGTTGCGCATTTTCCATAGCTTTCCAATGCCGTATCATTTGCATCAATCCGACAAACGTTTGCAAAAAACAGTGAAAATACATTTCGCCCAGAATTTCACCGTTTTTCAAATTACTTTTAAATCATATAGAATTTGAAAATATAGTAGATATATGGAAGATGCGGATTTTCACAAGCTTTCCAACTCCATCTCATTTGCTCAATTCCGACAAACCATTTGAAAATTAAGTCCAAAATACGATTCGCATTTTCGGTTTTGAAAAAAACGGTATTTTCAAAACTGCTCTAAAATCAATTTTTTTTGCAAAAACAAATTATAAGATTGTAATGTGGATGTCAAGAGCTTTCCAACGATATATTACACGCCCCGTTTCGACAAAAAAAATGAAATTTTTTTTGAACTAAAGAAGATGATTTTTAACAGCAACAGAAAGCATCAGTTCAACCGCTCGAATTTCATCAGTTCAACCGCTTGAATTCATCAGTTCAAGTAGGGTAACAGAATAATATTCTGTTACACACACACACATCTGGGCTATATATATATATATATATATATATATATATATATATATATATAGATTGACTATTACGTCACCACAGGTGAGGAATAGTTATTCTTCACCCTCTATTTTACCACTAATACCTTTGTAATTTTACATTCCATAAGTTTTGTCTTATTTCTAACGTAAAAAGAGACCGTAAGAAAATATATAATTGCCATAAAAATATTTTATGTTATGTAAAATTACAAGCGTAAAAGTATAGTATAAAATATACATAATCTCCAAATTTTCTTGTCTTATGACCTATATTTTATTTTCTCATACCAAATTCTCGTAGTGAATCAATAGGAATGTAATTATTTGAATTCCAAATGTAATTTAATTATGATATGATCGTAAGATTACCTCGGGTGAAGAATAACTTATTACGCACCAGGGTGATGAATAGTAACACTATATATATATATATATATATATATATATATATATATATATATATATATATATATATATATATATATATATATATATATATGTACTATATTACATTACTAGTAGAGAATATTATTACTTACCATCCAGCCTATAAGGGAGCGATGTTGATTTTCTAAATTGAGAGAAAGAGAAAATAAGCAAACCGATTACGCACCCACTACCCTCACCTCCGGCGACCCGCAATGCCCCTCGCCTCCCACCTCCGGTGACCCGCCGCGCCCCCCGCCTCCCACCTCCTGCCACCCGCCGTGCTCCCCGCCTCCAACCTCCTACGACCCACCGCGCCCCTGGCCTCCACCTCCGCGACCCTCCGCCCCTTCTCCCACCTCCGCCTTGGCCCGCGCCCCAGCTCCCACCTCCGACGAGGCGCCACGGCCCTGCCTCCCGTCTCCGCGACGCGCCGCCCCTGAACCCCGTCTCCTTTCTCGCGCCGCCCCCACTGGCCCCAGAACGTGGCCGCCCCTCCCACGGAGCCAAGCTCACGCACCGCCGTCCCTCCCAACGCGCCGAGCTCGCACTCCATCGCCGCTGGTGCCCCCATCCTCGCGCCGTCCGTGACCCCTCCACTACACTCCTCTGCTGCGGGAACACATCAGTTCGTGTGGAGCATAACAGTCCGTCAGTTTGATAGTTAAATCGATTCGCGATGGGATCCATGGTCAGCCCCTCATCTCCCACAAATTACACTTAAATCGTGTGCAAATTTGTAATCAGTTCATGTGTATGTGTCGGTTCATATACATTCTTGTCAGATCGTGTTCATAAAATTGTTTTTTGGCTAATTTGTTGTTATGTACAGTACATATGCATATTGTTGTGTAGTACTACATGTGTGCATTGATGCGTTGAATCTCACTTTGATTCCTCCTGGTGGTTCAAGCGGCGTGGCCTTCGCTCCCAATGGTTGCCCGCGCAATGAGGATACAGGGAGGCGACAGTGGTGGAGTCAGCAGCGTTCCATGGCCTTTGTCCTCTCGTCGCATCTTTTCTTATAAACAGCGAGATGCTCTCCATCTCCTGGTAAAGGGGAGTTAAGCTCTATGGCCACTTGGATGTGGGTGCTCACGCTCCTCCACTGGGCGAGCTCCCAGGGCACCACGAGGATTGATATTGTCATCTCTACCCCTCGGCCATGAGGGCCAAGAGGTTGCCTGCACCCTGCTGAGTGAAATGCCACTTCCGACCAGCACCTGGCCTGATGCCGTACGTAGACCGCCGTGCTTTTTAAGATTTCCTGTATGCCTGTACATGAAAAATCTCAACAACTCCGTTTCTTGTCTACATGATTTTGTGCTAGCTTATCACAAGTTCACGTTGCATGCTCAATGTAGTAGCTAGCTGAAGAAAAGTTATTGTTCTGTAGCTTTGATCTTATCATTGTGGTGCTTGTGTTATTGCGTGGGAAAATGAAATAAAGGAGTTTTTTGCAAATCAATGAATGACAACACAGTTTGTTGTTTCCCCACCCAATTTAGAGCTCCAAAAAAGTTCACAGTTCATAGTAGTTATTTGGAGATGAACAATAAATAAGTATAATAAAACAAAAGAAAAATTTGTAAAAAGTACGACAAAGTTCACTATGTGTTTCACCATCCGTACATAAAGAAATATTATATAAAATTCCCTGCTCATAGACTATATTTATAGCCTAATGGTTAGTGTCAAAATGTGTTGTTCTTGTTTCTTTATGGTTGCTTGCGAACTACTAGCTGGAAAAATAATCCCTCTTCTAGTAAGTTCAGGTCAGAGTTCAGACTATACCAAATGTCCAAATTACATGGTGTGGTGTTCTGTTCTTTCCGTTCATTTCAAGTTAACTGTAGCTGAACTTGTGTCGTGTTGATACTGAACTTGTGTTTTAGCTGATTCTAAACTGATGTGTATCCAACATTGGTGTTTAAACAATCTTTGGTCCATTGACTGTTTGAACTTGCAACCTTACTGCCTTGAACTATGGTCTAAAAAAATGAACTCATGCAGGTACTTGGTGGTGCAGACTTGGTAGCGGTGATATTTTGGTTTGATTATATACCAACAACAGTGCAATGACTGAAAGATCATTAGTTCAAAATATATATGCAGGAGTTTTGTGAACCAAAAAGCTGATATTTTGTTGTGTTTAAATTTTTGGGTGCATGATTGAACAAGATATAAAAATAAAATATGATGTATGATATATACTTTTTTCTTGTAGGGGGTTCAAATATTGTCGTGGAGCAAGTTAAAGAGTTTTTAGTGTCAAAATTTTAGATCATATTCAGTCCGGTGAAGCACTAGTTGTTTCATCTCTCGTCGGAGTTGTTTAATCATGTTTGAGCCTTTCATACTGTGAGTAGCATGCATATTTGTTTAAACAATACCGGCTTCATTTGGTGCCAGAAAAATAGAAAAAGCTCTGCTCTCTTTTTTCTCTCAAGTATCAGTAGCATAAGTCTTTGTGCCTCATTCTTTTTCTTTGAAGCTTTATTTCAGCTGGCAGTTTCGTCCTCTTTTAAACTGAAGTTTTCATTCAAGTAGTACATCCACAATGGTAGTACAGAATGAAGAGTAGTGGATACAACTACCTAGTATAATACTACGAACAGCGAGGGGCGTTCGATGCTCTTTGGATTATGGACGAGAGGAGTTAAATTAAGCCCCTCACTTCATTTCTACAAATCGGGAGCTAGATCCTGCTTGATATATGACTTGTATAAGAAAACATACACTAAGTGTAGCAGTTCACTATGTATTTATATCATCAGTTCATTAACAAATCAAAGAAAAAGTTTTTGTGCGTGTGATTATTCCTGTGGCGTAATGTACTTAAATGTTTATTTTGTGCTTCCGTGTATGTTTTTGGGCAGTACAAATACATCGTCATACTAAGTACTTACAGCAGTCGGGGTTGAGGACCTCCGCTCAACAGTACAACAACTTCTTGTTTTGTGGCGGTCGCTCAAGGAGCTGTGCTCAGCAGTACAACTTCTTGTTTTGTGGCGGTCGCTCAAGGAGCTGAGTTCAAAATGAGAGAAGTCTAGAATATCGTCACAAAACACGCTCAAGATGTGAAAACACGCTCAAGACAAAACCATACATACATCTGTTCAAGTACTCTTTTCTCGAACATATATTAAGTCCGTTCTAGAAAGGAAAAATGGTTGAATTAAAAATATTGATCGGTACAAGTTAAAAATGGTGGTCCGTTCGGAATAAAAGAAATGACAGAAATTTAATTTGTAAAAGTTCAAGCAAAAATAAACCCCATGCAATTCAAATGAGAAAAGTACAAGTCGTAAAATAAGAGAAGTCCAGAACATCATTGTAAAAAAAATAGTTCAAAAAAGAATAAAATAAACATTTTCTTTTTTAAAAAAAATATCATTCAGTTCGATGATATAAACCATGCAAGTACAGGGGCGACGATACAATAAACCATTGAAAACTTACGAGCAAAACTGAGCAAAGTCCAGTTAGTGAAAACACGCTTAGTACAAACCCGTGCAAACATCGGTACAAATACCCTTTTGGAACCATTCAAAATTACTCTAAAAATAGCTCGGTACAAACATACACATATATCAAGATCGACTACTTTGTTTTAGGACGAAAAACAGCGGGGATCCGTCATGTCGTATTCCAAGTTACTCTTAAACGGTTGCGAAGTAGAGAAAACGTTCAACATGACTAAGTTTCGCATTTTCGATAGCTATCCAACGATATATTATTTGCCCCATTTTGATAAACTTTATAAAAAACGCGTTCAAAACCAATTTTAACCGTATTTGAATTTGTATTTAAATCGTAAGGAATTCGAAAAAACTTTCTATACGCAAAAGTTACGCATTTTCCATAGCTTTCCAACGACATATCATTTGCATCAATCCGACAAACCGTTTGCAAAAAACAGTGAAAAAACATTTCGCCCAGAATTTCACCGTTTTTCAAATTACTTTTAAATCATATAGAATTTTAAAAAATAGTAGATATATGGAAGATGCGGATTTTCACAAGCTTTCCAATACCATCTCAATTGCTCAATTCCGACAAACCATTTGAAAATTAAATCCAAAATACGATTCGCGTTTTCGGTTTAAAAAAACGGTTTTTTTCAAAACTGCTCTTAAATCATAATTTTTTTGCAAAGACAAATTATAAGATTGTAATGTGGATGTCAAGAGCTTTCCAACGATATATTACACGCCCCGTTTCGACAAAAAAATTTGCAAAAAAATTTGAACTAAAGAAGACGGTTTTTAGCAACAATAGAGAGCATCAGTTCAACCGCTCGATTTTCATCAGTTCAACCGCTTGAATTCATCAGTTCAAGTAGGGTAGTAATAATTATTACATTTTACATTACAACAACAAAATAGCCAGATGTATATATATATATATATATATATATATATATATATATATATATATATATATATATATATATATATATATATATATATATATATATATATATATATATATATATATATATATATATACGTTATTAGCCGTGTGTGCGCCCTCCATAGTTTACGCTGCGGTCATATTCACGTAGTACTTAGGCAAAGCCTGCAGAATCACTTCACCATCACCGTCCTGCCGTCAGTCGTCTTGTGAAATTCTCCTCGATACTTTGCTGGATCAAGAGTTCAAGGGACGTCATCGAGCTGAATGTGTGCAGAACTCGGAGGTGTAGTACCTTCGGTACTTGATCGGTTGGATCGCGAAGACGTCCGACTACATCAACCGCGTTAACCTAACACTTCCGCTTTGGGTGTATGAGGGTACGTGGACATACTCTCCCCCTCTCGTTGTTATGCATCTCCTAGATAGATGATAACCCATAAGTATAGGGGATCGCAATAGTTTTCGAGGGTAGAGTATTCAACCCAAATTTATAGATTCGACACAAGGGGATCCGAAGAATATTTGAAGGTATTAGCAGCTGAGTTGTCAATTCAACCACACCTGGAGATTAATTATCTGCAGCAAGTAATCAGTAGCAAAGTAGTTTGATAGTTTTGATAATAATAATGATAGCAATGGCAACGATAATGATGATAGCGATAATTTTGTAGCAAGTGTGACGGTGATGATAGCAGCAGTAACTTAGCAGAAACAATATAAAATAAATTCATAGGCATTGGATTGGTGACTTGTTGGATGATATTCATCATGAGACAGTTATACCCTAGAGCGATACGGCACTAGCTCCAGTTCATCGATATAATGTAGGCATGTATTCCGTAAATAGTCATACGTGCTTTATTAAAAGAATTTGCATGGCATCTTTTATCCTACCCTCCCGTGGCAGCGGGGTCCATATTGGAAACTAAGGGATATTAAGGCCTCCTTTTAATAGAGAACCGAAACAAAGCATTAACACATAGTCAATACATGAACTCCTCAAACCACGGTCATCACCGGGAGTGGGCCCGGTTGTTGTCACTCCGGGGTTGCCGGATCATAACACGTAGTTGGTGACTATAACTTGCAAGATCGGATCTAAAACATGGATATAATGATGATAACATAAACGGTTCAGATCTGAGTTCATGGCACCCAGGCCCAAAGTGACAAGCATTAAGCATAGCAGAGTCATAGCAACATCAATCTAAGAACATATTGGATATTAGGGATCAAGCCCTAACAAAACTAACACGATTACATGATAAATCTCATCCAACTCCTCACCGACTAGCGAGCCTACGAAGGAATTACTCAGTCCCGGTGGGGAGCATCATGGAATTGGCAATGGAGAAGGGTTGGTGATAACGAAGAACGAAGATCCCCCTCTCTAGAGCCCCAAACGGACTCCAGATCTGCCCTCCCGAGGAAGAACAGGGCTTGGCGGATCCGTCTCGTGGATCGCAATAATTCTTTCTCCCTGGTTTTTTTCTCCGAAAATAGGAATTTATAGAGTCAGAGTTAAGGTATGCGGGGCCACCAGGTGGGTACAACCCACCTGGGCGCGCTAGGAGAGGGGGGCGCGCCCTGGTGGGTTTGCCCACCCAGGTGCCCCTCTCCAGCAGGTCTTGGCTCCATAAATTCTTATTACTGATATAAAAAATCCTTGCAAAGTTTCGTTACATTCCGAGAACTTCTATTTCTGCACAAAAACAACATGATGGTAGTTCTGCTGAAAACAGCGTCAGTACGGGGTTAGTTTCATTCAAATCATGCAAATTAGAGTCCAAAACAAGAGTAAAAGCGTGAGAAAAAGTAGATACGTTGGAGACGTATCAACTCCCCCAAGCTTAAACCTTTGCTTGTCCTCAAGCAATTCAGTTGATAAACTAAAAGTGAGAAAGAAAAACTTCTACAAACTCTTTTGCTCTTGTTTGCATAAATAAGCTTAAACATCACCGAGATTTTTAGCCAACATTATAACTAACCATGTCAACAATAACTCTTAAAGATTATAGTGACTCATATCAATGACATAATCAGCTAGCGAGCAATAATAAGATATCTCAAACAGCAACACGTTGTCAAAACAACCATGATATAATATGACAATAATGGTATCTCGCTAGCCCTTTCTGAGACTGCAAAACATAAATGCAGAGCACCTCCAAAGTTCAAGCAGTGACTAAACATTGTAATTCATGGTATAAAAGATCCAGTCATGATGCACCCAACATTGGCTACACACAATGCATAAATCATGACAATTGTGCTCTCTCAGTTTCTGGCGCTTGTTTTAGAAGGTGATGACACAACATAAAAGTAAATAGATAGTCCCTTCGCAGAGGGAAGCAGCGATTTGTAGAGGTGCTAGAGCTCAATTTTTAAAACAGAGATAAATTATTATTTAGAGACATGCATAAATGATTATTTTGAGACATGCACCCTTCTTATTCACTTCACGACCATCAGTTATCAACATCTTCCATGCTAAGCACGCTAGTGGCGGTTCCCAAGCGATAAAAGTAAAGGTTTACTCCCCCTCCACCATCAATCACACTCCACGGCTTGTCCGAAACAACGGGCGCCGTCCATACCAACATCAGTCCCGGGGGAGTTTTGTTTAATTATTTGCATTTTTTAGTTCAGGACTGGGAATCCCTATTACCGCCCATTTTCTCGTGCGATGGTGAGTGAATAAACACTCGACCTGATAATAACCCGCTTAGCATGGAAGATACCGACCACCTCCTGTCGTTCCATGAACGATCCAGGCACAAAAAGGATAATTTTTTAGAAGTTTTTAGAGGTGGCACATGCAAATTTACTTAGGACGGTAGGGTAATACCGCATATAGGTAGGTGTGGTGGACTCATCTGGAATAACTTTGGGTTCAAGGTTTTTGATGTACAAGCAGAGTTCCCACTTAGTACAGGCTAAGGCTAGTAAATTAGATTGAGAAGCGGCCAGCTAGAGAGCAACAATCATAACCATGCATTATGCATAAGAACATTGGACACTAGCATGAGTAGGATATGAACACCATGAACATAAATA
Organism: Aegilops longissima; assembly: GCA_021605205.1. Taxonomy (NCBI): domain Eukaryota; kingdom Viridiplantae; phylum Streptophyta; class Magnoliopsida; order Poales; family Poaceae; genus Aegilops; species Aegilops longissima. The sequence goes on along the minus strand of CM038681.1, from coordinate 451,035,392 downwards.
TCATAGAGGCTACGTTGGTTTTGGTTCAGCTACATGCATAAACATGTGCCAAGCCACTTGAACATTCAGAGGAGGATACCATATCATCAAACTACATCACAATCATTTTTAACGCTATGTTGATATCCAAGATAAATCATTATCAACTCCCAGCTACTTATGCATGGCATGAGAAACTATAATACCTAATTTTCATTGCAAACATGTTTAATCATAATGGGCTGAAGCCTGGATACTAGCTTAAACATATTTACACAAACAGAACAAGTTGAGTTCATACTAGTTTCTCTCTGCCACGGCAAGTTCATCGAATATCATCATTATTGCCTTTCACTTGCATGACCGAATGATATGAAAATAATAATAGTGCAAGAGTGTTGTGGACTAAGCTGGAATCTGCAAAACATTTTATTCAACAGGAGAAGACAAGGTAAAATGGGCTCTCTATTAGCTTAACATTTATTCATATGAGAGCCACTCAACATTTTGATCGTGGTCTTCTCCTCGGTAAGACTCGAATAAAAAGGAAAAGAAATTCAGAGAAACACACTGAAATGTTTTTGGAGTTTTTGGTTTTCTTGAACAAGCAAGTAAAAGGGAAAAGCAAAAACGAGAAAAACTATTTACACGGGAAAGCTCCCAACAAGCAAAAGAAGAACAAGGAAATCTTTTTGGACTTTTTAGTACTACTAAGCATGCATAGAAAGTAAATTACTACAACTACTTTTTTTGTTTTTTCTAAAGTTTTCAAACACACAAGAAGAAAGCAAGAAAATAAATCTAAGCATGGATGATACAAAGAAAAAGAGTGAACACCGACAAATAGAATGATATGTAGACATAAATGTAATGTCGGTGGGAAACACTTTCTCCCCCAAGCTTATGCTTTTGGCCTAAGTTGGTAATCGGTCAGTAGCCTGGATGGTAGTAGGGATCCTGAGGACCAGGCATCCACTCATCCCACTGCTGAGGCTCCTCCACAGCCTCTACAGCAGTGTCACATCCCAGATAGACCATGCATTAGGGTGTGCATCATGTTTAAATTTCATCTGAATTTGAAATGGGGAAGGCAGGAAACCCCAGAACACCCCCCCCCCCTTTAAAATAACTAGGGTTTACTAAAATTTAATTCAATGAATCCGAAATGCCCTTCAAAATGCTCATCCTCTTTGTTTGGGTTAAGATCCATGTCAAAGAAGGTGGGACATTTTCTAGGTCACCCAAGGGTTCTAAATTTAATTCACAAAATTCTGAAATGGGCATTTTAAATTATGAAAAATATTTTAAGTGTTCAAAAATTGTTAAACTAAAATGTTTCATGTTGGGAATATTCCAACTAGTGACCAGGAGCATTTTGGCAATTTTTGAAAGTGTTTTGGTATTTTTAAAAACCCTAAACAGAATTACAGAAAATAGAAAATAATAAAAAAAGAAAAACCCTTACCTGTCGCCAGCTCTGCCCACTGCTGCCCAGCCAAAGAGTGCTGGCCAATGGCTGCTTGGCTCGCTTGACGAGCAGCAGGCTGGTGTCCCGGCAGCCTTGAGCCGCCACCACGCAGCTGGCCGCCTGCCTCACCCCTCGCCGCCTCGCCATTGGGGCGACCCACGCGTCGTCTCCCGACCTCCCAGACACCCCATTCTTCCCCTGCTCTCTCTCTCGCTCGCCCTCGACCTGGCCGACGCCACCGCCGACACGCCACCGTCGCCGCCGTGCTCCCCGCCGTCCACGCACCTCACCGCCATGTCTGGCCGCTCCGCCGCACCCAGTTACCCCTAGCCAGCTGGTCCCCCTCGCTCCAAGACCCCCCGAGGCCACTACTCCGACCTCGCCGAGTCCAAGGCATGGAGATCCCCATCGTCGCCGCCGCCGATCAGTCCGCCCCGACCCCGACGAAGCTTCCCGCAGGTTCACTACGAACCTAGCTACCCCCCTATCCTCTCCGTTCTCTTCTTCTTGCACCACAGCGAGCGGCCGATGATCGCCTGAACCCACCGCCGCGGGACTCGTCGCCGACGAGCCTCCGGTCACCTTTTGGTTGCACCACTATGCCCATCGCACTCACCACACCTCCACGAGTCTAACCGTGCACTCCCCGTGCCTCGCCGAGGCCGCTAACCCCTAACCCGTCGGTGGCCGAGCCTCGTCGCCGCCCGACTCGTCGCCGCGCCCACTCCGCCACCCCTAACCTAACTAACCCCACTGCACACCGCGGCTCACCTCTAGCTACCGTAGGTGCTCCCAGCTCCATTTGGAGCCCGGAAAGTGCAAATGCACTTGCTCCGCCAAGTCTGCCTCGCCCGGCTAGACGCCGGTGAGTTGACCTCACCGTGGGCCTGTTGACCCTCCAGGTCGATGGCAGTGGACCCCTCCACTAATCTAATTAGGATTAGTTTTAATTAAAACTAATTAGTTAAATTAACTCGACATGCGGGTCCCATCGGTCAGTTTGACCCGGACGACCCCGTTGACCCTCGGCGTCATGTTGACCTCATCTTGGCGCATAAATTCAAATTCTGGAATTATTTTTATATACTAAAATCCGAATATAATTCAAATTTCAAATGCTTATAACTTTTATTCTATAACTCCAAATGCAAAGATTTATATATGAAAATTTATCGAAAAATACACTCTATCCATTGGTACAGGTTTCATGCATGTTAAAACAAGTTAACCATGTTGAATAACCAGATTAAGATTTTGCACCATTAGGACTAACTCACATGATCCATCATTTGAATCTTTGGGTCAAATGAGATCATCCCCATCCCTCAATTTGCATTAGACCAACACACATTCATCTTGCCATGTCATAGCATGCATCATAATGTTGCACATTGGTTGTATGTTTATTTTGGTGTGTTTTCATGATAGGTTCTCGCCCAAGATAACCTCGATAACCCATCTCAAGGGCAGTTCTCTACCCCAGTTCCATCGGCAAGCAATTCATTGAACATTCGATACAAACCCATGTTCTCGCTTCGCTCTCATTTTACTGCATTAAGACAACGCGATTCAACTGTTGTGTGCTGCGGTAGTTGAACCCACTTCCTTTGCATGACTGTCATTGCCACAAGAACTAGATGAAACCCACTAGTATGTGTAGGAGTTGATTGAGCCATGTTTGTGATTCCTACCATGCTATGCTTGCTATGCTTAGAGTTGTGTCAGTCCGGCTCATCGGGGTGATGAACTGGAGTGAAAGGTTGTGTTGGTTCGAGAGTGTAAGTGTTGAACACGATTTGGTAAAGGTATCGATGAGAGGCCATGTAGGAGTACATGGTGGGTTGTTTCATTGAAGCCGAACTTAAGAACTGAGATCTGTGTTTGTGATCCATGAACTAGCTACTACCACACGTTGGGATCCTTAATTGACCCTCTAAACTTCTTAACCACCCCTGTTCATAGTCCGGAGTCGCAAGTAGTTTCGGTGTTTGTAGCATCTTTGGGGCACGCATAGCTGACCTTAGGGGTGGGTTGTGTTGCGGTAGGCACCGTGGTTGATGTACCGAGTGCCGTTTGGTATCTCGGGAACCCCACACACATCGTTCGGGGCTGTATGGGAAACCTCGGCGGACTCCTGCGGATGGAACCGAATAGGCGATAAACCTGGACTAGGGACTTGAGTGTTTAGGTAGGCTGTGGCCGACACCCACGTTGGGCTTCCGCTTGAAGGTTGCAGTACATGTCGTAAACGATTTATAAGTGGTGAGAGCGTGTGAAGAAGTATACCCTGCAGGGTTTAATATGATCTATTCAATAGCCGTGTCCACGGAGAAGGACTTCGGGTTACCTATATCAGTTCATAGACAAGTAAATGGATACTACTAAAAGCCTCAAGATAAGTGTGAGTATCGTGGATGGCCCTCTCGGGGATGACGAGAGAGGATCCACGGTGGAGTATTGTGATGGTGGATAGTGGACTGCGTATACGACAAATGCTTTACAAAGTGTGTCAAGTAGGATAGCTTAGCCAAGAGTCAAAGCTGGCTTGCTGCATTTAACTCCACTACCTTCCTTGAGAATGTGCATGTATGATAGGATTACGTGGTAAGACTTGCTGAGTACTTTTGTACTCATGTTTGCTTAATCAATATTTTCAGAGGACTATACTACCCCCTCCGACGGATTCTATGTAGATGTTGACTTCGACGAGTAAGCTAGCCACCCAGGTGGCGATCTAAGACTTGTGAAGGGCCATTGTAGATAGAAAGGCTCCAACAAGCTTTCTTTCTTTCTAGAGTCTCAGACTCAGACTACTTTGCTTCCGCATGTGCTTGTATGATTGTATGACTTGAGTGTTGGGTCATGTGACCCCTATCTGTATGACTATGTTATGTATGGCTCCTCGGAGCCTCTTAAATAAAGTACTTGAGTTGTAGAGTTTTGTTGTGATGCCTTGTTGTATTTACTCATATCGGGCATATTATGTATGATTGAAATGCTTGGTATGAGTGGGATCCGACAATCTAGTTGTTTATCCTTGGCAGCCTCTCATATGGGGAAATGTAAGTCTTGTGCTTCGAGCGATAGTAGTCCGCTACAGCCCGGTTCACGGAGTCCTGCTAGCCCAAAGACTACTGCTTGGACACTTGACTGGCGGCATGTGATTCATTTCGTTCCTATGTCTCGTCCTTCGAAATGTCACGCGGTGATACTTGGAGTCCTGCCTAGCTCTGCACAGCCGGGATACCGGAGTCCTGTTAGCCCAGTGCTACAGCCCAAGTTCATACGTTGATGACCGACATGCTCAAGTGTTTCATGTATGCTGTCCCCATAGGTTAGTGCCGCTTTGGGTTCACGACTAGCCATGTCGGCCCGGTTCTTTGTCATGTGGATGCTAGCGACACTATCATATCGTGAGCCAAAAGACGCAAACGGTCCCGGGCCATGGTAAGGCGACACCGTGGGGATACCGTCGTGAGGCCGCAAAGTGATATGAGGTGTTACCAGCTAGGTCGATGTGACTTGAATCGGGTCCCGACAGCGTTGGCATCGAGCGGGGCTGCTCAGAGGTCCGCTAAGCCAAACTGGTCAAGTTGAGTCTAGAAATGCTTTAGTTATATGTAGGGAATTGATTGTGGGAGGAACGTAAGGCTCTTTTTACTTCTTTACCTTATGCCCTCCGATCTGAGTCATCCTCTTCTCATTCAACGTGGGTTTAGGACTAGGCCTCTTTTCTCTATCGAGTTCACGTGTTACTATCCGTAGTACCTTGTAGGATTGTTGGTTACATCCTCGATTCGGTGTTACTAAATTTTAGTATGTTACCATTTGAACCGAACCTTGATATGATGTTGTTGAGTGGTTTTGCAAATCTGATTTTGAATGTCTCAAATTTGATTTGAGCATTTACGATGTTATGCTGCCCGATTTTCCTAGAAATTCTAATGCCTTTGCATTATGGCTGTGCTTTCAGATGGCCACCTGCCCCGTAACCAAGTGGTTCGCCTTGACTCGCTGCATTGATGTGTGCGGTCACACGGCCATGTTGGTTAGGGTGATGATTGAGGCTGGTTATCGATGGTATCCCGAGTATACCGTCGAGGAGCGTTCAGGATTTCAATCAAAGCCAATATCTATGCACGGTCCGGATTTATCCATCCTATCCGGAGCTATTGAGCCACTTCACTTTGCTCCTATGGGCTCGAATCACTATCGGAATGTCTGTACAAGATGCAGCCTATTCCATGATGACTATTATTCGGGCCAGACTGCTTTGGTGAGCAACACCGACTTCCGCTATATGCCAAGATCCCTTCACAGGGCGCATGGCTACCTCCTGTGGTTTGTACAAGTGATGCATCCCATGAGGACTCACTCCTCCGCACCACTCTTGAGTTCTTTGGAGGACAAGGACCGTGAGAACCGGCCTTGCGTATGGAGCTGTTTAATGCCCGTTCCACCACTGGCTACCGACTAGGTTTGCACCGCCGTGCAAGCGGATGTATGGACATGAGAGATTTGTACCTGTCTGGGCGAGTCTGCGGACTTCATGGAGTGGCGTGAGGTTGGAGGCATCACCTCCTCGTGGGCCTCTTCGCCACCTTTGTGGGTCCACGACCACATCCGAGTCCTTATGGTCCACAGGCCCCACAGGATTGTCTGTTCCCAGACGACCATGTTCCACTTCCAGGTCTGGGTGGTGATTTCTATGAGGACTACTATGGAGCTGCCTGAGATAGTAGTAGTATTGTTAGTATGGTACTAGTTGTGTTTCCACCGTCCTGCGTGACTCGTGGAATACGACTTGGTGTGTATCATCCCGGAAGTGTAGAAAAATAATGTATAGAAGTTGGAATGCTTCCGATGAGATGTAACGCCTTTCCTTATAGTTGTACTCCGTCAGGCTTGTACTAAACTATGAATCGTGTGTATGACCGTTGGTATATATATATGGCAGTTATATTACCATGTCATACGGATGAACATCTTTGCATTCCATACTGTCCATTACCTTCCGCACTACCTTGTTAAATTCTGCCATCCTGGTTTAAACTTTTGCTTTGTCCCCGTGATGGTCAACACTCGAATTCTCCCGCTGTTCCAGAGCAGGAGAGGCCAGCAGCCGAAATGTGAATCTGCCGCAACCGCCATCTTTGGCTGAGGTGATCTTTGAAGCGTAACGCAATAAGCGCTAAACCAACCGCTTATTGGGCGTATTGAACAAAACACAGCCCGCCAGCCAAGAAACGATGGGGTTTCACTCAATGATTTCGTCAAGCTTTACCCTCCAAAATTCAAATGCTCCGTCGAGCCACTCGACGCCGATGATTGGCTCCGCAGTATCCATCACAAGCTGCGTTCCGCCATCGTGTCCGAGGTGACAAAGTTACCTTTGCCGCCTATCATCCGGAAGGCCCCGCCACTCGGTGGGAAAACTATGAGGCTATGCGTCCGGCTGGACAAGTTACAACTTGGGATGAATTCAGTGCCGCCTTCCGCGAGCACCATATTCCAGTAGGACTTATGGACCGCAAACGTGAGGAATTCTGCAGTTTCACCCAAGGCGGTGAGCGTGGATGCCTACAGCCGCAATTCGGAGGCTAGCACGCTATGCTCCCAAGAAGTTTCTACCGATGCTAAGAAGCGGCGAGGTTCCGTAAGGACTTAGCCTGAGTTACGCCGAGATCTCCGTCTACATGAATGCACCTCTTTCTCGAAGCTAGTCAATAAGGCTATCAGCGCCGAGACTGGGCAGACTGACTTCGAGGCTTCACGCAAGCACATCCGTGATTCTGGATCATCATCCGGCTCTGGTTCCCAGAAGCGCCGGGTTTGGGTCCCAAATACGGCTCTACCACCCAGGTACACCCCGAGGCCATCCTTCGAGGCGCCTCGCCCCAACCAGCCGTATTTTCCACCCAAGACATATGGAGGTCCAACTGCTAATGTGGCCCCACGGCCAAATGTGATCACTTGCTTCAAATGTGGAGAGACGGGCCACTATATTCGAGAGTGTCCCCAAAACAACCCTAATCAAGCTGGAAAGTCTGTTGGTCGCGGCAAGCCAGCAGGAAAGGTTCCCTATGCCAAGCCAGTTGCCACCGCTCGTGGCCATGTCAACTATGTCTCTGCCAAGAAACCTATGAGGATCCCAACGCCGCCCTCGATGCGCTTCTTGTTAATTGCCATCCGCAACTGTTGTTTTTTGATATTTGGAGCATCTCATTCATTTATTTCTGAGAGCTATGCTCGATTGCACAACACCACATTCTGCGACATGCCTACCTCCATGGAAATTCAAACTCCTGGTTCTAGATGGCAAACCTCTAGAATAAGTCATGGGAATGAAATTCTTGTCGACGATTAGCTTTCCTTGCATCCCTAATAGCTCTCAAGTCCTCGGACATAAACATCATCTTGGGTATGGACCGGATGTCAGCCCATTATGCCAAGATTGATTGCTCGACTAGAACCGTTCAACTTACCCACCCTTGGGCAAAACAAAGGATGTTTTAACCCGAGTGTCTAAGCGCCACTTTACTCCTTAAATGCCAACCCTCTTCCGGATCTCAAGATATTCCGGTAGTCCGTGATTTCCGGATGTCTTTCGGAAGAACTGCCAGTGTTCCACCGACAGGATGTCGAGTTTGTGATAGATCTTATTCCCGAACCGTCCCAATCTCTAGAAGACCTTATAAGATGGCACCCCTAGAACTAGCTGAACTTAAGAAACAACTCGATGAGTCCTTGCAAAGGGTTTCATCCGTCCTAGTTCATCTCCATGGGCTTGCCCGTCCTCTTCGTCAAGAAGAAGGATGGTACGGATCGGATGGTTGTAGATTACCGACCGTCAATTTGGTCACTATCAAGAACAAGTATCCGCTCCCGGGATCAACGACACATATGATCAGCTCGCGGATCCTCGCCTCTTTTCAAGATGGATTTGAGGTTGGGCTACCATCAAATCAAAATCAAGAACGGGACATACCCAAAACGGCCTTTGTCACTCGTTATGGCCAATACGAGTACACCGTCATGTCCTTCGGATTAACCAATGCTCCAGCCACTTTCTCTCGTTAATGAACTCAATCTTCATGGAGTATTTGGATAAATTAAATCGTGGTATACCTCGATGATATACTCATCTACTCCAAGAATGAGGAAGAACATGCCAACATCTAAGGCTAGTATTGATGAAACTTCGAGAGCACCGCCTTTATGCCAAATTCTCTAAATGTGAATTTTGGTTACCGAGGTGACCTATCTAGGACATGTAATCTCTGGTAAGGGTATTGCTGTCAATCCCGAAGCGAGTTCAAGCCGCCCTTGATCGGACTCCACCTGAATCGGTAAAGCAAGTTCGAGTTTCCTCGGGTTAGCGAGCTATTGCCGCCGCTTCACGAGAATTTCTCTAAAGTTGCTAAACCTCTAACCGAACTCCTCAAGAAAGATAAGAAGTTCGAGTGGGCGCCACAAAGGCGAGATCAGCTTTCAGAACTGAAAAGACGCTGACATCTGCTCCCGTATTTATTCCACCAGATTTTTCTAAGGACTTTATTATCTATTGCGGCGCGCCGCGACAAGGACTAGGTTGCATACTCATGCAAGATCGTCATGTGATTGCCTCGATCTCGACGATTCGTCCACATGAGGATAACTATCCCACACGATCTAGAGCTTGCAGAGTGGTTCATGCACTCAAAACCTGGCGACATTACCTTCGGGTAATCGCTGCGAAATCTACACAGATCACCAAAGTCTGAAATATATCTTCACCCAACCGGATTTGAATCTCAGGCAAAGACGTTGGGTCGAGTTTGATCAGATTTCGACTTAGGAATATCTTACACCCCAGGCAAAGCCAATGTCATGGCTGACGCGCTAAGTCGCAAATCCTACTGTAACAATTTGATGTTACAACAAGGTCAACCAATTCTCCACGAGGAATTTCGTAAGCTTAATCTTCACATTGTTCCTCGAGGATTTCTTTCCACCGGTGGCGAAACCTGACCTCACGGATCGAATCATAGCTGCTCAAAGAAGATGATAGAGGATATCTCGGATCAAGGAGAACATTGCTAGCGGAGCTGCTAAATGTTTCTCCGTAGATGAACGAGGTGTTGTCTTCTTCGAAAACCGCTTAGTGGTTCCCAAGAAACAACAGCTACGGCAATTGATCCTTAAAGAAGCTCATGACTCTCCTCTCACCATTCATCCTGGTAGTACTAAAATGTATCAAGATCTACGCCAGAGGTTTTGGTGGACTAGGATGAAGAGAGAAATCGCTCAATACATTGCTAACTGCGACGTTTGTCGTCGAGTTAAAGCAGAGCATCAACGGCCTGCTGGTACCCTTCAACCTTTGGAAATTCCTGAATGGAAATGGGATAAAATCGGTATGGATTTCATTACCGGGTTTCCCAGGACCAAGAGAGGAAATAATGCTATCTTCGCTGTTGTTGATCGCCTTTCCAAAGTAGCCCACTTCCTACCTGTTCGTGAGAGTATAACCGCTAGCCAGCTAGCTGATTTGTACATCTCCTAATAGTGTCTCTTCATGGTGTTCCATCGAGATTAACTCGACCGTGGTAGTCTCTTCACCTCTCGATTTTGGGAAAGTTTCCAAAACGCTATGGGAACTCGCCTCCTTTAGCACCGCTTTCCATCCCCAATCAAGTGGTCAAGTAGAACGAGTCAATCAAATCTTAGAGGATATGCTTGAGCTTCGTCATCTCTTTCGCATGAATTGGGAGAAATGCCTCCCATTCGCCGAGTTCGCTTATAACAACAGTTATCAAGCCGTCTAGGCAAAGCCCTTCGAAGTTCTTTATGGACGAAAATGTGAACGCCTCTTAATCGGTCGAAACCGGGAGAGACAACTCTTTGGCCCGGATATGATTCAGGAAGCCGAGGAACAGGTTCGCGTTGTTCGTGAGAATTTGAAAACAGCCCAATCTCGTCAGAAGAGTCAATATGACCGCAAACATAAGCCCATGGCTTATGAAATTGGCGAAGGCTTACCTCCGGTTTCTCCTTTAAAGGGAACCCATCGATTCGGTATCAAGGGCAAGTTGGCTCCTCGTTACATTGGACCTTTTCGCATTCTCGCCAAACGAGGGGAAGTTGCCTACCAATTGGAACTACCTCCGCATCTTTCCAAGGTCCATGATGTCTTCCACGTTTCCCAACTCAGGCGTTGCTTCTCGGATCCTATCCGTGGAGTGGACCACGAAACGCTTGATCTCCAAGATAACCTCACCTATCGAGAGTACCCCATTCAGATCCTCGATCAAACCGAGCGTACCACTCGACGCCGGAATATCAAGTTTCTAAAGGTTCAATGGTCAAACCATTCCGAGCAAGAAGCAACTTGGGAAAGGGAGGATCGTCTTCGACTTGAGTACCCCACCTTTTTCAAGAATGATTCTAAATCTCGGGCGAGATTCTTTTGAGTGGGGTGAGTTGTCACATCCCGATAGACCATGCATTAGGGTGTGCATCATGTTTAAATTTCATCTGAATTTGAAATGGGGAAGGCAGAAACCCTGAACACCCCCCTTTAAAATAACTAGGGTTTACTAAAATTTAATTCAATGAATCAAATGCCCTTCAAAATGCTCATCCTCTTTGTTTGGGTTAAGATCCATGTCAAAGAAGGTGGGACATTTTCTAGGTCACCAAGGGTTCTAAATTTAATTCACAAAATTCTGAAATGGGCATTTTAAATTATGAAAAATATTTTAAGTGTTCAAAATTGTTAAACTAAAATGTTTCATGTTGGGAATATTCCAACTAGTGACCAGGAGCATTTTGGCAATTTTTGAAAGTGTTTTGGTATTTTAAAACCCTAAACAGAATTACAGAAAATAGAAAATAATAAAAAAGAAAAACCCTTACTGTCGCCACTCCCGCCCACCTGCTGCCCAGCCAAAGAATGCTGCTGGCCAATGAGCTGCTTGGCTCGGCCAGCAGTGCTTGGTGCCGGCCGGCGAGCCAGGCGCGCCACGCAGCTGGCCGCCGCCTGCCTCACCCCGCCGCCGCCTCGCCATTGGGGACGACCCACGCGTCGTCTCCCGACCTCCCAGACACCCCATTCTTCCCCTGCTCTCTCTCTCGCCGCCTCGACTGCCGACGCCACCGCCGACACGCCACCGTCGCCGCCGTGCTCCCCGCCGCCCACGCACCTCACCGCCATGTCCGCCGCCCGCCGCTCCAGCTACCCCTAGCCAGCTGGTCCCTCGCTCCAAGACCCCGAGGCCACTACTCCGACCTCGCCCGAGTCCAAGGTCACGGAGATCCCCATCGTCGCCGCCGCGCATCAGTCCGCCCCGACCCCGACGAAGCTTCCCGCAGGTTCACTACGAACCTAGCTACCCCCTATCCTCTCCGTTCTCTTCTTCTTGCACCACAGTGAGCGGCCGATGATCGCTGAACCCACATTGCCATGGGACTCGTCGCCGACGAGCCTCCGGTCACCTTTTGTTGCACCACTATGCCCATCGCACTCACCACACCTCCACGAGTCTAACTGCACTCCCGTGCCTCGCCGAGGCCGCTAACCCCTAACCTGTCGGTGGCGAGCCTCGGTCGCCGCCCGACTCGTCATGGCGCCCACTCCGCCACCCCTAACCTAACTAACCCCACCTGCACACCGCTGCTCACCTCTAGCTACCAGTGGGTGCTCCCGCGCCCATTTGGAGCCCGGAAAGTGCAAATGCACTTGCTCCGCCAGGTCTGGCCTCGCCCGTGGCTAGACGCCGGTGAGTTGACCTCACCAGGGCCTGTTGACCCTCCGGGTCGATGATGTGGACCCTCCACTAATCTAATTAGGATTAGTTTTAATTAAAACTAATTAGTTAAATTAACTCGACATGCGGGTCCCACTGGTCAGCTTGACCCGACGACCCCGTTGACCCTCGACGTCATGTTGACCTCATGCTGACGCATAAATTCAAATTCTGGAATTATTTTTATATACTAAAATCCAGAATATAATTCAAATTTCAAATGCTTATAACTTTTATTCTATAACTCCAAATGCAAAGATTTATATATGAAAATTTATCAGAAAAATACACTCTATCCATTGGTACAGGTTTCATGCATGTTAAAACAAGTTAACCATGTTGAATAACCAGATTAAGATTTTGCACCATTAGGACTAACTCACATGATCCATCATTTGAATCTTTGGGTCAAATGAGATCATCCCCTGTCCCTCCAATTTGCATTAGACCAACACACATTCATCTTGCCATGTCATAGCATGCATCATAATGTTGCACATTGGTTGTATGTTTATTTTGGTGTGTTTTCATGATAGGTTCTGCCCCCGAAGATAACCTCGATAACCCATCTGAAGGGCAGTTCTCTACCCCAGTTCCATCAGGCAAGCAATTCATTGAACATTCCGATACAAACCCATGTTCTCGCTTCTGCTCTCATTTTACTGCATTAAGACAACGCGATTCAACTGTTGTGTGCTGCGGTAGCTGAACCCACTTCCTTTGCATGACTGTCATTGCCACAAGAATTAGATGAAACCCACTAGTATGTGTAGGAGTTGATTGAGCCATGTTTGTGATTCCTACCATGCTATGCTTGCTATGCTTAGAGTTGTGTCAGGTCTGGCTCATCAGGGTGATGAACTGGAGTGAAAGGTTGTGTTGGTTCGAGAGTGTAAGTGTTGAACACGATTTGGTAAAGGTATCGATGAGAGGCCATGTAGGAGTACATGGTGGGTTGTTTCATTGAAGCCGAACTTAAGAACTGAGATCTGTGTTTGTGATCCATGAACTAGCTACTACCACACGTTGGGATCCTTAATTGACCCTCTCGGCTTCTTAACCACCCCTGTTCATAGTCCGGGAGTCGCAAGTAGTTTCTGGTGTTTGTAGCATGCTGGGGGCCGCACGCAACGCTGACCTTAGGGGTGGGTTGTGTTGCGGTAGGCACCGTGGCCCGTGTACCGAAAGTGCCCGCTTGGTATCTCGGGAACCCTGCACACATCGCTCGGGGCTGTATGGGAAACCTCGGCGGACTCCTGCGGATGGAACCCGAATAGGCGATAAACCTGGACTAGGGACTTGAGTGTTTAGGTAGGCTGTGGCCGACACCCACGCTGGGCTTCCGCTGAAGGTTGCAGTACATGTCGTGTAAACGATTTATAAGTGGTGAGAGCGTGTGAAGAAGTATACCCTGCAGGGGTTTAATATGATCTATTCGAATAGCCGTGTCCACGGAGAAGGACTTCGGGTTACCTATATCAGTTCATAGACAAGTAAATGGATACTACTAAAAGCCTCAAGATAAGTGTGAGTATCGTGGATGGCCTCTCGGGGATGACGAGAGAGGATCCACGGTGGAGTATTGTGATGGTGGATAGTGGACTGCGTACGACAAATGCTTTACAAAGTGTGTCAAGTAGGATAGCTTAGCCAAGAGTCAAAGCTGGCTTGCTGCATTTAACTCCACTACCTTCCTTGAGAATGTGCATGTATGATAGGATTCTGTGGTAAGACTTGCTGAGTACTTTTGTACTCATGTTTGCTTAATCAATATTTTCAGAGGACTATACTACCCCCTCCGACGGATTCTATGTAGATGTTGACTTCGACGAGTAAGCTAGCCACCCCGGTGGCGATCTAAGACTTGTGAAGGGCCGTTGTAGATAGAAAGGCTCCAACAAGCTTTCTTTCTTTCTAGAGTCTGTACTCAGACTACTTTGCTTCCGCATGTGCTTGTATGATTGTATGACTTGAGTGTTGGGTCATGTGACCCCTATCTGTATGACTATGTTATGTATGGCTCCTCGGAGCCTCTTAAATAAAGTACTTGAGTTGTAGAGTTTTGTTGTGATGCCTTGTTGTATTTACTCATATCGGGCATATTATGTGTATGATTGAAATGCTTGGTATGAGTGGGATCCGACGATCTAGTTGTTTATCCTTGGCAGCCTCTCATATGGGGAAATGTAAGTCTTGTGCTTCGAGCGATAGTAGTCCGCTACTGCCCGGTTCACCGGAGTCACGCTAGCCCAAAGACTACTGCTTGGACACTTGACTGGCGGCATGTGATTCATTTCGTTCCTATGTCTGTCCCTTCGGGAAATGTCACGCGGTGATACTTGGAGTCCTGCTTAGCCTGCTACAGCCGGGATACCGAGTCCTCATAGCCCAGTGCTACAGCCCAAGTTCATACGTTGATGACCGACATGCTCAAGTGTTTCATGTATGCCTGTCCCCATAGGTTAGTGCCGCTTTGGGTTCACGACTAGCCATGTCGGCCCGGTTCTTTGTCATGTGGATGCTAGCGACACTATCATATACGTGAGCCAAAAGACGCAAACGGTCCCGGGCCATGGTAAGGCGACACCCGTGGGGATACCGTGCGTGAGGCCGCAAAGTGATATGAGGTGTTACCAGCTAGGTCGATGTGACTTGGAATCGGGGTCCTGACAAGCAGCATGAGCGTTCCAGTAGGCGATGATATCTGCAGGCATAATCCAGTATCCGCCCCTGGCAGCAGAGTCAAACAAAGCAGGCACATGCAATGGAATAACATCATGAGTTTTAACGCTATAGACCAGGTTGTAAGGAATGGCAATGTCAGGACGATCATGTGCAAGAAAGTGATGGTGTTCCATGGCTGCACGGTCTAGGTAAACCTTAGTCAGAGGGTAATCATGAGGGCGTATCTCAACATTGAATCGAGCCGCCAAATGAGTGGCAAAAATCCCACCATGTATTTTACCCTGGGATTTATTAAGATGCAGGCGACGAGCCATGATAGCTCCCAAGCTATCCGTGTTGTCGCCCTCCAGTGCATGACGTAAAACAGCAAGGTCTGGTGAACTAAGTGCACCCACCTTCTCCCTAGCAAGCAAGCATTTGGTAATATAAAGTGCAAAGTAACGAACAACAGGAAAATGTAAGCCAGCGGCAATGATGGCTGACACTCCTCTCTCATCACCCATTGTCAAAGTGCGATAAAAGTCTTCAAACTCGGCCGGCCTAGGCTCAGCCAAGCTCCCATCAGACGGGATCATGCATATGTCACAAAACTCAGTAAGTGGTATCTGATGGTTTTCAGCATATAAATCAAAGCTCACTTCAGGAAGATTATTTCTAGGCAAGAAACTAAAGCTCTGGACAAAGATGCTTGTGAGGATTTGGTGCTGGTCACACTCATCTGCGATGAAGTCGGTGAGGCTGGCATTAGCAATATATTGCATGAACTCCGGAAGAATTCCAGCCTCTTGCAGGAACGGGGTGTGCGGCCATTCGCACGGCCGTACCTCTGCCAACCTCTGAGGGTGGAGATCACTGTCAGAAGACTCCCCAATAACACCCTTGGAGTTCTTCTTAGAGCCAAACTTCCTGAAGATATTCATGTCCGTGTACAATTTTTCCTATGAACAAAAATCTGAATTTTTAGTTCACAAAATTTTCTCAACAAAACTTCACAAAATTGATAGCAACTACTCATAGGGATACATAGAGGCCATAGCAAGCATTCAAACTACTTAGAAGACTAAGAATTCAACATGCAAGAACATGTACAGCAGCACCAAGAGTAGCTAATTATTCAAAGTATAAACCATTAAAACAAAAACTAATTGGACAAATGGTGGAGTCACATACCAAGCAACAATCCCCCGAAACAGTTTCGGAAACGGAGCTTCGAGCAAAGAGATTGAAATCCGCGGGTTTGAGCTCAAGAACACGGGAGAGAGAGCAATGGAGAATTTTTTCTGGAGGTAAGTGATGATGTGGGCTAAAGAGATAAGTGAGGGGCCCACATGGGGACCACAACCCACCAGGGCACGCCTGGGGGTCCTGGCGCACCCAGGTGGGTTGTGCCCACCTGGTGCACCTCACTCTGATATTATTTGCACCAAAAATTCATAAATATTCAGAAAAAAAATCATGTTCAATTTTCAGGGCATTCTGAGAACTTTTATTTTTGGGTCATTTTTTATTGCACGAGAAATTCAGAAAACAGACAAAACATGGCATTTTATTTTATTTAACTAATAAAAACAGAGAATAAAAAGTAGGGACAGAAGGTAGTGCTTACTAAATTCATCAACTTCATACCGCTCAAAAATGATTCATTAATAAGGTTGATCAGGTCTTATTAACAACCACTTTTGATTAGCATGAAACCGAAGAACTTTCGTAAATCACTAAGTTACCTCAATGGGGAGAATGTCCCCAACAATAAGCATTTCATATTTATTTTTGATAGTAGGTAGAGGTATTTGAAAACTTCCAATAGTGATTGTGGGAGATTTTTCAATAACATTAATACCATTCACTTGGAATTGTTTCTCCGGAAAGTGCATTGTATGCTCATTACCATTAATATGAAAAGTGATCTTGCTTTTATAGCAATCAATAACAGCCCCTGAAGTATTCAAGAAGGGTCTACCAAGGATAATCGACATGTTGTCGTCCTCGGGCATTGATACGTCTCCAACGTATCTATAATTTTTATTGCTCCATGCTACTTTATCTACTGTTTTGGACTATATTGGGCTTTATTTTCCACTTTTATATTATTTTTGGGACTAACCTATTAACCGGAGGCCCAGCCCATAATTGCTGTTTTTTTGCCTATTTCAGTGTTTCGAAGAAACGGAATATCAAACGGAGTCCAAACGGAATGAAACCTTCGGGGACGTGATTTTCTCACTGAACGTGATCTAGGAGACTTGGACCCTACTCCAAGAAACAAAAGAGGTGGTCACGAGGGTGGGGGCGCCCCCCCTAGGGCACGCCCCCTGCCTCGTGGGCCCCCTGTTGCTCCACCAACGTACTCCTTCCTCCTATATATACCTACGTACCCCCAAACGATCAGAAGAGGAGCCAAAAACCTAATTCCACCGCCGCAAATTCCTGTATCCACGAGATCCCATCTCGGGGCATCTTCCGGAGCTCCGCCGGAGGGGGCATCCACCATGGAGGGCTTCTACATCATCACCATAGCCCCTCCGATGAAGTGTGAGTAGTTTACTTCAGACCTTCGGGTCCATAGCTAGTAGCTAGATGGCTTCTTCTCTCTTTTTGGATCTCAATACAATGTTCTCCCCCTCTCTCGTGGAGATCTATTCGATGTAATCTTCTTTTTGCGGTGTGTTTGTTGAGACCGATGAATTGTGGGTTTATGATCAAGTTTATCTATGAACAATATTTGAATCTTCTCTGAATTCTTTTATGTATGATTGGTTATCTTCGCAAGTCTCTTCGAATTATCCGCTTGGTTTGGCCAACTAGATTGGTAGTTCTTGCAATGGGAGAAGTGCTTAGCTTTGGGTTCAATCTTGCGGTGTCCTTACCGAGTGATGTAAAGGGTTGCAAGGCACGATTGTATTGTTGCCATCGAGCATAACAAGATGGGGTTTTATCATATTGCATGAATTTATCCTCTACATCATGTCATCTTGCTTAAGGCGTTACTCTGTTTTTAACTTAATACTCTAGATGCATCTTTGGATAGCGGTCGATGAGTGGAGTAATAGTAGTAGATGCAGGGAGAGTCGGTCTACTTGTCTCGGACGTGATGCCTATATACATGATCATACCTAGATATTCTCATAGCTATGCTCAATTCTGTCAATTGCTCAACAGTAATTTGTTCACCCACCGTAGAATACTTATGCTCTTGAGAGAAGCCACTAGTGAAACCTATGGCCCCCGGGTCTATTCTCATCATATCAATCTCCATCACTTTAATACTTGCTTTGTTTTTACTTTTCCTTTTACTTTACACTTTGCATGTCTATATCAAAAATACCAAAAATATTATTTATCATCTCTATCAGATCTCACTCTCGTAAGTGACCGTGAAGGGATTGACAACCCCTAATCACGTTGGTTGCGAGGAGCTACTGTTTTGTGCAGGTACGAGGGACTCGTGCGTAGCCTCCTACTGGATTGATACCTTGGTTCTCAAAAACTGAGGGAAATACTTACGCTACTTTGCTCCATCATCCTCTCCTCTTTGGGGAAATCCAACGCAGTGCTCAAGAGGTAGCAAGAAGAATTTTTGGCGCCGTTTCCGGGGAGGTCTTCGCTCAAGTCAAGACATACCAAGTACCCATCACAATCCCTATCTCCCGCATTACATTATTTGCCATTTGCCTCTCGTTTTCCTCTCTCCCACTTCACCCTTGTCGTTTTATTCGCCCTCTCTTTCCCAATCTCCTCCTCTTTTTCCCGTTTGCCTTTTTCTCGCTTGCCTTTTGTTTGCTCGTCTGTTAGTTTGCTTGTTTGTCGCGATGGCTCAAGATACTACCAAATTGTGTGACTTCACCAATACCAATAATAATGATTTCCTTAGCACTCCGATTGCTCCTCTTGCCAATACTGAATCTTGTGAAATCAATACTGTTTTGTTGAATCTTGTTATGAAAGATCAATTCGCCGGCCTTCCTAGTGAAGATGCCGCTACTCATCTGAATAGCTTCATTGATTTATGTGATATGCAAAAGAAAAAAGATGTCGATAATGATGTCGTTAAGTTGAAGCTATTTCCTTTTTCGCTTAGAGATTGTGCTAAAGCGTGGTTTTCATCTCTGCCTAAAAATAGTATTGATTCTTGGAACAAGTGCAAAGATGCTTTTATCTCTAAGTATTTTCCTCCCGCTAAGATCATCTCTCTTAGGAACGATATTATGAATTTTAAGCAACTTGATCATGAACATGTTGCACAAGCTTGGGAGAGAATGAAATTAATGATACGTAATTGTCCTACTCATGGTTTGAACTTGTGGATGATTATACAAAACTTTTATGCCGGATTTCTAGAAATCTTTTAGATTCGGCCGCGGGAGGCACTTTTATGGAAATCACTTTAGGATATGCTTCTAAACTCCTAGATAACATTATGGTTAATTATTCTCAATGGCATACCGAAAGATCTACTAATAAAAAAGTGCTTGCGGTAGAAGAAATTAATGTTTTGAGTGGAAATATGGATGAACTTATGAAATTATTTGCTACTAAGGGTGTTTCTTCTGATCCTAATGATATGCCTTTGTCCACTTTGATTGAGAATAATAATGAATCTATGGATGTGAATTTTGTTGGTAGGAATAATTTTGGTAACAACGCGTATAGAGGGAATTTTAATCCTAGGTCGTATCCTAGTAATTCCTCTAATAATTATGGAAATTCCTACAACAATTCTTATGGAAATTTTATTAAGATGCCCTCCGAATTTGAGACTAGTGTTAAAGAATTTATGAATTCGCAAAAGAATTTTAATGCTTTGCTTGAGGAGAAATTGCTTAAAGTTGATGATTTGGCTAGGAACGTTGATAGAATTTCTCTTGAAATTGATTCTTTAAAGCTTAGATCTATTCCTCCTAAGCATGATATCAATGAGTCTCTCAAAGCTATGAAAATTTCCATTGATGAGTGCAAAGAAAGAACCGCTAGGATGCGTGCTTCCAAAGATGCCTTTATTAAAGCGTGATCTTCCAATTCCTATGAAAATCAAGATGAAGATCTAAAAGTTATTGATTTGTCCCCCATTAAATCTTTGTTTTGCAATATGAATCTTGATGAAACTGAATATGATCTTCCTTTACCTAGAAGGCGTTCCAAAAATTCGGAGTATTTAGATCTTGATGATGAAATTGATAAATGTGGGATTGAAAGAAATAAAAACCTAGATGTCGCTAAACCCACTATATTGGATTTCAAGGAATTTAATTATGAAAGTTTCTCTTTAATTGATTGTATTTCCTTGTTGCAATCCGTGCTAAATTCTCCTCATGCTTATAGTCAAAACAAAGCCTTTACTGAACATATTGTTGATGCCTTGATGCAATCTTATGAAGAAAAACTTGAGTTGAAAGTTTCTATCCCTAGAAAACTTTATGATGACTGGGAACCAACTATTAAAATAAAAATTAAATATCATGAGTTTTATGATTTGTGTGATTTGGGTGCTAGTGCCTCCACTATCCCCAAAACTTTGTGTGATTTGCTAGATTTCCGTGACTTTGATGATTGCTCTCTAAACTTACATCTTGCGGACTCCACTATTAAAAAGCCTATGGGAAGAATTAATGATGTTCTTATTGTTGCAAATAGGAATTATGTGCCCGTAGATTTTATCGTTCTTGATATAGATTGCAATCCTTCGTGTCCTATTATTCTTGGTAGACCTTTCCTTAGAAAGATTGGTGCAATTATTGATATGAAGGAAGGGAATATTAGATTCCAATATGGAACACTTTCCTAGAAAGAAAATAAAATTACCATATGAATCTATCATGAGAGCCACTTATGGATTGCCTACCAAAGACGGCAATACTTAAATCTATCCTTGCTTTTATGCCTAGCTAGGGGCGTTAAACGATAGCGCTTGTTGGGAGGCAACCCAATTTTATTTTTAGTTTTTTTGCTTTTGCTTTTGTTTAGTAATAAATAATCCATATAGCCTCTGTTTAGATGTGGTTTTATGTTTTAATTAGTGTTTGTGCCAAGCTAGACCTATTGGATCTTCTTGGATGATAGTTATTTGATCTTGCTTTAATTTCCAGAAACTTTGTGCTCAGTGCCCGAATTATTAAAAATCACCAGAACGTGATAAAATACTGATTCCAATTTCTGCTGATCAATAGACAAATTGTCTAGGTCTTCTAAGTTTGGTAGATTTTTTGGAGTTCCAGAAGTTTGCGTTAGTTACATATTACTACAGACTGTTCTGTTTTGACAGATTCTGTTTTTCGTGTATTGTTTGCTTATTTTGATGAATCTATGGCTAGTAAAATAGTTTATAGTCCATAGAGAAGTTGGAATACAGTAGGTTTAACACCAATAGAAATAAAGAATGAGTTCATTACAGTACCTTAAAGTAGTCTTTTGTTTTCTTTCTCTAACGGAGCTCACGAGATTTCTATTGAGTTTTGTGTTGTGAAGTTTTCAAGTTTTGGGTAAATTCTTTTGATGGATTATGGAACAAGGAGTGGCAAGAGCCTAAGCTTGGGGATGCCCATGGCACCCCCAAGATAATCCAAGGACACCAAAAATTCAAAGCTTGGGGATGCCCCGGAAAGCATCCCCTCTTTCGTCTACTTCCATCTGTAATTTACTTGGAGCTATATTTTTATTCACCACATGATATGTGTTTGGCTTGGTGCGTCTTGTATTATTTGCGTCTTTGCTTGTTAGTTTAACACAATCATCCTTGCTGTACACACCTTTTGAGAGAGACATACATAAATTGGAATTTGATACAATACTCTATGTGCTTCACTTATATCTTTTGAGCTTGATAATTTTTGCTCTAGTGCTTCACTTAGATCTTTTAGTGCACGGTGGTGGATTTGTTTTAAAGAAACTATTGATCTCTCATGCTTCACTTAGATTATTTTGAGAGTCGTTAATAGCATGGTAATTTGCTTAATATTAATATACTTGGTATTCAAATATATGTGAAACTTTCTTTTGAGTGCGTTGAATACAAAGAAAAGTTTGATGCTTGATAATTGTTTTGAGATATGAAGATGGTGATATTAGAGTCATGCTAGTTGAGTAGTTGTGAATTTAAAGAATACTTGTGTTGAAATTTGTGATTCCCGTAGCATGCACGTATGGTGAACCGTTATGTGATGAACTCGGAGCATGATTTATTTATTGATTGTCTTCCTTATGAGTGGCGGTCGGGGACGAGCGATGGTCTTTTCCTACCAATCTATCCCCCTAGGAGCATGCGCGTAATACTTTGCTTTGATAACTTCTAGATTTTTGCAATAAGTATATGAGTTCTTTATGACTAATGTTGAGTCCATGGATTATACGCACTTTTTCACATCCTTCCACCATTGCTAGCCTCTCTAATACCGCGCACTTTTTGCCGGTATTATACACCCATCATATATCTTCCTCAAAACAGCCACCATACCTACCCATCATGGAATTTCCATAGCCATTCCGAGATATATTGCCATGCAACTTTCCACCGTTCTGTTTATTATGACACGCTCCATCATTGTCATATTGCTAGCATGATCATGTAGTTGACATCGTATTTGTGGCAAAGCCACCGTTCATAATTCTTTCATACATGTCACTCTTGTTTCATTGCATATCCCGGTACACCGTCGGAGGCATTCATATAGAGTCATACTTTGTTCTAAGAATCGAGTTGTAATTGTTGAGTTGTAAGAAAAATAAAAGTGTGATGATCATCATTCTTTAGAGCATTGTCCCAAGTGAGGAAAGGATGATGGAGACAATGATTCCCCCACAAGTCGGAATGAGACTCCAGACGAAAAATTAAAAAAGAAAGAAAGAAAAAAAAGGCCAAAAAAAGAGAAAAGGCCCAAAAAATAAATAAATAAATAAAAATATGAGAGAAAAAGAGAGAAGGGACAATGCTACTATCCTTTTACCACACTTGTGCTTCAAAGTAGCACCAAGATCTTCATGATAGAGAGTCTCTCATTTTGTCACTTTCATATACTAGTGGGAATTTTTCATTATAGAACTTGGCTTGTATATTCCAATGATGGGCTTCCTCAAATGCCCTAGGTCTTCGTGAGCAAGAGAGTTGGATGCACACCCACTTAGTTTCTTTTGTTGAGCTTTCATATACTTATAGCTCTAGTGCATCCGTTGCATGGCAATCCCTACTCACTCACATTGATATCTATTGATGGGCATCTCCATAGCCTGTTGATACGCCTAGTTGATGTGAGACTATCTTCTCCCTTTTTGTCTTCTCCACAACCACCATTCTATTCCACATATAGTGCTATATCCATGGCTCACGCTCATGTATTGCGTGAAGATTGAAAAAGTTTTGAAAATGTTAAAGTATGAAACAAGTGCTTGGCTTGTCATCGGGGTTGTGCATGATTTAAATATTTTGTGTGGGGAAGATGGAGCATAGCCAGACTATATGATTTTGTAGGGGTAACTTTCTTTGGCCATGTTATTTTGAGAAGACATAATTGCTTAGTTAGTATGCTTGAAGTATTATTATTTTTATGTCAATATGAACTTTTGTCTTGAATCTTTTGGATCTGAATATTCATACCACAATTAAGAAGATTTACATTGAAATTATGCCAAAGTATCACTCCGCATCAAAAATTCTCTTTTTATCATTTACCTACTCGAGGACGAGCAGGAATTAAGCTTGGGGATGCCTGATACGTCTCCAACGTATCTATAATTTTTGATTGCTCCATGCTACTTTATCTACTGTTTTGGACAATATTGGGCTTTATTTTCCACTTTTATATTATTTTTGGGACTAACCTATTAACCGGAGGCCCAGCCCAGAATTGCTGTTTTTTGCCTATTTCAGTGTTTCAAAGAAACGAAATATCAAACGGAGTCCAAACGGAATGAAACCTTTGGGAACGTGATTTTCTCACCGAACGTGATCCAGGAGACTTGGACCCTACTCCAAGGAACAAAAGAGGTGGTCACGAGGGTGGGGGGCGCCCCCCCTAGGGCGCGCCCCTGCCTCTTGGGCCCCCTGTTGCTCCACCGACGTACTCCTTCCTCCTATATATACCTATGTACCCCCAAACGATCAGAAGAGGAGCCAAAAACCTAATTCCACCACCGCAACTTCCTGTATCCACGAGATCCCATCTTGGGGCCTGTTCCGGAGCTCCGCCGGAGGGGGCATCCACCACGGAGGGCTTCTACATCATCACCATAGCCCCTCCGATGAAGTGTGAGTAGTTTACTTCAGACCTCGGGTCCATAGCTAGTAGCTAGATGGCTTCTTCTCTCTTTTTGGATCTCAATACAATGTTCTCCCCCTCTCTCGTGGAGATCTATTCGATGTAATCTTCTTTTTGCGGTGTGTTTGTTGAGACCGATGAATTGTGGGTTTATGATCAAGTTTATCTATGAACAATATTTGAATCTTCTCTGAATTCTTTTATGTATGATTGGTTATCTTCGCAAGTCTCTTCGAATTATCCATTTGGTTTGGCCAACTAGATTGGTAGTTCTTGCAATGGGAGAAGTGCTTAGCTTTGGGTTCAATCTTGCGGTGTCCTTACCGAGTGACAGAAAGGGTTGCAAGGCACGTATTGTATTGTTGCCATCGAGGATAACAAGATAGGGTTTTTATCATATTGCATGAATTTATCCCTCTACATCATGTCATCTTGCTTAAGGCGTTACTCTGTTTTTAACTTAATACTCTAGATGCATGCTGGATAGCGGTCGATGAGTGGAGTAATTGTAGTAGATGCAGGCAGGAGTCGGTCTACTTGTATCGGACGTGATGCCTATATACATGATCATACCTAGATATTCTCATAACTATGCTCAATTCTGTCAATTGCTCAACAGTAATTTGTTCACCCACTGTAGAATACTTATGCTCTTGAGAGAAGCCACTAGTGAAACCTATGGCCCCCGGGTCTATTCTCATCATATCAATCTCCATCACTTTAATACTTGCTTTGTTTTTACTTTGCCTTTTACTTTACACTTTGCATCTCTATATCAAAAATACCAAAAATATTATTTATCATCTCTATCAGATCTCACTCTCGTAAGTGACGTGTGACGCCCGGATAATTAGGCTATAGGAATCCCAAGTTAACGATGCCACGTCACCTTGGTTACTGTTGATAATCTCGCGTTAGTTCGAAACGATTCGAATTCAAAATTTGAATTTAAGTTAAAACCATCGGGGTTTTCAAAAGTCAAAACTAAATTGTTCCTAATGTGTCAAATAATTCATAGACCATGTTGGTGGAGAGGCCACACCTTTATAAAGTATTTAGATGCACTAAAGTAAAGAAAATTGTGGCTAAAATCAAATATTTAAATACCTCTTAAATAATAAAAATGTAGCAAGTAATTATTACTACACCAAACTTTTTGAGGTAATGGCCTATATTATAAAAATACTTTAGGAGTTTGTTTTGTATTTTTATAAAAAAATAGGTGTAACTAAAATAGAACAGAAAATAGTAAATACAGAAAAAGGAAAAGAACAAAAAAAGGGGCAAAGCCCCCCCTCTCCTTGGGCCGAGTGGCCCAACTGGCCACCCAGGCCACCAGGAGGCCCACCCCGCACTCCCCATATCCCTCACCCCCGAAACCCTAGCCCAACCACCCCACACTCCTCCCCCACTCGCTCTCTGCTTCCCCCCCCTCGATCCAGATTGGATCGGGCACTGGACAGCGCCCCTCGCCGCGTCGACCACCGCCGCCGCACGAGGACCGTGCCACCCGGAGCGCCTTCGCCTCGCCGTCCTCCTCGTCGCCGCCTCTCCGGCTCACCTTCCCCTCGCTCCTCTTCCTCGACCCGATCTGGATCGGGAAGGGGCAACGAGCCCGACGCCCCTGGACATCGGCGCCACCCCACCGTCCCTACCTCGCCGACGCCGCTTCGCCGCCGGACAGCCCCTGTCTCCCCCGCCTCTACTTCGCCCAACCCCGGCACCGATCCCCGTCGCCTCGACGTCGTACGGCACCGCCCCACCTCGCCCGCGTGACCGCGCCCGAGGAATCGTCGACCACCGCCGCTGCAAGAGGACCCGAAGCCGCCGACGCTGCCCCGCCGTCGCCGCGTCCCTGTCCTCCTCCCCGCCGGACTGCGCCCGCCTCCCCGACGTCGCGACGGCGCCCCCTCGCCCCGTCCTCCTCCCCAAAGGCTCCATCGAGCCACGCCGACCCCTTCGCGCCAACGCCAGGTGAGGCCATCGGCCTCGCATCCCTCGCCGCTTTCTCTCCCCTCACGGTCACGCCGGATGCACGCCGCCTGCTGGCTCAAGACGCTGCGAGCGCCGTGTCGCGCTCGCCATGGTCGTGCGAGGAGTCGCACTTGCCCCCAATCCCCTACTGCTCTGGGTCTCGCCCCGACTTCCTGGCCGCGCGCCCACGCGCTGGCCTCGCCGGCCTTCGGGGGCCTCATCTGAAGGAAATATGCCCTAGAGGCAATAATAAAGTTATTATTTATTTCCTTATATCATGATAAATGTTTATTATTCATGCTAGAATTGTATTAACCGGAAACATAATACATGTGTGAATACATAGACAAACAGAGTGTCACTAGTATGCCTCTACTTGACTAGCTCGTTAATCGAAGATGGTTATGTTTCCTAACCATAGACATGAGTTGTCATTTGATTAACGGGATCAAATCATTAGGAGAATGATCTGATTGACATGACCCATTCCGTTAGCCTAGCACTTGATCGCTTAGTATGTTGCTATTGCTTTCTTCATGACTTATACATGTTCCCGTAACTATGAGATTATGCAACTCCGTTTACCGGAGGAACACTTTGGTACTACCAAACGTCCACAACGTAATCGGGTGATTATAAAGGAGTATTACAGGTGTCTCCAAAGGTACATGTTGGGTTGGCGATTTGAGATTAGGTTTTGTCACTCCGATTGTCGGAGAGGTATCTCTGGGCCTTCTCGGTAATACACATCATATAAGCCTTGCAAGCATTGCAACTAATAAGTTAGTTAGAGATGATGTATTACGGAACGAGTAAAGAGACTTGCGGTAATGAGATTGAACTAGGTATTGGATACCGACGATCGAATCTCGGGCAAGTAACATACCGATGACAAAGGAACAAAGTATGTTGTTATGCGGTTTGACCGATAAAGATCTTCGTAGAATATGTAGGAGCCAATATGGGCATCCAGGTTCCGCTATTGGTTATTGACCAAGAATAGTTCTAGGTCATGTCTACATAGTTCTCGAACCCGTAGGGTCCGCACGCCTAAGGTTTCGATGATGGTTATATTATGAGTTTATGAGTTTTGATGTACCGAAGGAGTTCGAGTCCCGGATGAGATCGGGGACATGACGAGGAGTCTCGAAATGGTCGAGACGTAAAGATCGATATATTGGACGACTATATTCGGAGTTCGGAAAGGTTCGAATGATTCGGTATTTTTCGGAGTACCGGGAGAGTTACGGGAATTCGCCGGGAGAAGTATTGGGCCTTATTGGGCCCTGCGGAAAGAGAGAGGGCTGCCTATGGCAGGCCGCGCGCTTCAAGGCCTAGTCCGAATTGGACTAGGGAGGGGCCGCACCCCTTCCTCCCTTCCCCTTCCCTCTCTCCTACTCCTACTAGGAAAGGAGGAGTCCTACTCCCGGTGGGAGTAGGACTCCCCCCTTGGGCGCGCCTCCTCCTCCTTGGCCGGCCCTCCCCTTGCTCCTTTATATACGGGGGCAGGGGGGCACCCCATGATACACAAGTTGATCTACGTGATCGTTCTTAGCCGTGTGCGTGCCCCCCTCCACCATATTCCACTTCGTCATATCGTCATGAGCTTAGGCGAAGCCTGCGCCGGTGAAGTCATATCGTCATGAGCTTAGGCGAAGCCCTGCGTCGGTGGAGCATCATCATCGTCCTGCACGCCACAGTCTTGACGGAACTCATCCCGACACTTTGCTGGATCGGGCCCGGGATCGCCATCGAGCTGAACGTGTGCAGAACTTCGGAGGTGCCGTGACGTTCGGTACTTGGATCGGTCGGATCGTGAAGACGTCGACTACATCAACAGCGTTGTTATAACGCTTCGCTTTCGGTCTCACGAGGGTACGTGGACGACACTCTCCCTCTCGTTGCTTTGCCATCACCATGGTCTTGCGTGTGCGTAGGATTTTTTGAAATTACTCGTTCCCCAACAATGGCATCCGAGCCTGGTTTTATGCGTTGATGTCATATGCACGAGTAGAACACAAGTGAGTTGTGGGCGATATAAGTCATACTGCTTACCAGCATGTCATACTTTGGTTCGGCGGTATTGTGAGATGAAGCGGCCCGGACCGACATTACGCCAGACGCTTACGCGAGACTGGTTTCACCGCTTGAGCACTAGTTGCTTAAAGGTGACCGCGGGTGTCGGTTTCTCTCACTTTAGTTGAACCGAGTGTGGCTACGCCCGGTCCTTGCGAAGGTTAAAACAGCACCAACTTGACAAACAATCGTTGTGGTTTTGATGCGTAGGTAAGAACGGTTCTTGCTCAGCCCGTAGCAACCACGTAAAACTTGCAACAACAAAGTAGAGGACGTCTAACTTGTTTTTGCAGGGCATGTTGTGATGTGATGTGGTCAAGACGTGATGCTATATTTTATTGTATGAGATGATCATGTTTTGTAACCGAGTTGTCGGCAACTGGCAGGAGCCATATGGTTCCCAGCCACCAAATCGTGGCCTTAGCCACTGCACATGGGGCCGACCCATTTAAAAAAGTGAATAAAGAATTGATAATAAGTAAATAAAAATATTAATTAATTAGTTAATTAAATTAATTAACTTAATTAATTAGGTTCGGTTAAACTAATTATAATCTATTACCCTAATAACCTAGTTAGACTAAATTAACTAGTTAGTTAATGTAACGACCAATGACGAGGCCCACCCCTGCTGACCCGATCAACGTTGATGGTCAACAGGACCCCCGACCCACCTGTCAGCCTCCGGCACACTTCTATGTACGCAGAGCTGGGTGCACCTAGCATTTAGCTAGTTAATTTCGAATTAAATTAAATCCAGAAAATCTAGAAAATGATTAAATCTTTATAAATTAATATAAAATAATCTATAACTCGGATGAAAATACTTTGTACATGAAAGTTGCTCGAACGATTTAGACGATTCCGGATCATAACCCGTTTGTCCGACACACCCCATAACCTATCAAACTCGCAACTTTCCCCTCGGCTCCTCTCGCTCAAAACGCTAAACACCGGGATATTTTCCGGATGTTTCTTAACCGGTACCACCTCATACCACGTTAGGGCACGCCTAGCATCGTTACTTGTCATGTCATGCATCGATATGCATCTGTTACATGTTATTCATTGTTTCTTCCCCTCTTCCTCCGGTGACTACGAGACCGACGCCTGCTGCTGCCCGGTTCGACTACGGTGTTGACGACCCTCTCTCTTGCCAGAGCAACCAGCAAGCCCCCCTTGATCACCAGATATCGCCTATTCTACTCTATACCGCTTGCATTAGAGTAGTGTAGCATGTTATTGCTACATTATACCTATCCCGATGCATAGCCTGTCCTTGTTACTATCAAGTTGTTACCTTTACCGCAATCCTATATGCTTAGTATAGGATGCTAGTACTTTCATCTGTGGCCCTACATTCTTGTCCGTCACTGGCTATACTATCGGGCCGTGATCATTCGGGAGGTGATCACGGTATATACTATATACTTTATACATGATACATGTGGAGACTAAAGTCGTCGGCTTGTGGAGCACCATGAGTGATTCACGGATTGGGGCTGAAAGGACCTTTGTCCCGACGGCCCTCTGGATGGATCTTTGTGGCGGAGCGACAGGGCAGGTTGAGACCGCCTAGGGAGAGGTGGGCCTGGCCCTGTTCGGCGTTCGCGGATACTTAACACGCTTAACGAGATCTTGGTATTTGATCTGAGTTGGCTACGAGCTTATACGCACTAACCATCTACGCGGGAGTAGTTATGGGTATCCGGCGTCGTGGTATCGGCGGCACTTCAGACGTCGGCGACGGGCGGCGCGCGCGGATTGGATCTGGACGCCTGCTAGGCTAGGTCTGCTTCCGGCCGCCCGCGCAATGTGCAGGTGTGCTCGGGCGATGGGCCTGCACCCTGCGGCGCTTAGGTTTAGACCGGCGTCTTGGCCTCTGTTTTGCCTAGGTAGGGCTGCGGCGTGTTGATCTTCCGCGGCGGGCATGACCCAGAAAGTGTGTCCGCCAAATGGGATCAAGCGTCTTTGGGTAAGATGGTGCACCCTGCAGGAAGTTAATCTATTGAATAGCCGTGATCTTGATAACAGGGCGACTTGGAGTTGTACCTTGAGCTTATGACAACTAGAACCGGATACTTAATAAAACACACCCTTCCAAGTGCGGATACAACCGGTGGTCGCTCTCTCTCGGGATATGAGGAGGGATCGCGGGTAGGATTACTGCTATGTGATGTTACTTGGAGGACTTCAGATTGCCCTCTTCTACTGTTGCAAGACGGTGACGAAGCGTAGTCTTCGATAAGACTAGCTATCCCCTCTTATTCGGCATTCTGCAGCTCACCCCATGATATGGCCCTTTACACATATATCCATGGATATGTAGTGTAGATCCTTGCTTGCAGTACTTTGGATGAGTACTCATGGTTGCATTATTTCCCCTTTTCCCCTATCTATACTCGGTTGTGCAACTGCACGATGGAGCCGGGGCGACGCCACCGTCGATGGCGACTACTACTACACCGGAGGAGCCTACTACTACGTGCAGCCCGCTCGACGACCGGAGTAGTTTAGGAGGATCCTGCGGGAGGCCCGCGCCTCTTCGATCTGTATCCTAGTTTGTGCTAGCCATCTTATGGCAACCTTGTTTAACTTATGTCCGTACTCAGATATTATTGCTTCCGCTGACTTCGTCTATGATCGAGCACTTGTATTCGAGCCCTCGAGGCCCCCGGCTTGTATTATGATGCTTGTATGACTTATTTTATTTGTAGAGTTGTGTTGTGATATCTTCCCGTGAGTCCTTGATCTTGATCGTACACATTTGCGTGCATGATTAGTGTACGATTGAATCGAGGGCGTCACAAGTTGGTATCAGAGCCGACTGCCTGTAGGAATCCCCCTTCCAACTCCTTGGCCGAAGTCGAGTCTAGACTTTACAAAACTTTTACTAACATGGCTGTGCGGCCCATGGGCCCACGTCGCCATTGGGTGGTATTAGGATCTTTTACTCCTCGATCTTTACTCTGGGATTCTGAACTCTCTTCTATTCGGGTTAAACGATTTTGCTAAAAACAAAACTAACTTTAGGTTCTCGCGAGTACTTTCTCCCGGAGAGCCCCTCACTTCAGATGATCGTCTGCTAATCAGAAGATTCCGAAGATACTCTCTGATGTTCTCTCGAGACTTTGTGCCCATCACTTTTGCTATTCCTGACCACCGATAAATCCGTATGGAAAACTACTTACACTTGCCATTCATACGATCATCCCCCATTGATCTTGTTATTACAAGATACCCCGAAGTTTTATTTATTGTTCCGAGAATACCTTGTGCCTACTGCCTAGCAGTTCTTTGCCACATGAATGCCCCTTCAAATAAATCCTCGCACTTGTCGAGTATCCGCTCATCCCCAGTTGTTCATGAGTTTCACAAAAGTCTTCAAAATACTATTCGATCTTCCGAAAATCCTCTGGAGCCTTTGGCTCTTGAAATTCTTGCTTGCTCGCATTATGGTTAATCCCATAAGTCTCGTAGTCTTATTGACATTCCTTGTCATTATCATTTTGGGTCTATTGACTCAATATGTTTGCGAATACGCGCAATCATCATTGATCCTTATAAATTACCTTTCCGGCTGAGCTGCCGTTCTTTTAACCGGAATTGGTTCTCGACCAGTCCAATTGTCGTTGATTGTATCCCTAATTCTATTCATCTTATCCATTCTTGATCAGAGCATTTGCTCCTGATCCCTTGATTTGAAAATCATAATTACTTACTAATTAAGCGTTGAACTATTCAGCTGTTCTATAAACCGATGCATTTGCAATCTTTCTTCCTCTGATTGGGTATCGATACTCATATCAGCCCCATCGTGGATCGCCATATCCTTTGTTGGGTTATTATCCGACATGTCCTTCATAATTAATCACTTTGTGAGTTCCTTCTCCGATACATAATGCCTTTGGTAAATTGTATCCTTTCCTTTTGTCAACCATGCTCGCTTTTGAGCTGGTGGCATTTACTACCAAGCTTGTGGTATATGTTTCCATGATACCTCGACGGGTTGAACCTATGCCTTCCTTTATATGTGTGAACTCGGAAGTTTTCACGAGTCATACTCATCTGGTATTTCACCAGGTAAAACTTTCAACACTAATGCCTTTATCAAAGCGAGAAGTGAATGGAAGGTTATACATTGAAGAAGTGGGAGTCGACCTTGAACTTTGTGTCCATGCCCATGGACACGATGTAGATCCTATCATGGAAACTTCTTGTAATAATAACTATTTTCTTGGTAAATATCATCTGGTATCTGTGAATTGATCCTACGCAATCGTGGTTCCGACCATGTTGTTCTCCCTTGATTCTATTTCTCAGACAAGTTAGAGTACTTGTCTTCTGCAGAGCATTACCCCAGTGCAACCTCTACTTTGATCTGTCGTTGAGTGTTACCCCCTGGTATCTCGAGATTATCATGGAACTGCATAACTTCTTATGAGTTCTTCATCAAGTGCTACCTTCCCACTGATTCCAAATTTTCACGGGCTCTGAGTTATTAAACACTCAAAGACACCTATAACTGAACCGAGTCCGCTCTACGGTTCAACAACTCTTCAGTAAGCTTCTATAAGTACGAGTTTGTACCCGATCACGCCATTCCTAGCCTATTTGGCTATATCATTGTCGTGATGATTTTAACTGTGCTACCCGGTCCTTCTTCTCGGAGCACAATTTTCGACGATGAACTAACCTTACGTCGATCCTCATCGTCATATCATTTTACCTTGAACAACAAGCTTGGTTTCGAGTTTGTGTCGTACCCTTGGTTCTAATAACCTTTCACTTCATCATTACTTTGACTTGATGTCGTCGCCGATCGATTACATCTTCAGGAACTCTCGCGACAAAGGTGTCGTGAGCGTCAACATTCTGAGCTCATCCAGGATATCAATTGAATTCATGATGAGAAATACCATCCTTGCCCTCGATGAATTGTATTATCATCGATCACTTTATTGCCATTCCCCCCCAACACAAGCTTGTTCATGTTTGGTGTTATACCTTGAGTTCCTTGCTACCCAGCAATTGTTCTTCTTTACCTTGGAGTATTACCATCCTTTATGTCAAGAATGTTCGAGATTTGTTCCACCTCTTGAGGATTCTTGACATAGAAATACTTCTCACCATCACCATTCTTTCTTGGTCCCCGTGTTAATTCCAACAAGTGGACGGTGTTGTTTGGATTCTTTCCTTCTAGAAACCCTATTTTTTTGAAGTTAATGGTCGATGGTTCATTCTTAGGCTATCGATTATTGAATCACCATTCTGACATTGGTCGTGCAACCCAACCCATCGGGCGCACCTTTCAACCAATGTTTACTTGTGTATGTTTTCCTCGAGCATACTTCCTTATATCATTTGATCTGACAAATGTTATCTCCTTGTTCACTTAAATGTGGAAGTCTACCTTTTGGGAATCTCGGTGAATTGCCGTTGAGTTCACCAGACA
This sequence comes from Aegilops longissima, assembly GCA_021605205.1. Taxonomy (NCBI): domain Eukaryota; kingdom Viridiplantae; phylum Streptophyta; class Magnoliopsida; order Poales; family Poaceae; genus Aegilops; species Aegilops longissima. The sequence continues at coordinate 451,001,723 of CM038681.1, read as the reverse complement.
CCTCCTTGTCCTCTCCTTGGGCTAATGATGGACTCTTGTTAGCGGAAATCACTTCATAGTTCATTTCCCGAGAATCTTACAATGTCATCTCGTCAATTTCGTTGCACCTTTTCTTCTCGGTATCCTAAGTCCGAGGTATCCTGACACCAATCGGATCTGAATCTCGGTCAGCTATGATGGTTGGGACAACTTTCCAAGAGTTATGATGATGATCCTTTGATGACCCGGTAGCATGATGTCATGCCTAGCACCCCCCTTGGCTGGAGGACCTATCATTATAGATTCCTTTTCAAGAGGGTTATCCATTCATCCATGAGGGAATTGTATCTGTTTCTACAAGTTATTCTGATGGATCCTTCGTGATTCAAAAGTCGATCTTCACATGAAGACCATGTCAATGCTATCTCGAAGCATGTCTGTGATACTCTGATTTTCAATAAGAACATTTGAAGCCCAATGCTAAATGTTTCTTGCTCAATTATCCAAACACCGTTGTATGGGTAATGTCATGAAATTTCTCTCCCCTTACCTAAAGGGTTTTCTACATTATCTCCTGTCGTGGATATCTTGCTCTGCTTGTCCTTGGGAAGGATATACCCTTGAAATATGTGTTTAAACATATTTTCCTTTCCATTGTTCTGTTTAATCTGATGATCATATTTTCCATCCATTGGTTTGTTTAAACCTTTTCTATGATCTATATGATATAAGCAGTAATAATCCACCGCTTGTGCAAACACCTCGATGTACAACTCACAAGGTAAGACCTTGTTACTATTGTGATGACATTCCGGTAGCCACCGATGGGCGAGAACCTTGCCTATTGGTCCGCCTCGTTCAACGAAAGGAAAGTGGTTCTCTTCGTCCCTCGCCCTTGGTACCAACGTTGATGCCGACATAAGCGACATGGTACTCTCGACATGCCTTGCTATCATGACCGTGAAAGATGTCACTGCTCCTATTAAAAAACCCCACATGGTGGGCCCATAACCACAGTTTCACAGATCGAAACTCGATCGTCCTGTACACCCCTATTCCCAAAGTTATTCCTCGCACGTGGCCTCGTATGTAATTCACGGGCCACCGTCATAGTGATCTATTCGGTATCGGGCGCAATACTTACTCTCGCTACTCGAACCCCTTTCTCACTCGGTTCGGGCTTGAGCAACTATCTATCCGCTTGGAGCCTATTATGGTACCTTCGTACCTTACTCTCGAGGTATTTCATATGTTCAACTCGAGAGATAATCTTATACTAATTCATGGGTTAACCCCATTGTTTCCCTCAAAAGCATTATGTCGTAGTGATTTGCCCTTATCTTTCGTAAATGCGATGGAGTTCGAAGAAATGATGACCAGTTTATCATGATGCATCGGAATAAAGGATTGAAGACATCAACGAAAGGGATTAACTTCTTCGAGAAGATCCGTTAGATTATCGTAACTGAACTTTCCCTTACTCCCTCTTAAATCTCGGACGAGATTTCTTGTAGTGGAGGAGAATTGTGGCCTTGGATAATTAGGCTATAGTAATCCCACGTTAACGATGCCACGTCACCTTGGTTCTTGTTGATAATCTCGCGTTAGTTCAAACGATTCAATTCAAAATTTGAATTTAAGTTAAAACCATCGGGGTTTTCAAAAGTCAAAACTAAATTGTTCCTAATGTGTCAAATAATTCATAGACCATGTTGGTGGAGAGGCCACACCTTTATAAAGTATTTAGATGCACTAAAGTAAAGAAAATTGTGGCTAAAATCAAATATTTAAATACCTCTTAAATAATAAAATGTAGCAAGTAATTATTACTACACCAAACTTTTTGAGGTAATGGCCTATATTATAAAAATACTTTAGGAGTTTGTTTTGTATTTTATAAAATAAAATAAAATAGGTGTAACTAAAATAGAACGAAAATAGTAAATCTGAAAAAGGAAAAGAAACAAAAAAGGGCAAAGCCCCCCCTCTCCTTGGGCCGAGTGGCCCAACTGGCCACCCAAGCCACCAGGAGGCCCACCGCACTCCCCATATCCTCACCCCAAAACCCTAGCCCAACCACCCCACACTCCTCCCCACTCGCTCTCTGCTCCCCCGATCCAGATTGGATCGGGCACTGGACAGCGCCCCTCGCCGCGTCAACCACCGCCGCCGCACGAGGACCGTGCCACCCGGAGCGCCTTCGCCTCGCCGTCCTCCTCGTCGCCGCCTCTCCGGCTCACCTCCCCCTCGCTCCTCTTCCTCGACCCGATCTGGATCGGGAAGGGGCAACGAGCCCGACGCCCCTGGACATCGGCGCCACCCCACCATCCCTACCTCGCCGACGCCGCTTCGCCGCCGGACAGCCCCTGTCTCCCCCGCCTCTACTTCGCCCGACCCCGGCACCGATCCCCGTCGCCTCGACGTCGTACGGCACCGCCCCACCTCGCCCGCGTGACCGCGCCCGAGGAATCGTCGACCACCGCCGCCGCAAGAGGACCCGGCCGCCGACAGCCCCCCCCGCCCGCCCCTCGTCCTCCTCCTCCCGGATCTGCGCCGCCTCCCGATGTCGCGACGACGCCTCGTCCCCGTCCTCCTCCCCAAAGGCTCCATCGAGCCACGCCGACCCCCCTTCGCGCCAACGCTGGTGAGGCCATCGGCCTCCGCATCCCCTCGGCCGCTTTCTCTCCCCCTCGCGGTCACCACGCCCGGATGCACGCTCGCGCCCCCTGGCCCGCACGCGCGGAGCGCCGTGTCGCGCTCGCCATGGCCGTGCGAGGAGTCGCACTTGCCCCCAATCCCCTCTCGCTCGGGTCTCGCCCGACTTCACGGCAGCAGCCCACGCGCTGGCCTCGCCGGCCTCCGGGGGCCTCATCCGCCCTGCGTTGCGCCTCCTGACCGAGGTCGTCGCCAGCTGTCAGCCTTTGGGGCGCCATGCGTTCCCACCACCAAACCGTGGCCTTAGCCCCTTTGCACATGGGGCCGACCCATTTTAAAAAGTGAATAAAGAATTGATAATAAGTAAATAAAATATTAATTAATTAGTTAATTAAATTAATTAACTTAATTAATTAGGTTCGATTAAACTAATTATAATCTATTACCCTAATAACCTAGTTAGACTAAATTAACTAGTTAGTTAATGTAACGACCAATGACAGAGGGCCCACCTCGTTGACCCGATCAACGTTGATGGTCAACAGAGACCCCCGACCCACTGTCGACCTCGGCACACTTACGTACGCAGAGTGGGTGCACCTAGCATTTAGCTAGTTAATTTCGAATTAAATTAAATCCAGAAAATCTAGAAAATGATTAAATCTTTATAAATTAATATAAAATAATCTATAACTCGGATGAAAATACTTTGTACATGAAAGTTGCTCAGAACGACGAGACGATTCCGGATACGCAACCCGTTTGTCCGACACACCCCCATAACCTATCGAACTCGCAACTTTCCCCCTCCGGCTCCTCTGCCCGAAAACGCGAAACACCGGGGATATTTTCCCGGATGTTTCCCCCCTTAACCGGTACCACCTCATACCACGTTAGGGCACGCCTAGCATCGTTACTTGTCATGTCATGCATCGATATGCATCTGGTTACATGTTATTCATTGTTTCTTCCCCCTCTTCCTCCGGTAGACTACGAGACCGACGCTGCTGCTGCCCAGTTCGACTACGGTGTTGACGACCCCTCTCTCTTGCCAGAGCAACCAGGCAAGCCCCCCTTGATCACGGATATCGCCTATTCTACTCTATCTGCTTGCATTAGAGTAGTGTAGCATATTCTTGCTTTCATTATACCTATCCGATGCATAGCCTTTGTCCTTGTTACTCTTTGTTGTTACCTTTACCTGCAATCCTATATGCTTAGTATAGGATGCTAGTACTTTCATCTGTGGCCCTACATTCTTGTCCGTCTGCCTTTGGCTATACTATCGGGCCGTGATCATTCGGGAGGTGATCACGGTATATACTATATACTTTATACATGATACATGTGGAGACTAAAGTCGGGTCGGCTTGTGGAGCACCCATGAGTGATTCACGGATTGGGGCTGAAAGGACCTTTGTCCCGACGGCCCTCTGGATGGATCTTTGTGGCGGAGCGACAGGCAGGTTGAGACCGCCTAGGGAGAGGTGGGCCTGGCCTGTTCGGCGTTCAGCGGATACTTAACACGCTTAACGAGATCTTGGTATTTGATCTGAGTTGGCTCTGAGCTTATACGCACTAACCATCTACGCGGGAGTAGTTATGGGTATCCGGCGTCGTGGTATCGGTACCAAGCACTTGAGACGTCGGCTGACGGAGCGGCGCGCCGGATTGGATCGAACGCTGCTAGGCTAGGTCTGCTTCGGCCGCCCACGCAACGTCTTGGTGTGCTCGAGGCGATGGGCCCGACCCCTGCGCGCTTAGGTTTAGACCGGCGTGCTGACCTCTCTGTTTTGCCTAGGTAGGGCTGCGACGTGTTGATCTTCAGCGGCGGGCATGACCGAGAAAGTGTGTCCGGCCAAATGGGATCAAGCGTCTGGGTAAGATGGTGCACCCTGCAGGAAGTTAATCTATTGAATAGCCGTGATCTTGATAACAGGACGACTTGGAGTTGTACCTTGAGCTTATGACAACTAGAACCGGATACTTAATAAAACACACCCTTCCAAGTGCGGATACAACCGGTGGTCGCTCTCTCGTGGATATGAGGAGGGATCGCGGGTAGGATTATTGCTATGTGATGTTACTTGGAGGACTTGATTGCCCTCTTCTACTGTTGCAAGACAGGTGACGAGCGTAGTCTTCGATAAGACTAGCTATCCCCTCTTATTACGGCATTCTGCAGTTCAGTCCTTGATATGGCCCTTTACACATATATCCATGCATATGTAGTGTAGATCCTTGCTTGCAGTACTTTGGATGAGTACTCACGGTTGCATTATTTCCCCTTTTCCCCTATCTATACTCGGTTGCTGCAACAGACGATGGAGCCAGGGAGCGACGCCACCGTCGATGGCGACTACTACTACATGGAGGAGCCTACTACTACGTGCAGCCCACCGGCGATGACGAGGAGTAGTTTAGGAGGATCCTGTGCGGAGGCCTGCGCCTCTTCGATCTGTATCCTAGTTTGCGCTAGCCATCTTATAGCAACCTTGTTTAACTTATGTCGTACTCGAGATATTGTTGCTTCCGCTGACTTCGTCTATGATCGAGCACTTGTATTCGAGCCCTCGAGGCCCCTGGCTTGTATTATGATGCTTGTATGACTTATTTTATTTGTAGAGTTGTGTTGTGATATCTTCCCGTGAGTCCTTGATCTTGATCGTACACATTTGCGTGCATGATTAGTGTACGATTGAATCGAGGGCGTCACATGACGGTGAAGGGATTGACAACCCCTAATCACGTTGGTTGCGAGGAGGTATTGTTTTGTGCAGGTACGAGGGACTCGTGCGTAGCCTCCTACTAGATTGATACCTTGGTTCTCAAAAACTGAGGGAAATACTTATGCTACTTTGCTGCATCATCCTCTCCTCTTCGGGGAAATCCAACGCAGTGCTCAAGAGGTAGCAGGCATCTCAAATATAACGAAGTCCGTCAAAATAGTATCATTAGCAACAACAACGGGCACATGCTCACAGATACCGATAGGTATGGCAATTTACTTGTCAACCATTTGCAAAGATATTTCAGTAGGTGTGAGTTTATTCAAGTCAAGTCTTTTATATAAAGAGAAAGGCATAACACTAACACCAGCTCCTAAATCACACAAAGCAGTTATCACATAATTCTTTTTGATAGAGCAAGGTATAGTTGGTATTCCTGGATCTCCAAGTTTTTTAGGTACTCCATCTTTAAAAGTATAATTAGCAAGCATAGTGGAGATTTCAGCTTCCGGTATTTTTCTCTTATTTGTGATGATGTCTTTCATATACTTTGCATAAGGAGGCATTTTCAAGATATCAGTCAAGCGAGTACGCAAAAAGACTGGCCTCAGCATTTTAGCAAAGCGTTGAAATTCTTCATCATCTTTCATTTTAGTTGACTTGGGTGGAAAAGGCATAGGTTTTTGAACCCACGGTTCTCTTTCTTTACCGCGTTTTCTAGCCACAAAGTCTCTTTTATGATACCTTTTATTCTTAGGTTGTGGGTTATCAAGATCAACATGTGGTTCTATCTCAACATCATTATCTGGTTCTTTATCATCATTTGGTTGATTGTCTTCATGAACCTCATCATTATCTTTTTCATTATCACTAGGTGAGTGTTCATTACCAAATTGAGTTTCAGCATCAAAGGCAGAAGTTTCATTATCGTTATCAGGAGGTTTTTCTATTTCTGGTTCACTAGAAGCATGCAAAGTCCTATCATTTTTCTTTTCCTTTCTAGAAGGACTAGGTGCACTAGTGTTGTTCCTTTGTGAATCTTGTTCAATTCTTTTTGGGTGCCCCTCAGGATAAAGTGGTTCCTGAGTCATTTTACCTCCTCTAGTTGCAACTCTAACAGCAAAGTCATGCATATTATGATTCATTTCATCAAGCAATTCTCTTTGTGATTTAGCAACTTGTTCTAACTGAGTTTGAACCATAGAAGCATGTTTTCCAACTCCTCTAACATCATTTGATATTCTAAATAACAAGTCACTCAAGCGAGCAACCATATCAGAGTTATATTTCAATTGTTTCATAACATTTGCATTGAAGTGATCTTGTTTTCTAATGTAGTTTTCAAACTCATACAAGCATTGGCTAGGGTGCATATTGTGAGGATTGTCATTATCATTGAATTTCATTAGATAATTTACCTCTACCACCTTAGGCAGTGGTGGTGTTTTAAGCCCATGTATTTCTTCAATAGGGGGTAAATTTTTAACATCCTCAGCTTTAATACCTTTTTCCTTCATATATTTCTTTGCCTCTTGCATATCTTCAGGACTGAGATATAATATACCCCTCTTCTTCAGAGTGGGTTTAGCCGGTGGTTCAGGAATAGTCCAATCATAATAATTTTTCAATATGTTATTCAATAATTCTTCAGCTTGTCCAACAGTTCATTCCTTAAAAACACAACCAGCACAACTATCTAGGAAATCCCTAGAAGCATCGGTTAGTCCATTATAGAAGATATCAAGTATTTCATTTTTCTTAAGAGGATGATCAGGAAAAGCATTAAGTAACTGGCAAAGCCTCCCCCAAGCTTGTGGGAGACTCTCTTCTTTAGTTTGCACAAAGTTAAATATTTCCTGTAAGGCAGCTTGTTTCTTATGAGCAGGAAAATATTTTTCAGAGAAGTAATAAATCAAATCCTGGGGACCACGCACACAACCAGGAGCAAGAGTATTAATTGTACCAAGCTTTAGCATCACCCTTTAATGAGAAAGGGAATAATTTGAGAATAAAGTAATAGCGAGTTTTCTCATCATGAGTAAAAAGGGTGGCTATATCATTCAACTTAGTAAGATGTGCCACAACAGTTTCAGTTTCATAACCATGGAAAGGATCAGATTCAACCAAAGTAATTAACTTTGGGTCGACAGAGAATTCATAATCCTTATCATCAATAAAAATAGGTGAAGCATCAAACTTAGGATCACATTTCATTCTAGCATTCAGAGATTTTTTCTTTATACTTGCATAGTAATTTCTCTAGATCATCTCTATCCTTACAAGCAAGAATATCTCTAGTTGTCTCCTCATTCATAACATAACCTTCCGGTACCTTAGGCAATTCATATCTAGGAATGCTAGTTCTAGCAGGAGTTTCAGTTTCAAGCTCATCATCAGATTCAACAACATCATGTTCTATTACTCTAGCAATTTGTTCATCAAGAAATTCACCAAGTGGCACATCATCATTATCAAGCAAGGTACTAGCATCATCATAATCATCATTCATAGCAGAAGTAGCATCATCAATAACTTGCGACATATTAGAATTGATAGCATGTGGTGGTGTTGCAAGTTTACTCATAACAGAAGGTGAATCTAAAGCAGAACTGTATGGCAGTTCCTTACCTCCCCTCGTCTTTGATGGAAATATCTTAGTCTTTGGATCCTTCAGATTCTTCATAGTGATAATATGATAATAATACCAAGTGACTCAACAAATATAGCTATGCTCCCCGGCAACGGTGCCAGAAAAAGGTCTTGATAACCCACAAGTATAGGGGATCACAATAGTTTTCGAGGGTAGAGTATTCAACCCAAATTTATAGATTCGACACAAGGGTAGCCAAAGAATATTTGGAGGTATTAGCAGCTGAGTTGTCAATTCAACCACACCTGAAGATTAATTATCTGTAGCAAGTAATCAGTAGCAAAGTAGTTTGATAGTTTTGATAATAGTAACAGTAGGAATGGCAACAGTAACAGTGATAGCAGTAATTTTGTAGCAAGTGTAACAGTGATGATAGTAGTAGCAACTTAGTAGAAAAAATATAAAATAAATTCGTAGGCATTGGATCGTTGACTTTTTGGATGATATTCATCATGAGACAGTTATACCCTAGGGCGATACGGCACTAGCTCCAGTTCATCGATATAATGTAGGCATGTATTCCGTAAATAGTCATACGTGCTTTATTAAAAGAACTTGCATAACATCTTTTGTCCTACCCTCCCGTGGCAGCGGGGTCCATATTGGAAACTAAGGGATATTAAGGCCTCCTTTTAATAGAGAACCGGAACAAAGCATTAACACATAGTGAATACATGAACTCCCCAAACTACAGTCATCACCGGGAGTGGGCCCGGTTGTTGTCACTCCGGGGTTGCCGGATCATAACACGTAGTAGGTGACTATAACTTGCAAGATCGGATCTAAAACATGGATATAATGATGATAACATAAACGGTTCAGATCTGAGTTCATGGCACTCGGGCCCAAAGTGACAAGCATTAAGCATAGCAAAGTCATAGCAACATCAATCTAAGAACATAGTGGATACTAGGGATCAAGCCCTAACAAAACTAACTCGATTACATGATGAATCTCATCCAACTCCTCACCGACCAGCAAGCCTACGAAGGAATTACTCACTCCCGGTGGGGAGCATCATGGAATTGGCGATGGAGAAGGGTTGGTGATGACAAAGAACGAAGATCCCCCTCTTCAGAGCCCTAAACGGACTCCAGATGTGCCCTCCCGAGGAAAAACAGGGCTTGGCGGCGGCTTTGTCTCGTGGATCGTGATAATTCTTTCTCCCTGATTTTTTCTCCGAAAATAGGAATTTACAGTGTCAGGGTTGAGGTCTGCGGGGCCACCAGGTGGGTACAACCCACAGGCGCCGAGAGAGGGGCGTGCCTGGTGGGTTGTGCCCACTCGGTGCCCCTCTCCGGCAGGTCTTGGCTCCAGAAATTCTTATTATTGATATAAGAAATCCTCGCAAAGTTTCGTTCAATTCCGAGAACTTTTATTTCTGCACAAAAACAAGAACATGGTAGTTCTGCTGAAAACAGCGTCAGTCCGGGGTTAGTTTCATTCAAATCATGCAAATTAGAGTCCAAAACAAGAGTAAAAGCATGAGAAAAAGTAGATACGTTGGAGACGTATCAATAGATCTTGTGTGACCGTAGGAATTTTTTTGAAATTGTATGCTACGTTCCCCAACACTATGATCGTACTTGAGCATTGGGTGTAGTTAATATGCGACTGTGTTTCACGAATGGATCAATGATTGAGCATGATGGGCTAGGGATAACTTATTTTAGCATTGATATTTTGAAAGACATGGTTACTTGTTGGTATGCTTGAGCATTTAAGTCTCATGTCAAAACTAGACCATTGCTTTGAACAATATAAAAGTCCAAATGTCCATGCTATAAAGAAAAGAATATGAGATGACATGTTAGGCAACATTCCACATCAAATTTTTTGTTTTTATCATTACCTACTCGAGGACGAGCAGGAATTAAGCTTGGGGATGCTGATACGTCTCCAACGTATCTATAATTTTTTATTGTTCCATGTTGTTATATTATCATTCTTGGATGTTTTATAATCATTTTATAGTCATTTTATATAATTTTATATCATTTTTGTACTAACCTATGGACATAGTGCCAAGTGCCAGTTGCTGTTTTTTTGCATGTTTTTTACATTGCAGGAAATCAATACCAAATGGAGTCCAAACGCAGCAAAACTTTTTATGGATTTTTTATGGACTAGAAGACATCCAGTGGGCTGGAGAAGCGCCTCGGGGGTGCTCCGAGGGGAGCACAACCCACCAGGGCGCTCCTGGAGGCCCAGGCGCACCCTGGTGGGTTGTGCCCACCTCGGGTGCCCCCTGAACTGCCTCTTTGTTCTATAAATACCCCAATATTCTAGAAACCCTAGGGGAGTCGAGGAAAATCAATTCCAGCCACCGCAGAGTCCAGAACCACCAGATCCAGTCTAGACACCATCACGGAGGGGTTCACCACTTCCATTGGTGCCTCTCCGATGATGCGTGAGTAGTTCTTTGTAGACCTTTGGGTCCGTAGTTAGTAGCTAGATGGCTTTCTCTCTCTCGTTTGATTCTCAATACGATGGTCTCTTGGAGATCCATATGATGTAACTCTTTTTGCTGTGTGTTTGTTGGGATCGGATGAACTTTGAGTTTATGATCAGATCTATCTTTTATCCATGAAAGTTATTTGAGTCTTCTTTGGTCTCTTATATGCATGATTGCTTATAGCCTCGTATTTGTTCTCTAATATCTGGGTTTTGTTTGGCCAACTTGATCTATTTATCTTGCAATGGGAAGATGTGCTCTGTAGTGGGTTCGATCTTACGGTGCTTGATCCCGGTGACAGAAGGGGGACCGACACGTATGTATTGTTGCTACTAAGGATAAGACGATGGGGTCTATTTCTACATAAATAGATCTTGTCTACATCATGTCATAATTCTTATTGCATTACTCCATTTTGAAGGAAATATGCCCTAGAGGCAATAATAAAGTTATTATTTATTTCCTTATATCATGATAAATGTTTATTATTCATGCTAGAATTGTATTAACCGGAAACATAATACATGTGTGAATATATAGACAAACAGTATGTCACTAGTATGCCTCTACTTGACTAGCTTGTTAATCAAAGATGGTTATGTTTCCTAACCATGAACAAGGAGTTTTTATTTGATTAACAAGGTCACATAATTAGTTGAATGATCTGATTGACATGACCCATTCCGTTAGCCTAGCACTTGATCGTTTAGTATGTTGCTATTGCTTTCTTCATGACTTATACATGTTCCTGTAACTATGAGATTATGCAACTCCCGTTTACCGGAGGAACACTTTGGGTACTACCAAGCGTCACAACGAATGGGTGATTATAAAGGAGTACTACATGTGTCTCCAAAGGTACATGTTGGGTTGGCGTATTTGAGATTAGGTTTTGTCACTCCGATTGTCGGAGAGGTATCTCTGGGCCCTCTCGGTAATGCACATCACTATAAGCCTTGCAAGCAATGTAGCTAATGAGTTAGTTACGGAATGATGCATTACGAACGAGTAAAGAGACTTGCGTAACGAGATTGAACTAGGTATTGGATACCGACGATCGAATCTCGGGCAAGTAACATACCGATGACAAAGGAACAACGTATGTTGTTATGCGGTTTGACCGATAAAGATCTTAGTAGAATATGTAGGAGCCAATATGGGCATCCAGGTTCCGCTATTGGTTATTGACCAAGAATAGTTCTAGGTCATGTCTACATAGTTCTCGAACCCGTAGGGTCCGCACGCTTAAGGTTTCGATGATGCTTATATTATGAGTTTATGAGTTTTGATGTACCGAAGGAGTTGAGTCCCGGATGAGATCGGGGACATGACGAGGAGTCTCGAAATGGTCGAGACGTAAAGATCGATATATTGGACGACTATATTCGGAGTTCGGAAAGGTTCGAGTGATTGGGTATTTTTGAATACTGGAGAGTTCTGAAATTCGTATTGGGCCTTAATGGGCCATACGGGAAAGGAGAAAAAGGGCCAAAGGGTGGCGCGCCCTCCCTTGGACTAGTCCGAATTGGACTAGGGAGGCGCCCCTTCCTTCCTTCTCCTTTTCCTTCCCTTCCTTCTCTCCTACTCCTACTACATGGAAGGGTTCCTAGTTGGACTAGGAAAAGTGGAATCCTACTCGGTGGGAGTAGGACTCCCCAAAGGCGCGCCATAGAGAGGCCGCCCTCCCTCCTCCACTCCTTTATATCTCACGGGGCAGGGGCACCCCATGGACACACAAGTTGATCTGGATCGTTCCTTAGCCGTGTCGGTGCCCCCTCCACCATATTCCACCCGGTCATATCGTCGCGGAGCTTAGGTGAAGCCCTGCGCCGGTGGAGCATCATCATCGTCCCACGCCGTCGTCTTGTGGAACTCATCCCCGACGCTTTGCTGGATCGGGCCGGGGATCGTCATCGAGCTGAGCGTGTGCTGAACTTCGGAGGTGCCGTGCGTTCGGTACTTGGATCGGTCGAATCGTGAAGGCGTCGACTACATCAACAGCGTTGTTATAGCGCTTCGCTTCGGTCTCACAGTGCGTGGACATACACTCTCCCTCTCGTTGCTATGCCATCACCATGATCTTGCGTGTGCGTGGGAAATTTTGAAATTACTCGTTCCCCAACAGTGGCATCGAGCCAGGTTTTATGCGTTGATGTTATATGCACGAGTAGAACACAAGTGAGTTGTGGGCGATACAAGTCATCTGCTTACCAGCATGTCATACTTTGGTTCGGCGGTATTGTGAGATGAAGCGGCCCGGACCGACATTACAGCGTCGCTTCGCGAGACTGGTTTCACCGCTGCGAGCACTCGTTGCTTAAAGGTGACCGCGGGTGTCTGTCTCTCTCACTTTAGTTGAACCGAGTGTGGCTCGCCCGGTCCTTGCGAAGGTTAAAACAGCACCAACTTGACAAACTATCGTTGTGGTTTTGATGCGTAGGTAAAACGGTTCTTGCTCAGCCCGTAGCAGCCACGTAAAACTTGCAACAACAAAGTAGAGGGCGTCTAACTTGTTTTTGCAGGGCATGTTGTGATGTGATATGGTCAAGACGTGATGCTATATTTTATTGTATGAGATGATCATGTTTTGTAACGAGTTATCGGCAATGGCGCGGAGCCATATGGTTGTCGCTTTATTGTATGAAATGCAAGCGCCATGTAATTGCTTTACTTTATCACTAAGCGGTAGCGATAGTCGTAGAAGCAATAGTTGGCGAGGCGACAACGATGCTACGATGGAGATCAAGGTGTCGCGCCGGTGGCGATGGTGATCACGACGGTGCTTGGAGATGGAATCACAAGCACAAGATGATGATGGCCATATCATATCACTTATATTGATTGCATGTGATGTTTATCCTTTATGCATCTTATCTTGCTTTGATTGATGGTAGCATTATAAGATGATCTCTCACTAAAATTATCAAGAAGTGTTCTCCTGAGTATGCACCGTTGCCAAAGTTAAATCGTGTCGAGACACCACGTGATGATCGGGTGTGATAAGCTCTCGTCCATCTACAGCGGGTGCAAGCCAGTTTTGCACACGCAGAATACTCAGGTTATACTTGACGAGCCTAGCATATGCAGATATGGCCTCGGAACACGGAGACCGAAAGGTCGGCGTGAATCATATAGTAGATATGATCAACATAAGATGTTCACCATTGAAAACTACTCCATCTCACGTGATGATCGGTTATGGTTTAGTTGATTTGGATCACGTGATCACTTAGATGACTAGAGATGTCTGTCTAAGTGGGAGTTCTTAAGTAATATGATTAATTGAACTTTAATTTATCATGAACTTAGTCTGGTAGTATTTTGCAGATTATGTTGTAGATCAATAGCTCACGTTGTTGCTTCCTGTGTTTTTATATGTGTTCCTAGAAAAATTGTATTGAAAAATGTTAGTAGCAATATTGCGGATTAGATCCGTGATCGAGGTTTATCCTCATTGCTGCACGTAAGAATTATGTCCTTGATGCACGCTAGGTAGCAGACCTATTGCGGGAGCGGATCTGCAGCGTTATGAATGTTTGGCTAGCTCAATATGATGACTACTTGATAGTTTAGTGCACCATGCTTAAACGTCTTAGAATCGGGACTTCAAAGGCGTTTTGAGCGTCATGGACCATATGAGATGTTCCAGGAGTTGAAGTTAATATTTCAAGCAAATACCGAGTTGAGAGATATGAAGTCTCCAACAAGTTCTATAGCTAAAAGATGGAGGAGAATCACTCAACTAGTGAGCATGTTCTCAGATTATGCAGGTACTTCAATCGCTTGAATCAAGTGGGAGTTAATCTTCCGGATAAGATAGTGATTGACAGAATTCTCTAGTCACCATCACTAAGTTACTAGAACTTCGTGATGAACTATAGTATGCAAGGGATGACGAAAACAATTCCCAAGCTCTTGGCGATGCTAAAATCGGCGAAGGTAGAAATCAAGAAAAACATCAAGTGTTGATGGTTGACAAGACCACTAGTCTCAAGGAAAAGGGCAAAGGAAGAAGGGAACTTCAAGAAGAGCGGCAAGCAAGTTGCTACTCGGTGAAGAAGCCCAAGTCTGGACCTAAGCACGAGACTAAGTGCTTTTGCTACAATGGAACTGGTCCTTTGAAGCGGAACTACCCCAAGTATTTGGCGGATAAGAAGGATGGCAAAGTGAACAAAGGTATATTTGATATACTGATTATTGATGTGTATTTTACTAGTGTTCATAGCAACCCCTCGGTATTTGATCTTGGTTCGGTTGCTAAGAGTAGTAACTTCGAAACAGGAGTTGCGAATGAGCGAAACTAGTTGAAGGGAAGTGACGATGAGTGTTGGAAATAGTTCCAAGATTGATATGATCATCATCACACACTCCCTATATTTTCGAGATTAGTGTTAAAAGCCAAATAAATGTTATTTAGCGTTTGCGTTGAGCATGAATATGATTTGATCATGTTTATTGCGATCGTTTATTCATTGAAGTTAAAGAATAATTGTTATTCTGTTTACATGAATAAGACCTTCGATGGTTATGCACCCAATGAAAATAGTTTGTTGGATCTCGATCGTAATGATACACATATTCATAATATTGATGCCAAAAGATGCAAAGTTAATAATGATAGTGCAACTTATTTGTGGCACTTTGCCGTTTAGGTCATATTGGTGTAAAACGCATGAAGAAACTCCATCTTGATGGACTTTGGAATCACTTGGTTATGAATCATGTGATGCTTGCGAACCGTGCCGTTTGGGCAAGATGAATAAAACTCCGTTCTCCGGAACAATGGAACAAGCTACTGACTTATTGGAAATAAATACATACCGATGTATGCGATCCAATGAGTGTTGATGCTCGTGGCAAGTATCGTTATTTTCTGACCTTCACAAGATGATTTGAGCAGATATGGGTATATCTACTTGATGAAACATAAGTCTGAAATAGTTGAAAGGTTCAAAAATTTCAGAGTGAAGTGGAAAATCATCGTAACAAGAAAATAAAAGTTTTTGCGATCTGATCGTGGAGATGAATATTTGAGTTATGAGTTTGGTCTTCAATGAAAACAATGTGGAATAGTTTCACAGCTCACGCCACCTGGAACACCACAACGTTATGGTGTGTCGAGCGTCAGAAACAGTACTTTATTATGATATGGTGCGATCTATGATGTATCTTACCGATTTACCACTATCGTTTTGGGGTTATGCATTAGAGACAGCTGCATTCACGTTTAATAGGGCACCATCTAAATCCGTTGAGATGACACCGTATGAACTATGGTTTAGCGATAAACCTAAGTATCGTTTCTTAAAGTTTGGAGTTGTGATGCTTATGTGAAAAGGTTTTCACCGATAAGCTCGAACCCAAATCGAGAAGTGCGTCTTCATAGAATACCCAAAGGAAACTGTTGGGTACACCTTCTATCACAGGTCTAAAGGCAAAACATTCGTTGCTAAGATGGATCCTTTCTAGAGAAGGAGTTTCTCTCGAAAGAAGTGAGTGGGAGGAAAGTAGAACTTGATAAGGTAATTGTACCTTCTCCCTTATTGGAAATTAGTTCATCACGAAATCAGTTCGATGATTCCTACACCAATTAGTGAGGAAGTTAATGATGATGATCATAAAACTTCAGATCAAGTTGCTACCAAACCTCGTAGGTCTTCGAGTAAAATCCGCACAGAGTGGTACGGTAATCATGTTCGGAAGTCATGTTACTAGACCATGATGAACCTACGGACTATGAGGAAGCGATGATGAGCCCAGATTCAGCGAAATGGCTTGAGGCCATGAAATCTGAGATAGGATCCATGTATGAGAACAAAGTATGGACTTTGATTGACTTGCTCGATGATCAGCAAGCCATGTTAAATAAATGGATCTTCAAGAGGAAGACGATCTTGATAGTAGTATTACTATCTACAAAGCTCGACTTGTCGCGAAAGGTTTTCGACAAGTTCAAGGTGTTGACTACAATGAGATTTACTCAAGCAGTAGCGATGCTTATGTCTGTCCGAATCATGTTAGCAATCGCCACATTTTATGAAATCGGCAAATGGATGTTAAAACTACATTCTTTAATGGATTTATTAAAGAAGAGTTGTATATGATGCAACCAGAAGGTTTTGTCAATCCTAAAGGAGCTAACAAAATGTGCAAGCTCCAAAGGATCTATCTATGGACTGGTGCAAGCATCTCGGAGTTGGAATAAGCGCTTTGATAGTGTGATCAAAGCATATAGTTTTATACAGACTTGCGGTGAAGCCTGTATTTACAAGAAAGTGAGTGGGAGCACTACATCATTTCGATAAGTATATGTGAATGACATATTGTTGATCGGAAATAATGTAGAATTATTCTACAAAGCATAAAGGAGTGTTTGAAAAAGTTTTTCAAAGAAAGACCTCGGTGAAGCTGCTTACATATTGAGCATCAAGATCTATAGAGATAGATCAAAGCGCTTGATAAGTTTTTCAATGAATACATACCTTGACAAGATTTTGAAGTAGTTCAAATGGAGCAGTCAAAGAAAGAGTTCTTGCCTGTGTTACAAGGTGTGAGATTGAGTAAGACTCAAAACCCGACCACGACGAGAAGATAGAAAGAGAATGAAAGTCATTCCCTATGCATCAGCCATAGGTTCTATAAAGTATGTCATGTTGTGTACGGATCTATTGCATACCCTACCACTAAGCTTGGCAAGGAGTGCAATAGTGATCTAGGAGTAGATCAATGGACAACGGTCAAAATTGTCCTTAGTAGAATAAGGATATGTTTCTCGATTATGGAAGTGAAAAAGGTTAAATCGTAAAGGGTTACGTCGATGCAAGTTTTAACACTAATCTAAATGACTCTGAGTCTCAATCTGGATACATATTGAAAGTGGGAGCAATTAGCTAGAGTAGCTCCGTGCAGAGCATTGTAGACATAGAAATTTGCAAAATACTTACGGCTCTGAATGTGACAGGCCCGTTGACTAAAATTATCTCACAAGCAAAACATGATCACACCTTAGTACTCTTTGGGTGTTAATCACATAGCGATGTGAACTAGATTACTGACTCTAGTAAACCCTTTGGGTCTTGGTCACATGGCGATGTGAATTATGGGTGTTAATCACATGATGATGTGAACTATCGATGTTAATCACATGGTGATGTGATCTAGATTATTGACTCTAGTGCAAGTGGGAGATGAAGGAAATATGCCCTAGAGGCAATAATAAAGTTATTATTTATTTCCTTATATCATGATAAATGTTTATTATTCATGCTAGAATTGTATTAACCGGAAACATAATACATGTGTGAATATATAGACAAACAGTATGTCACTAGTATGCCTCTACTTGACTAGCTTGTTAATCAAAGATGGTTATGTTTCCTAACCATGAACAAGGAGTTGTTATTTGATTAACAAGGTCACATCATTAGTTGAATGATCTGATTGACATGACCCATTCCGTTAGCCTAGCACTTGATCGTTTAGTATGTTGCTATTGCTTTCTTCATGACTTATACATGTTCCTGTAACTATGAGATTATGCAACTCCCGTTTACCGGAGGAACACTTTGGGTACTACCAAACGTCACAACGTAATCGGGTGATTATAAAGGAGTACTACAGGTGTCTCCAAAGGTACATGTTGGGTTGGCGTATTTGAGATTAGGTTTTGTCACTCCGATTGTCGGAGAGGTATCTCTGGGCCTCTCGGTAATGCACATCACTATAAGCCTTGCAAGCAATGTAGCTAATGAGTTAGTTACGGAATGATGCATTACGTAGCGAGTAAAGAGACTTGCGATAACGAGATTGAACTAGGTATTGGATACCGACGATCGAATCTCGGGCAAGTAACATACCGATGACAAAGGGAACAACGTATGTTGTTATGCGGTTTGACCGATAAAGATCTTCGTAGAATATGTAGGAGCCAATATGGGCATCCAGGTTCCGCTATTGGTTATTGACCAAGAATAGTTCTAGGTCATGTCTACATAGTTCTCGAACCCGTAGGGTCCGCAACAAGGTTTCGATGGCGCTTATATTATGAGTTTATGAGTTTTGATGTACCGAAGGAGTTGAGTCCCGGATGAGATCGGGGACATGACGAGGAGTCTCGAAATGGTCGAGGCGTAAAGATCGATATATTGGACGACTATATTCGAGTTCGGAAAGGTTCGAATGATTGGGTATTTTTCGAGTACCGGAGAGTTACGGGAATTCGTATTGGGCCTTAATGGGCCATACGGAAAAGGAGAAAAGGGCCAAAGGGTGGCCGCCCTCCCTTGGACTAGTCCGAATTGGACTAGGGAGGGGCCCCTTCCTTCCTTCTCCTTTCCCTTCCCTTTCCTTCTCTCCTACTCCTACTACATGGAAGGGTTCCTAGTTGGACTAGGAAAGGGGAATCCTACTCCCGGGGGAGTAGGACTCCCCTAGCGCCATAGAGAGGGCCGCCCTCCCTCCTCCACTCCTTTATATCTCTGGGGCAGGGGCACCCCATGGACACACAAGTTGATCTACGGATCGTTCCTTAGCCGTGTCGGTGCCCCCTCCACCATATTCCACTTGGTCATATCGTCGCGGAGCTTAGGTGAAGCCCTGCGCCGGTGGAGCATCATCATCGTCACCACGCCGTCGTCTTGATGGAACTCATCCCGGCGCTTTGCTGGATCGAGCCGGGGATCGTCATCGAGCTGAGCGTGTGCTGAACTCGGAGGTGCCGTGCGTTCGGTACTTGGATCGGTCGGATCGTGAAGGCGTCGACTACATCAACCGCGTTGTTATAACGCTTCCGCTTACGGTCTACGAGGGTACGTGGACATACACTCTCCCCTCTCGTTGCTATGCCATCACCATGATCTTGCGTGTGCGTAGGAAATTTTTGAAATTACTACGTTCCCCAACACATTTCTCCATGAACGTAATACACTAGATGCATGCTGGATAGCGGTTGATGTGTGGAGTAATAGTAGTAGATGCAGGCAGGAGTTGGTCTACTAATCTTGGACGTGATGCCTATGTAACGATCATTGCCTGGATATCGTCATGATTATTTGAATTTCTATAAATTGCCCAACAATAATTTGTTCACCCACTGTTTGCTATTTTTCTCGAGAGAAGCCACTAGTGAAACCTACGGCCCACAGATCTCTTTCTCATATTATTTGCCTTTGCGATCTATTTTCCTTTGCTTTTATTTTCAGAACTATTAAACCAAAAATACAAAAATACGTTGCTGCACTTTATTTTATTTGGCATTTGATCTATCAATATTTACTACTCTCTCACGTCCGTGTGCCAATTTCTGGCGCCGCTTCCCGAAAGGGATTGACAACCCCTTTTACACGTCGGGTTGCGAGTATTTGCTATTTGTGTGCAGGTGTTGTTTACGTAGTGTTGCTTGGTTCTCCTACTGGTTTGATAACCTTGGTCTCATAACTGAGGAAATACCTACCGCTGTTGTGCCGCATCATCCCTTCCTCTTTGGGGAAATACCGACGTAGCTTCTAGCCGCATCAGCATCACGGGAACGGTTTTTTGTGATGAGCTAATTTCCAATTCGAGAGAAGGTACAATTACCTCATCAAGTTCTACTTTCCTCCCACTCACCTCTTTCGAGAGAAACTCCTTCTCTAGAAAGGATCCATTTTTAGCAACAAAGATCTTGCCTTCAGATCTGTGATAGAAGGTGTACCCAACAGTTTCTTTTGGATATCCTATGAAGACACACTTCTCCAATTTGGGTTCGAGCTTATCAGGCTAAAACTTTTTCACATAAGCATCGCAACCCCAAACTTTAAG
Source organism: Aegilops longissima (assembly GCA_021605205.1). Classification (NCBI taxonomy): domain Eukaryota; kingdom Viridiplantae; phylum Streptophyta; class Magnoliopsida; order Poales; family Poaceae; genus Aegilops; species Aegilops longissima. The sequence continues at coordinate 450,981,457 of CM038681.1, read as the reverse complement.
AAACGACAACTTAGGTTTCTTTCTAAACCACAGTTCATCCGGTGTCCTCTCAACGGATTTAGACGGTGCCCTATTTAACGTGAATGTAGCTACCTCTAATGTATAACACCAAAACGATAGTGGTAAATCGGTAAGAGACATCATAGATCGGACCATATCTAATAAAGTACGGTTACGACGTTCGGACACACCATTATGTTGTGGTGTTCCAGGTGGCATGAGTTGTGAAACTATTCCACATTGTTTTAAATGAAGGCCAAACTCGTAACTCAAATATTCGCCTCCATGATCAGATCATAGAAACTTTATTTTCTTGTTACGATGATACTCCATGTCACTCTGAAATTCTTTGAACTTTTCAAATGTTTCAGACTTGTGTTTCATCAAGTAGATATACCCATATCTACTCAAATCATCTGTGAGGGTCAGAACCTGCCGCGTGCCTCAACACTCATTGGACCGCATACAACGATGTGTATTATTTCCAATAAGTCATTTGCTCGCTCCATTGTTCCGGAGAACGGAGTTTTAGTCATCTTGCCCATGAGGCATGGTCCGCAAGTATCAAATGATTCATAATCAAGTGATTCCAGAAGCCCATCTGCATGGAGTTTCTTCATGCTCTTTACATCAATATGACCTAAACGGCAATGCCACAAATATGTTACACTATCATTATCAACTTTGCATCTTTTGGCATCAATACTACGAATATGTGTATCACTATGATCGAGATTCAATAAACCATTTACATTCGGTGTATGACCATAGAAGGTTTTATTCATGTAAACAGAACAACAATTATTCTCTGTCTTAAATGAATAACCGTATTGCAATAAACATGATTCAATCATATTCATGCTCAACTCAAACACCAAATAACATTTATTTAGGTCCAACACTAATCCCGAAGGTATAGGGAGTGTGCGATGGTGATCTTATCAATCTTGGAATCACTTCCAACACACATCGTCACCTCGCCCTTAACTAGTCTCTGTTCATTCTGTAACTCCTGTTTTGAGTTACTAATCTTAGCAACTGAACTGGTATCAAATACCCTGGGGTTACTATGAACACTAGTAAAATACACATCAATAACATGTATATCAACTGTACCTTTGTTCACTTTGCCATCCTTCTTATCCGCCAAGTATTTGGGGTAGTTCCGCTTTCAGTGACCATTCCCTTTGCAGTAGAAGCACTCAGTTTCAGGTTAAGTCTAGCTTTGGGCTTCTTCACGGGAGTGGAAACTTGCTTGTCATTCTTCTTGAAGTTCCCTTTCTTTTCTTTTGCCCATTTTCTTGAAACTAGTGGTCTTGTCAACCATCAACACTTGATGCTTTTTCTTGATTTCTACCTTCGCCAATTTCAGCATCGCGAAGAGCTCGGGAATCGTTATCGTCATCCCTTGCATATTATAGTTTATCACGAAGTTCTGGTAGCTTGGTGATAGTGACTAGAGAACTCAGTCAATCACTATCTTATCTGGAAGATTAACTCCCACTTGATTCAAGCGATTGTACTACCCAGACATTCTGAGTACATGCTCACTGGCTGAGCCATTCTCCTCCATCTTGTAGGCAAAGTACTTGTTAGAGGTCTCATACCTCTCGACTATGGCATGAGTCTGAAATACCAATTTCAGCTCTTGGAACATCTTATATGCTTCGTGGCATTCAAAATGTTTTTGAAGTCCCGGTTCTAAGCCGTAAAGCATGGCACACTAAACTATCAAGTAGTCATCATATCGAGCTTGCCAAACGTTCATAACGTCTGCATCTGCTCCTACAATAGGTCCGTCACCTAGCGGTGCATCAAGGACATAATTATACTTTGCAGCAATGAGGATAATCCTTAGATCACGGACCCAGTCCGCATCATTGCTACCATCATCTTTCAATTTTTTTTTCTCTAGGAACATATGAAAAGTAAACGAGGAGCTACATCGCAAGCTATTGATCTACAACATAGATATGCAAATATTATCAAGACTAAGTTCACGATAAATTAAGTTCAATTAATAATATTACTTAAGAACTCCCACTTAGATAGATATCCCTCAAGTCATCTAAATGTTACGTGATACAAATCAACTAAACCATGTCCGATCATCACGTGAGATGGAGTAGTCATCAATGGTGAACATCTCTATGTTGATCAAATCTACTATATGATTCACGTTCGACCTTTCAGTCTCTTGTGTTCCGAGGCCATGTCTGTACATGCTAGGCTCGTCAAGTTTAACCTGGGTATTCCGCATGTGCAAGTCTTGCACCCGTTGTATGTGAACGTAGAGCCTATCACACCAGATCATCACGTGGTGTCTCAGCACGAAGAACTTTTGCAACGGTGCATACTCGGGGAGAACACTTATACCTTGAAATTTAGTAAGGGATCATCTTATAATGCTACCGCCGCACTAAGCAAAATAAGATGCATAAAATATAAACATCACATGCAATCAAAATATGTGACATGATATGGCCATCATCATCTTGTGCCTTTGATCTCCATCTCCAAAGCACCCTCATGATTTCCATCCTCACCGGCTTGACACCTTGATCTCCATCGTAGCGTCGTTGTAGTCTCGCCAACTATTGCTTCTACAACCATCGCTAACACATAGTGATAAAGCAAAGCAATTACAAGGCGTTTGCATTTCATACAATAAAGCGACAACCATAAGGCTCCTGCCAGTTGCCGATAACTTTTACAAAACATGATCATCTCATACAATAACGTATATCACATCATGTCTTGACCATATCACATCACAACATGCCCTGCAAAAACAAGTTAGACGTCCTCTACTTTGTTGTTGCAAGTTTTACGTGGCTGCTACGGGTTTCTAGTAAGAACCGTTCTTACCTACGCATCAAAACCACAACGGTGTTTTGTCAAGTTTGCTGTTTTAAGCTTCAACAAGACCGGCCGTAGTCAAATTCGATTCAACTAAAGTTGGATAAATAGACACCCGCCAGCCACCTTTATGCAAAACTAGTTGCTGTCTGTCGGTGGAATCGGTCTCATGAATGTGGTCATGTAAGGTTGGTCCGGGCCGCTTCATCCATCAATACGGACGAATCAAAATAAGATGTTGGTGGTAAGTGAAGGAAATATGCCCTAGAGGCAATAATAAAGTTATTATTTATTTCCTTATACCATGATAAATGTTTATTATTCATGCTAGAATTGTATTAACCGGAAACATAATACATGTGTGAATACATAGACAAACAGATAGTCACTAGTATGCCTCTACTGGACTAGCTCATTAATCAAAGATGGTTATGTTTCCTAACCATAGACATGTGTTGTCATTTGATTAATGGGATCACCTCATTAGGAGAATGATGTGATTGACATGACCCATTCCGTTAGCTTAGCACTTGATCGTTTAGTATGTTGCTAATGCTTTCTTCATGACTCATACATGTTCCTGTAACTATGAGATTATGCAACTCCGTTTACGGAGGAACACTTTGGGTACTACCAAACGTCACAACGTAGCTGGGTGATTATAAAGGAGTACTACAGTGTCTCCAAAGGTACTTGTTGGGTTGGCGTATTTCGAGATTAGGTTTTGTCACTCCGATTGCTCGGAGAGGTATCTCTAGGCCTTCTCGGTGATACACATCACTTAAGACTTGCAAGCATTACAACTAATGAGTTAGTTGTGAGATGATGTATTACGGAACGAGTAAAGAGACTTACGCAACGAGATTGAACTAGGTATTGGATACCGACGATCGAATCTCGGGTAAGTAACATACCGATGACAAAGGAACAACGTATGTCGTTATGCGGTTTGACCGATAAAGATCTTCGTAGAATATGTAGGAACCAATATGGGCATCCAGGTTCCGCTATTGGTTATTGACCGAGAATGGTTCTAGGTCATGTCTACATAGTTCTCGAACCCGTAGGGTCCGCACGCTTAACGTTCGATGACAGCTTAATAAAGAGTTTATAAGTTTTGATGCACCAAGGTTTTCGAGTCCGGATGTGATCACGGACATGACGAGGAGTCTCGAAATGGTCGAGACATAAAGATTGATATATTGGAAGCCTATGTTTGGACTTCGAAGGGTTCCAATGAAAACTGGAAGTTATCGAACACCGGGGTTACGGAACCCCGGGGTATATGGGCCTTAATGGGCCACAAGGGAGAAGAGGAAGGGCCGGCCAGGGCAGGCGCGCCCCTCCCCTCTAGTCCGAATAGGACAGGAGAGGGGCGCGCCTTCCCTCTTCCCCTCCCCAATCCTACTCCAACTAGGAAAGGGGAGTCCTACTCCCTGGGAGTAGGACTCCTCGGCCGCCTCCCTAGGGCCGGCCGCACCCCTTTTCTCCTTTATATCTGGGGCAAGGGGCACCCAGACACAAGTTGATCTACGGATCGTTCCTTAGCCGTGTGCGGTGCCCCTTCCACCATATTCCACTTGGTCATATCGTCGTAGAGCTTAGGTGAAGCCTGCGTCGGAGAAGTCATATCGTCATGAGCTTAGGCGAAGCCCTGCGTCGGTGGAGCATCAACATCGTCCTGCACGTCGTCTTGTGGAACTCATCCCGACACTTTGCTGGATCGAGTCCGGGATCGTCATCGAGCTGAGCGTGTGCGAACTTCGGAGGTGTCGTGCGTTCGGTGCTTGGATCGGTCGGATCGTGAAGACGTCGACTACATCAACAGCGTTGTTATAACGCTTCGCTTTCGGTCTCACGAGGGCGTGGGCGGACCTCTCCCCTCTCGTTGCTATGCCATCACCATGGTCTTGCGTGTTCGTAGGAAATTTTTGAAATTACTCGTTCCCCAACAAAGGCATCCGAGCCAGGTTTTATGCGTTGATGTCATGTGCACGAGTAGAACACAAGTGAGTTGTGGGCGATACAAGTCATACCGCCTACCAGCATGTCATACTTTGGTTCAGCGGTATTGTGAGATGAAGCGGCCGGACCGACATTACGCGTGACGCTTCGCGAGACTGGTTTCACCGCTCCGAGCACTTTCGTTGCTTAAAGGTGACCGCGGTGTCTGCTCTCTCACTTTAGTTGAACCGAGTATGACTACGCCCGGTCCTTGAGAAGGTTAAACGAGTCTATTTGACAAACTATCGTTGTGGTTTTGATGCGTAGGTAAGAACGGTTCTTGCTCAGCCCGTAGCAGCCACGTAAAACTTGCAACAACAAAGTAGAGGACGTCTAACTTGTTTTTGCAGGGCATGTTGTGATGTGATATGGTCAAGGCGTGATGCTATATTTTATTGTATGAGATGATCATGTTTTGTAACCGAAGTTATCGGCAATGGCAGGAGCCATATGGTTGTCGCTTTATTGTATGAAATGCAACGCCATGTAATTGCTTTACTTTATCACTAAGGAGTAGCGATAGTCGTAGAAGCAATAGTTGGCGAGACGACAACGATGCTACGATGGAGATCAAGGTGTCGCGCGGTGGCGATGGTGATCATGACGGTGCTTGGCGATGGAATCACAAGCACAAGATGATGATGACCATATCATATCACTTATATTGATTGCATGTGATGTTTATCCTTTATGCATCTTATCTTGCTTTGATTGACGGTAGCATTATAAGATGTTCTCTCACTAAAATTATCAAGAAGTGTTCTCCACGAGTATGCACCGTTGCCAAAGTTAAGTAGTACCCGGACACCACGTGATGATCGGGTGTGATAAGTTCTCGTCCATCTACAACGGTGCAAAACAGTTGCACACGCGAATACTCGAGTTAAACTTGACGAGCCTTGCATATAACAGATATGGCCTCGGAACACGGAGACCGAAAGGTCGAGCGTGAATCATATAGTAGATATGATCAACATAGTGATGTTCACCATTGAAACTACTCCATCTCACGTGATGATCGGACATGGTTTAGTTGATTTGGATCACGTAATCACTTAGATAACTAGAGATGTCTGTCTAAGTGGGAGTGTTTAATATGATTAATTAAACTTAAATTTATCATGAGCTTAGTACCGATAGTATTTTGCTTGTCTATGTTTCTTTGTAGATAGATGGCTCGTCTTTGTTGTTACGTTGAATTTTAATGCGTTCCTTGAGAAAGCAAAGTTGAAAGATGATGGTAGCAATTACGGATGGGTCCGTAACGAGGATTATCCTCATTGCTGCACGAGAAAAATTACGCCCGGAAGCACCGCTGGGTGCGAGCCTGCTGCGGAGCTGAGCGAAAGTTGTGAACGTCTGGCAAAGCAAAGCTGATGACTACTCAATAGTTCAAGTGCCATGCTTTACGGCTTAGAACCGGTCTTCAACGACGTTTTGAACGTCATGGAGCATATGAGATGTTCCAGAGTTGAAGTTAATATTTCAAGCAAATGCCCGGATTGAGAGATATGAAGTCTCCAATAAGTTCTATAGCTGCAAGATGGAGGAGAATAGTTACATCGGTGAACACATACTCAAAATGTCCGGGTATAATAATCACTTAATTCAGCTGGGAGTTAATCTTCCGAATGATAGTGTCATTGATGAATTCTCCAATCACTGCTACCAAGCTACAAGAGCTTCGTGATGAACTATAATATGCAAGGGATGACCAAAACAATTCCTGAGCTCTTCGCAATGCTAAAAGCAGCGGAGGTAGAAATCAAGAAAGAGCATCAAGTGTTGATGATCAACAAGACCACTAGTTTCAAGAAAAGGGCAAAGGGAAGAAGAAGGAAACTTCAAAAGAACAGCAAGAAAGTTGCTGATCAAGAGAAGAAACCCAAGTCTGGACCTAAACCTGAAATCGAGTGTTTTACCGCAAGCGATGGACATTTGAAGCGGAACTGCCCCAAGTATTTGGCGGATAAGAAGGATGGCAAGGTGAACAAAGGTATATGTGATATACATGTTATTGATGTGTACCTTACTAGAGCTCGTAGTAGCACTGGGTATTTGATACTGGTTACATTGCTAATATTTGCAACTCGAAGCAGGGGACTACTGGAATAGACGAGCAACCGCAAAGGATGAGGTGACGATGCGCGTGGGAAATGGTTCCAAAGTCAATGTGATCGCGGTCGGCACGCTACCTCTACATCTACCTTCGGGATTAGTTTTAGACCTAAATAATTGTTATTTGGTGCCAACGTTGAGCATGAACATTATATCTGGATCTTGTTTAATGCGAGGCGGTTATTCATTTAAATCGAGAATAATGGTTGTTCTATTTATATGAGTAATATCTTTTATGGTCATGCACCCTTGAAGAATGGTCTATTCTTGTTGAATCTCGACGAGTAATACACATATTCATAATGTTGAAGCCAAAAGATGCAGAGTTGATAATGATAGTGCAACTTATTTGTGGCATTGCCGTTTAGGTCATATCGGTGTAAAACGCATGAAGAAACTCCATCTTGATGGGCTTCGGAATCACTTGATTATGAATCACTTGGTACTTGCGAACCGTGCCTCATGGGCAAGATGACCAAAACGCCGTTCTCGGAACTATGGAGCGAGCAACTGATTTGTTGGAAATCATACATACCGATGTTTGTGGTCCAATGAATGTTGAGGCACGCCATGGGTATCGTTATTTTCTCACCTTCACAGATGATTTGAGCAGATATGGGTATATCTACTTAATGAAACACAAATCTGAAACATTTGAAAAGTTCAAAGAATTTCAGAGTGAAGTGGAAAATCATCGTAACAAGAAAATAAAGTTTCTACGATCTGATCGTGGAGGAGAATATTTGAGTTACGAGTTTGGTTTACATTTGAAACAATGTGGAATAGTTTCACAACTCACGCCACCCGAACACCACAGAGAAATGGTGTGTCCGAACGTCGAATCGTATTTTACTAGATATGGTGCGATCTATGATGTCTATTTCGATTTACCGCTATCGCTTTGGGGTTATGCTTTAGAGACGGCCGATTCACGTTAAATAGGACACCGTCAAAATCCGTTGAGACGACGCCTTATGAACTGTGGTTTGGCAAGAAACCAAAGTTGTCGTTTCTTAAAGTTTGGGGCTGCGATGCTTATGTAAAGAAACTTCAACCGGATAAGCTCGAACCCAAATCGGAAAATGTGTCTTCATAGGATACCCAAAGGAGATGTTGGGTACACCTTCTATCACAGATCTGAAGGCAAGATTTTCGTTGCTAAATTCGGATCCTTTCTAGAGAAGGAGTTTCTCTCGAAAGAAGTGAGTGGGAGGAAAGTAGAACTTGATGAGATAATCAGATCGCTCCCTTATTGGAAAGTAGTTCATCACAAGAAATGGTTCTGTGACAACTACACCAATTAGTGAGGAAACTAATGATGATGATCATGAAGCTTCGATCAAGTTACTCTTGAACTTCATAGGTCAACCAGAGTAAAATACGCACTGAGTGGTACGGTAATCTTATTCGAAGTCATGTTACTTGACCATGGCGAACCTACAAACTATGAAGAAGCGATGGTGAGCCCAGATTCGCAAAATGGCTGGAAGCCATGAAATCTGATATGGGATCCATGTATGAGAACAAAGTATGGACTTTGGTTGACTTGCCCGATGATCGGCAAGCCATTGAAAATAAATGGATCTTTAAGAAGAAGACCGACGATGGTAATATAACTGTCTACAAAGCTCGACTTGTTGCGAAAGGTTTTCGACAAGTTCAAGGGTTGACTACGATGAGACTTTCTCACCAGAGCGATGCTTAAGTCTGTCCGAATCATGTTAGCAATTGCCGCATTTTATGATTATGAAATTTGGCAAATGGATGTAAAACTGCATTCTTGAATGGATTTCTAGAAGAAGAGTTGTATATGATGCAACCGAAGGTTTTGTCGATCCAAAGGGTACTAACAAAGTGTGCAAGCTCCAACGATCAATTTATGGTCCAGTGCAAGCCTCTCGGAGTTAGAATAAATGCTTTGATAGTGTGATCAAAGCATATGGGTTTATATGAGACTTTTGGAGAAGCTCAGATTTACAAGAAAGTGAGTGGGAGCTCAGTAGCATTTCTAATATTATATGTGGACGACATATTATTGATTGGAAATGATATAGAATTTCTGGATAGCATAAAAGGATACTTGAATAAAAGTTTTTCTATGAAAGACCTCGGTGAAGCTGCTTACATATTGGGCATCAAGATCTATAGAGATAGATCAAGACGCTTGATTGGACTTTCACAAAGCACATACCTTGATAAAGTTTTGAAAAAGTTCAAAATGGATCGAGCAAAGAAAGGTTTTTACCAGACACAAGGTGTAAGATTGAGTCGGACTCAATGCCCGACCACAAAGAAGATAGAGAAAATGAAAGATGTTCCTATGCTTCAGCCATAGGCTCTATCATGTATGCAATGTCTGTGTACCAGACTGACGTATGCTTAGGCTGTAAGCTTGGCAGGAAGGTACCAAAGTAATCCAGAGTGGATCATCGGACAGCGTCAAGAACATCTGAAATACCGAAAAGGACTAAGGATATGTTTCTCGATATGGAGGTGACAAAGAGCTAGTCGTAAATGGTTACGTCGATGTAAGCTTTGACACCGATCCGGACGATTCTAAATCGCAAACCGGATACGTGTTTTTATTAAACGGTGGAGCTGTCGGTTGGTGCGAGTTCTAAACAAAGCGTCGTGGCGGGATCTACATGTGAAGCGGAGTACATAGCTGCTTCGTAAGCAGCAAATGAAGGAGTCTGGATGAAAGAGTTCATTTCCGATCTAGGTGTCATACCTAGTGCATCGGGACCGATGAAGATCTTCTGTGACAATCTTGGTGCAATTGCCTTGGCAAAGGAATCCAGATTTCACAAGAGGACCAAGCATATCAAGAGACGCTTCAATTCCATTCGGGACCAAGTCCAAGTGGGAGACATAGAGATTTGCAAAATACATACGGATCTGAATGTTGCGCACCCGTTGAATAAGCCTCTTCCACGAGCAAAACATGATCAGCACCAAGACTCCATGGGTGTTAGAATCATTACTATGTAATCTAGATTATTGACTCTAGTGCAAGTGGGAGATCAAGGAAATATGCCCTAGAGGCAATAATAAAGTTATTATTTATTTCCTTATACCATGATAAATGTTTATTATTCATGCTAGAATTGTATTAACCGAAACATAATACATGTGTGAATACATAGACAAACAGATAGTCACTAGTATGCCTCTCTTGGACTAGCTCATTAATCAAAGATGGTTATGTTTCCTAACCATAGACATGTGTTGTCATTTGATTAATGGGATCACCTCATTAGGAGAATGATGTGATTGACATGACCCATTCCGTTAGCTTAGCACTTGATCGTTTAGTATGTTGCTAATGCTTTCTTCATGACTCATACATGTTCTGTAACTATGAGATTATGCAACTCCGTTTACGGAGGAACACTTTGGGTACTACCAAGCGTCACAACGTATCGGGTGATTATAAAGGAGTACTACAGGTGTCTCCAAAGGTACTTGTTGGGTTGGCGTATTTGAGATTAGGTTTTGTCACTCCGATTGTCGGAGAGGTATCTCTAGGCCTTCTCGGTGATACACATCACTTAAGCCTTGCAAGCATTACAACTAATGAGTTAGTTGTGAGATGATGTATTACGGAACGAGTAAAGAGACTTACGTGCGAGATTGAACTAGGTATTGGATACCGACGATCGAATCTCGGGTAAGTAACATACCGATGACAAAGGGAACAACGTATGTCGTTATGCGGTTTGACCGATAAAGATCTTCGAGAATATGTAGGAACCAATATGGGCATCCAGGTTCCGCTATTGGTTATTGACCGAGAATGGTTCTAGGTCATGTCTACATAGTTCTCGAACCCGTAGGGTCCGCACGCTTAACGCTTCGATGACGAGCTAATAAAGAGTTTATAAGTTTTGATGCACCAAGGTTGTTCGAGTCCCGGATGTGATCACGGACATGACGAGGAGTCTCAAATGGTCGAGACATAAAGATTGATATATTGGAAGCCTATGTTTGACTTGGAAGGGTTCGAATGAAAACTGGAAGTTATCGAACACCGGGTTACTGGAACCCCGGGGTATATGGGCCTTAATGGGCCACAAGGGAGAAGAGGAAGGGCGGCCAGGGCAGGCCGCGCCCCCTCCCCTCTAGTCCGAATAGGACAGGAGAGGGGCGCGCCTTCCTCTTCCCCTCCCCAATCCTACTCCAACTAGGAAGGGGGAGTCCTACTCCGGTGGGAGTAGGACTCCTCCAGCGCCGCCTCCTAGGGCCGGCCGCACCCCCTTTGCTCCTTTATATACGGGGCAAGGGGCACCCCAGACACAAGTTGATCTACGGATCGTTCCTTAGCCGTGTGCGGTGCCCCTTCCACCATATTCCACTTGGTCATATCGTCAGAGCTTAGGTGAAGCCTGCGCGGAGAAGTCATACCGTCATGGAGCTTAGGCGAAGCCTGCGTCGGTGGAGCATCAACATCGCCACCACGCCGTCGTCTTCGACGGAACTCATCCCGACACTTTGCTTTGGATCGAGTCCGGGATCGCCATCGAGCTGAACGTGTGCGTAACTCGAAGGTGTCGTGACGTTCGGTGCTTGGATCGGTCGGATCGTGAAGACGTCGACTACATCAACAGCGTTGTTATAACGCTTCCGCTTTCGGTCTCACGAGGGCGTGGACGGACACTCTCCTCTCGTTGCTATGCCATCACCATGGTCTTGCGTGTTCGTAGGAAATTTTTTGAAATTACTACGTTCCCCAACAGTAAGAAGTATGACTATCACCGCCCACAACCTCTTTGTGTTCTACTCGTGCATATCATCTACACATAGACCTGGCTCGGATGCCACTGTTGGGAAACGTGGCATGCAATTTCAAAAAGTTTCCTACGCTCACGCAAGATCTATCTAGGAGATGCATAGCAACGAGAGGGGGAGAGTGTGTCTAGGTACCCTCGTAGACCGAAAGCGGAAGCGTTTGTTAACGCGGTTGATGTAGTCGAACTTCTTTTCGTTCCGACCGATCAAGCACCGAATGTACGGCACCTCCGAGTTTTGCACACGTTCAGCTCAATGACGTCACTCGAACTCTTGATCCAACAAAGTATCGAGGGAGATTTCCGTCAGCACGACGGTGTGGTGATGGTCATGGTGAAGTGATCCGCGCAGGGCTTCGCCTAAGCACTACGTAAATATGACCGGAGGCGTAAACTGTGGAGGGGGGTGCCGCACACGGCTAACAATGTTTGTTGTGTGTTCTAGGCGCCCCCTCCCCACATATATATAGGTGGGAGGGGGAGGGGGGCAGCCATGGGGCACCCCAAGTAGGAGGAATCCTACTTGGGGGCCTTGTCCAATTTGGCCCCCCTTACCATCTTTTCCGGAGAGGGAAGGAAAGGGGAGAGAGGAGGGAAGGAAGGGGGAGGCCAAAATTGCCTCCCCTTCCTTCTCTCTTCCCCCTTTCCCTTCACCTTCCTATTCGGCCAGCAAGGGGGGCGCATTAGCCCATGTTGAATGCTGCGTTTCTCTCTTGGTCCAATAGGCCCATATAGTTTGTCGGGGGTAGCATGGAACCCCTTCCGGTGACCCGATACGTACCCGGTACCCCCGGAACACTTCCGGTGTCCAAATACTATCGCCCTATATATGAATCTTTACCTCTCGATCATTTCGAGACTCCTCGTCACGTCCGTGATCTCATTCGGGACTCCGAACAACATTCGATCACCAAATCACATAACTCATATAATACAAAATCGTCATCGAACGTTAAGCATGCGGACCCTACGGGTTCGAGAACTATGTAGAAATGACCGAGACACCTCTCCGGTCAATAACCAAGAGCGGAACCTAGATGCTCATATTGGTTCCCACATATTCTACGAAGATCTTTATCGGTCGTACCGTAATGACAACATATGTTATTCCCTTTGTCATCGGTATGTTACTTGCCCGAGATTTGATCGCTTGTATCTTCATACCTACCGCAATCTCGCACCGCAAGTCTCTTTACTCGCTCAGTAATGCATCATCCCGCAACTAACTCATTAGTCACATTGCTTGCAAGGCTTGTTATGATATGCATTACCGAGAGGCTCAGAGATACCTCTCCGATACTGGAGTGACAAATCCTAATCTCGATCTATGCCAACCCAACAAACACCTTCGAGATACCAGAGAGCATCTTTATAATCACCCATTCGCTTGTGATGTTTGATAGCACAAAAGGCATTCCTCCCAGATCCGGAGTTGCATAATCTCACAGCCAAAGGAATATTTATATGACATGAAGAAAGCTATAGCAATAAACTGAACGATCATTATGCTAAGCTAACGGATGGGTCTTGTCCATCACATCATTCTCCTAATGATGTGATCCTGCTCATCAAATGACAACACATGTCTATGGTTAGGAAACTTAACCATCTTTGATTAACGAGCTAGTCTAGTAGAGTCTTACTAGGGACACGGTGTTTTGTCTATGTATCCACACATGTATCAAGTTTTCGGTTAATACAATTCTAGCATGAATAATAAACATTTATCATGATATAAGGAAATATAAAATAACAACTTTATTATTGCCTCTAGGGCATATTTCCTTCAGGTCGCACCCTGACCACCATCTTTGTAACACTCCAGTACTTGCAGTCCTCCATTCCATATCAATAAGAATAAGAAGTAGGGTTTTACGCTAGCATGGCAGCCTAAACCTGTATAAAAATCCCGGTGTCCTTGTGTGCTCTTTTGCTCGTGGTGTGACAAAGTGTTTTAGGCCTTGGCAGAACTCATACAGGGTATCATTAATCCATGGTGTCCTGACTACACACTCCGACACAGTGCTGGTGGTTGCAGCCGACGAGGCAAGGATTAGGGCTACACGATGGTGGAGCGGCCATCGGTGAGACCAGATGGTGACAAGAGAATAAGGTGTGAATGAGGTTTGAGCAGTAAATGGGGAGAGGTTCCTCCTCAGGCAGGCCCATGAGTCCTTTGTGTTATGTGTCATACAGTCCCAACGGAAAACACATGCAACCAAACTGGCTACCTAACTCTATTTGTCTAGGACTCGTGAACTGCACAGCTGCAGCCCTGTCGCCGACTACCGCTAGGGACTTTTGGTTCCCTCGCCTCCAACTACCATATTGGCACTGTGAGGTGGGGGGACCTCGCATCTTCAAGAGTTTCATGTTCTTCGTCAGCGTCTAGTGATCTTTGTATTTTGTGAAAACAAAAGTACACTCTCATTCTTTTGGCTGTGCCATGAGGTTAGAGAATTTTCTGTCCTCGCAGATCCGGTTATTCAGATCTGATGAGTTTATGTTAGTATGTCAAGCCTTTTTTTGTTGGTTTGATTATTTATGGAGGTGAAATATTTCATCGGCACCATGGTGAAGATATCGTATTTCGACGTCCCGCACTTCTAGGGGATCACCCCCAACCCAAGTACGTTCATCGATTAAGACTTCCCATCTTCTGGGATGGGTGACTCAAGGCTCTTTCAAAAACCATTATTGGCAATATTCGTGCGGGTGAAAGAGAGACAATATCGTTGCTCCAGTCCAATTGCAACCTCTTTACCAAAGTCTCTGAAGAACTTCTTCTAGCAGAGATTAATACCACGAAGAAGGTGTTTCCAAGGGATTTTATTAATTATACAAGTTACTTTCTATTTTCTTGGATTTTAAATTCAAATCAGTGTATATGTGATTGTTATGAATATGAATAAAACTAGAGGTGTTTCTTAAAAAATGACGAAAACTATACACGCATACTTAGCTACAGGTAGCCTGCCAAACACGTCCATAGTGAATTGACGGAGGCAGCTCACTTACAACGTGTTTGGTAGTCTTAGGGAAGGGGAAGGGGAATTAGTGGTGGGAGTTGGCTGTGGGGTTTAGACGTGGGAAATAGATATCTAGTCTCACTCCCTTGTTTGGTGATTGAACGGATTTTTTCGTGGGAATTTGACAGAAAAACTAACTAAGAAATGTGCCCATCGGTTAAACTCCATCCCTACACATGCGGAACGGGAGCAATGACCATGCCAACAGTTTTTTTTCTCTCATTTTCCATTCCCTCTTTCAATTACCAGCCCCCCACCAGGTAAGAAATAAGGGCGAGTTTAACTCGTAACTCCCTTTCCTCTTCCCTCATTAATTCCCGTGTCCTCCAATCAAACCAGGGACTTTAAGTGCTGCACCCACCTACTTCCCATTCCCTAATGCCAATTACCCCGAAACAAACAGGCTGTTAGGCAAGGCAAGTGGAGAAGATCTTCCAAAAAAAAGGGCAAGTGGGGAAGAAAATAAAGTAGATGGTTGGTAGGTGATCTGACCCACCGCAAAAAATGGGGTTTGGTGGCGAGGAGGGCTTCAGCAAAGGGCTGCAGCACAGGTTGTGCAGTCCCGCACTCGCACCAGCAACACTCATGCACGACCTTGCGGGGCCTCCGCTCCTATAAATTGCGCGGCCTGGATCTCCGGACAACACCGTGCATACATTGGACCTCTTCCTTTCGGTTCTTCAGCCTCCTGAAGAATAGCATCAGCACAACTGCACAAGGTTAGTTTCACCGCGTCCTGATCATGCTTCGATCATCCATGTCTAATTTATCTTCTTCTTTTTCATCATACGTGGGTCGCTTAATTACTAGCTTTATCGTGATGAAAACATGGCTAGTTAGTTAGAAAGAGAGAGAGGCGGAAGGGGTTGGTAGGTGGGTGGGTCGCGCTGTATCCGGCCGGCGGCGCTACGCCCAAATTTTTTGCCGCGGCTCCTCGTCGGAGCGGCCAGCCTGGTGTATCTGGGCGTCGGGGTGTGGTCGGCGTGGCGGCGTCGTCACTTTGGTATGGATCTTTTGTTTTTCCGGCTGTGTCGTCCTCACGGCGGTTCTTGATCTTGGGATGCTGTGTGGCCGGGTGGATGTGTACACGGGGTCGCTGGTTGGTGTTGCTTCTCATGGCGACGGCGGCGGCGGTTTCTCTTCTGCCGCAGGGTTGATTGGTCGTTGGCAGGCGGGTCCGGTGTTTCTTTTTGACGTGGTCGACCGGGGACGGCGGATCTGAGGCTCGTCGGGTACGGGGTGGTCCTCGGCCGATGAGCCACAGTGAGATGTGCCCTTTCTTCGGATCTTCAAAGTTTCGATGCGGTGGTGTGCGGCGGATCTTCGGCTCGAGGCTGTCTTCCTCCGATGGCGGCTTCGACGGCGTGTGGAGGGCGGCGGTAGATGCAGGATGGTTCAGCAATCAACCCCCCTCAGGGGCCTGTTTGCTATTTTTCTTGTTTTGGGGTGTTCTTTCATGGGACAGTAACGTGATTTTGTGGCACGACTCATATGTGTTTGATTCTAATTGTCGAATTTTCTTCTATTCGCAGAGCATCGCTAGCACGGAAGAAATGGCGGCCGAGACATTTCTCTTCACCTCCGAGTCCGTGAACGAGGGCCATCCCGACAAGCTGTGCGACCAGGTCTCCGACGCCGTCTTGGACGCCTGCTTGGCCCAGGATCCCGACAGCAAGGTTGCCTGCGAGACCTGCACCAAGACCAACATGGTCATGGTCTTTGGCGAGATCACCACCAAGGCCACCGTCGACTACGAGAAGATCGTGCGCGACACCTGCCGCAACATCGGCTTCATCTCTGACGACGTCGGTCTCGATGCTGACCATTGCAAGGTGCTTGTCAACATCGAGCAGCAATCCCCTGACATTGCCCAGGGTGTTCACGGACACTTCACCAAGCGCCCTGAAGAGATCGGCGCCGGTGACCAGGGCATCATGTTCGGCTACGCCACCGATGAGACTCCTGAGTTGATGCCCCTCACCCACATGCTCGCCACCAAGCTTGGAGCTCGCCTTACCGAGGTCCGCAAGAATGGCACCTGTGCCTGGCTCAGGCCTGATGGAAAGACCCAGGTCACCATTGAGTACCTAAACGAGGGTGGTGCCATGGTGCCTGTTCGTGTGCACACTGTCCTCATCTCCACACAGCATGACGAGACTGTCACCAACGATGAGATCGCCGCGGACCTCAAGGAGCACGTTATCAAGCCGGTGATTCCTGGGAAGTACCTCGATGAGAACACCATCTTCCACCTGAACCCATCTGGCCGCTTCGTCATCGGCGGACCTCACGGTGATGCCGGTCTCACCGGCCGCAAGATCATCATCGACACCTACGGTGGCTGGGGAGCCCACGGCGGCGGCGCCTTCTCTGGCAAGGACCCGACCAAGGTCGACCGCAGTGGCGCCTACATTGCCAGGCAGGCTGCCAAGAGCATCATCGCCAGCGGTCTCGCACGCCGCTGCATTGTGCAGATCTCATACGCCATTGGGGTGCCTGAGCCCCTGTCTGTGTTCGTCGACTCCTACGGCACCGGCAAGATCCCCGACAGGGAGATCCTCAAGCTCGTGAAGGAGAACTTTGACTTCAGGCCCGGGATGATCAGCATCAACCTGGACTTGAAGAAAGGTGGAAACAGGTTCATCAAGACCGCTGCTTACGGTCACTTTGGCCGCGATGATGTGGACTTCACCTGGGAGGTGGTGAAGCCCCTCAAGTTCGACAAGGCATCTGCCTAAGAACAAGACATCACATTGGGGTTATTCTTGGTCTGCTGCCTCTCAAGTTCGACAAAGGCGGGATCCTTTTGCTCCTGGGAAGTAAGAAGAAGCATTCGACATCACCGCGACGTGCTACACTGGTCGTGCCGTCTAGTGATCAGTGCTAAGTTTTCTTACTGGTGTATCATTTCATATATTTTTCCTTTTCTTTTGGAGTCTGCTGAAACTGCTGAGTGATGTGCAGTTTGCTCTGTCACTCGCTCCGTCACTTTCACTTTTCATATTCTGTTTTGTGTAGTTTCCCCTCATAATGCTCTTTCTTCCAGAGTCTAAAGAGCCATGTTGTGTAGTTCTCCTCATAATGCTCTTTCTTTCAGAGTCTAAAGAGCCATGTGTAATTCTATTGCCCTATTGTTCCCAAATTGTCATTCTTCAAAGTAGTACTGTACTTTATATACTGTTCAAGGTTTTTAATCATGGTTTGTGCAATTGGTAAATGTAAGCCCAACTCAAGCAAAAGTGGTTTGATGGGATCTGGATTTATACTGCCAGTCTTTTTGATTCACTTGACACTCTTGACCCACGCTTTGGCTCTCAAATCATCCTATACATTGATCGGGTTTGGTGTAAGCTGCAGTCCACTCACCTTGCCGTGCCGCGTTTCGTCGTGGGTCACTCTTTTTTGCCTGACTTTGGTTGGAATTGTTTGCTGATCATTGTGTGATGGGCTGGTTGTCCATATGGCCTGCTCAGCCTGACGTCACCCTCCTTTTTTTTCCCTGCTAGATTTAGCCGTGACAGCAGGAGCGGTTGGCGGCCAACACTCACATGTCATCATGTATGAAGCAAAACCAATGCTCCTGGTACACATGTATAAGGTACTGACTGACAAAACTCTGAGAGCATGATATATTCCTTTATTCAATTATTCTTTTTTCAAAAAAAAGGTTCAAAAGAATATCAAAATTGAGTTCTGTTTATTGAATGTTGCATTGCATTGTAGTGCTGTCGGTAGAAAGGTTTTCTCATGACAGTAGACCAATAAAGACATTTTACATGTGATCCAAGTCGGTTTACATTACGAGTGCCTGAGATTACCAGCCGGGGGATTGGTATAGAGAAACCTGAGACTTGGAATGTTTCTTCCCTTAACTGATCATCACCAATGTCCAACATAACAAACTTAACTGTAGAAGCACAAGACTTGATACGAACAGGGCATTACTAAACCTACCAAGTTGGGATAGGGTGTACGTACAAAAATTATTCTTTATCTGCCACAACAAACAAATTTATACGAAGAGGTAATCAAGCACAAACCTGGAAGGGTGCAACTGCCATAATACATTTATCTTAAATGAAGCTAGAACAAGGATCAAAATCTTCTGGGCGTAATCGGAACATGATTCCTGCCTGACTACCACAATACTTCCACTAAACCTTAGAGTATGATGAACAAATTTCTCAATGCTTACCACACTATGATAAAAACTACTTGCAAGTTCACCACCTATCGGCAAGTAACTGAAGTGGAGGCTATTCATATTTTGCCTAGAGTGTAAGAAAAAAATAAAAGGAAATCCTAGTGATAGAGTGGTATGAAAACCTGCAAGTACTCTTAAGCAAAGTACCCATGACAGTTAACATATATAACTTGCCCTTTCTTATTGACCCTTGGAAAGGACCAAAGATAGTAGATGTCGATACAAATGAACTCTCAATGAATAAGTAAAAGGCTTTTCTCACACACGGTTGCTACTCCAGTATTCAGGTAGCATTTCCATGAAACTGGCAAAGCCAAATATGATTTCGGACTGGAAGTATTGCCCCATTGGCATGAGAGGTTGTCAGAGATATCATTTTTAGTATAAATACTTATAAACTGGCATTTAATTATTTCCAGAATCTGAAAATAAACCATGGCATCGTATTTGTAGGACTTGTTTTGACTCTAAATATAAACATGCATGAATGTAATCAACAGAAACTTTCAGAAGAACATAGTGACAGTGTTCATAGATTTACTATCCAATATATGAAATATGCAATTGCTGAGGTAAATCCCATCATTCTCTGAAAGTTAATTATATTAGGACCCAGTGGAGTACCGGAACTAAAACTGTGTCTATAAATGTTGTCTGCAGAACCCATTAATGTTTTAACGGTTCGAAAATTCTCAAAAAATGTGAAACAAATAACTCCAACAGAGCGATTGGGAAAAATATGACTTTATGTGCCCTCGGCAAAAATTACATATATGAAGGCAACACAAAATTGTGTTTTTTCAATCGCTCTGTTAGATCATCTTACATTATAATCCTAGTGTTAATAGTATTTTTTTTTCATGATATTTTGGAAACTTCTACACCATTGAAATCTTAAATGGGTTATGTGGTAGCTATTGATAGAAAATATCGAATATCCACAAAAAAACATAATAAAAAAACTTTCCTGCTTTATGCCATCTCCCTTTTGCAACTAAAATAGTAATATAGAAAAAAGGCATTCTTCCATTGTCAATTTTGTAACAGGTTCACCTACAGGACTAAAGCTCACATGACCCTGAACAAATAAAATAGTGAACATAATTCCTAAACCAAAATTTTGATTTAGAGACCCATCCTTCCTGAAATCATCTACCTAACAATGCTATGAGCGACTTGCATCAGAGTGACAATTTTCACCCCGCCTTACAAACTTTGCCGGGCTTCAGCTTAACTTTCAAAAGAGAAAGTAGCTAGACTTTCCTGCGATCTGTCAATATAGAAGTTTCAAGAACATGTTGAGTGAAGAAGTGAAATAATGCATAAGCGGTGCTCTCCGTTGCTTGAAAGAAAGAGGGAAGAATCCAGTGTATGATAAAATAATAAGCCCATATGGATAATTACAGGTTACAACATGCAGTAAATACAAAATGAGACCATGAATAAAGTTATGAAGTACTACCTCTGTAAACTAGTATAAGACCTTTTATAGATCACTACTTTAGTGATCTATAAAAGGTCTTATATTAGTTTACAGAGGGAGTACATATCTGGACCCCAAGCTGCAAATGAAGTACATACAAAATGAAGCGTGTCACCTAAAATTCAGAAAATCTTACTTTGTTTTGTTATGTCTTGTTATGTTACTCTAAATAATATATGCATGCATTCTTCAGAACAAATTCCACTCAGTGGTTTGATGGATACTAATGGCCCTGAACTGATAGGCATCGATCATTAACCCTCTCCTTGATGATAATGTGATATACACATAATTTCAGAATAAGGAGCATTCAGTTTATGGTAGCAAGATACTGGATATCATTTTTTTAAGGGAATTTTAGATATCATATTAGTAGTAGAAGAAACCGCGTAGATGAACTGGAGCTGGGGTCACTGTCGTTGACCATTGCAAAGCCCATTGTGGCAGCAATGCCTACGCCACCACACCCTCCTGTGACTTCTCCAGCAGTCAGCACACGGGGAAAAGACAACGCCTCTCCTCTGCTCGGTGTCCTCGCCCGTCTCTTCGTCAAATCTGTACAAAACTCACAATGTCTTGGAGATGTTAACAAGGTAAGTAAGAACCTGAGCTATAAGTTGATTCCAGAAATGATCGCAGAGAAAAGTCTGAAACATGTGCTTTAAATAGGATTACCATTATCTGATGCAGCCTCAAACAATCGAGCACATATATATTTCCCATGAACCACTCGTATATTTATCAATGATAGCTTGCACAAGCAAGTCCCATAACCGAGAGAGGCAATGTATTGTTCATTCAAGTCTGATAATTGAGAGATAATGTAATATACATCCAAGTCATCATTGACTAAACTAAATTTCAGGAAAAGAACTTACTGAGCAGACAACAGAGCATGGATATTACTATGTACGTATAGGTGAATCTTTCCCTGCAGCTCGTTTGGATTGTCATCGAACACCTTGTAGGCATTATAGATAAAAAAGAATCTACACAAAAAAAGATGAGAGGTTCCAAGGGATTAACTCACAAAAAAGGAGTGGGATAGAGAGAGGATACAAAATTACAAATTAGTCGGAACAGTGGCACACCTTAGTCCTGGAAGCTAAGGTTAACGACCCGTTAACAGCCCAAGCCGTGCATTTTACCGAGCCGAATGTACTGGAAGCTAAGGTTGGACCAATCAACGTCTTCAATAATGCAGTATGGCTGCAGTATGCGATCTATTGCTTTTCGAGTCACAAAGATACAACGGAAGCCCATAAATTCTGATCCATAAATACCAATCTGCGTTCGCCGTTGTTTCTTCAATTTCATAGCATAAGTCTTCAACATGTGAATCTATACTCTTCACTCGATAACAAACAACCAGAGTTTCATTCAAATCCATGGCGCCAGCAACTGCGGCATGAAAAGCTGGCTCAGTCAACCGAAGCAACGTCGACCCCGGCACACAGAAAAGGAGGAAATGGAAATATCACCACCCGCCCGCATCAACCTCTCCCGCACAACACAAACCCGCCTATAGCCAGCCAATGGCATCATAATACAAAGAAAGAGGCTAATTTAATGGAGCCACCATCATACTATGCCGCCGGAGCCGACGTGCTACCAAGGCTTAAATGTTACCGCGATACGGGCATCTGGGTCATCGGATTCTTAGATCGGACGGCATTTGGGAGCTGTTGGATCTGATAGACCTATGCTTAATTTTTGGACTCCTTGAAGGCTTTTTTTGCAAATGTTATAGAGTTATTGAGAGCTGTCCGTTCTGAGAATCCGACGGTCGAGAAGCCTGTACCACAGTAGCACCTAAGCCTTGGTAGCACTAGATATTTTCCTCATGCTGATGGGCTTACTGCAACAACACGTGCAAAATAAAGCGCATGAGATTGAACCAGAACGGCTGGCCGACCCCAAGACCGAAACCCGCTAGCCGGACAGGCCCCGGATGGCGAGAAGCTGGGTTGTCAAAGACCCTCCAGGTCCAGTGGAGTTGAGCGGGTGAAAGAGATCACAGACGCCAACCAGTAGATATTGTGACGACAACAGTCAGGGTAGACCAACCCCCTCCATGTCCGGCCACGGCAAGCCCCTCTACATCTGGACGGGCCAACCACCCCCTTCACATCGGGGCAGGACCAACATTGAAACGAAGACACCTGCTGCGGCGGCTTCGGCAAGCCCTCACCCCCCAGTAGCATATGCCGGGTGAGGGCCCAACTATACACGTACCATCCGGACAACTGGGTGAACTACCATCCGCACAACCAGTTGGACGACCCTCCAGACAGGTGGGTGGACGCGGGCCGACGCACCCGGGTGTCGCACACCACGCGATGCCCGCACGTACCGGGGGGGCGAACGGTCCTGACTGACTGGCCCTACGCGTGAGCCGGCGCAAGTGGGCGTGATGCGCACCGCACCCTGCATGTTGCGACCGAACTAGCCCGATACGAGGACACCGATAGGAGGGCTAGGTGATCCCATCACGTGCGGGTCCTTGCATGTGGGTGCGCCGACAAACACCACATGACTATGGCCCCGTGGTCCACCCGTCATGGACCTCGAGGCAAGCCATGAGGGTGGACACCGCCCAGGTAGATCAACTGACACAAAGAGCCCTAGGGAGGCCCTTGCGGCATGCCAGCTCGAAATGGATGGCACTCTCGCCCATAGAGGCTCCTAGGAGGTGGTTATGTCTGGGTACGAGGTGGCCAAGCAGATCGGATGACACAAAGAGCTCCAAGGAGCTATCCGCGCGAGGCCAACCAGCCCGGTGTGGGGGCGAAGGACATTGGTAGGCGGACCTGGCACGCCCATCGCACGTGGGCGACCGTTAGTGATGCCGCATGTGGGCTTGACCGTAAGCGGCTCATGACGGTGGCCCCGGGGCATGCCCGCGGTCCACCCGTCATTAACCCCCGAGGCAACCCGCTCGGGTGCGTGTCGTCCTTGCAGATCAGACGACACAGAGATCCCTCGGGTGGAGCCTATGGCATGCGACAGCGCAACGGACGGTGCGGAGGCCTCGTCACCCACGGAAGCTCGCATGAGGCGGGTACTTTAACATCCTTTATAGGAGTAGTTTTCTAAAAATACAATCAAATCCTGTAGGATTTTCAAAATTTGAGCTGGGACCATGTCCCCCACTCACATCAACATGGGTTTGCCCTAGAGCCAGGATCATTTTTAGCACTTGCTATCTTATTGTTTTTATTATTTTAGATTACAAATACCTATATCTACTATCCATACTACACTTGTATCGCAATCTCTTCGCCGAACTAGTGCACCTATACAATTTATGATTGTATTGGGTGTTTTAGGGACACAAGAGATTTCTTCTATTTGACTGCAGGGTTGTTTGAAAGAGATCTTCATCTTACGCCTTCGACGGATTGATAAACATTAGGTCATCTGCTTGAGAGAAATTTGCAGCTGTCCTACAAAACTCTGCGCTTGGAGACCCAACCGAGTCTACAAGAATAAAAGTTGCGAAGTAGACATCAACCGCGCACACACATTTCGAAAACAAAGTCTAACCATTCATTTGACTAACTAAATATGCCTCACAAAAATTGTATCATTGGATTTGTATTTTAAGAAAGTTTCCAATGCTATAATTGTTTAATATATAACACTTATATTATTAATTATCAGTGGTCAAAATTAAATCATGCAAAACAAGGATGCCATGGTAAAATGAGATGTACTTTGAAATTACTCAGCTGGAATTAGCCTTCGAAATGAATGGTACATAGGACTTCAAAATGAATGGTACTCAACTGGAATTTTAGGATAGTAAAACTGAGCCTAATGCGAGCTCTCTCATGTCTTCTATGTTTTTGGTCGTCGGATGACGTTTTAATTAGTTTCTAGCCGTAAGATCTTCCTCTAAACAGTAGTTTACCGTGATTTGGTCTGCTTGTCCTAATGAGCCACTACTCTAAAGATTTTTTGAAGGCTTGTGGTTGGTTGGGTTTCTATGAAATCACACTATAGTAACGTTTCCTCCTGTAACCCTAGGTGGTTAGGACAAATTTTCCCCTCTAGAATTCATCGGCGAGCACGTGGATTTGTCCCCCCTCTGCATGCTGCTCCGGAGGACAGTTGCGGGGAGGAGAATCCCGCTGTCTCCGCTCCGGTTAGTAGTTTAGGCTAGGTTTTTTTTAGTCCTCGCTGGTGTGACGCTAGGGCAGATGATGACGCTTCTTCTTGGAGTTTGTCTTCGGGGCTTCGACCCTCCTCGAGTTCGTCCGTTTGGATGTAGTCGACGAGCTCCAGTGTAGATTCCTGCCGTCTCCTTGGGGCGGTGTGGTTAGAGTTTCTCTTCATGTGGCGAGATTTGATGTCAGATGCTTAAGATCTATGCATGGGTTCAACGACGATGACTACGACTTCAGGGCATTGGTCCTTAGGGACACGTGGAACTATCATCGACAAGGTCAAGTCGGCTCTTATGGGGAGCAGCGATAGCAACGCG
Organism: Aegilops longissima; assembly: GCA_021605205.1. Taxonomy (NCBI): domain Eukaryota; kingdom Viridiplantae; phylum Streptophyta; class Magnoliopsida; order Poales; family Poaceae; genus Aegilops; species Aegilops longissima. The sequence continues at coordinate 450,956,487 of CM038681.1, read as the reverse complement.
TCGGCGGCTTATTTTGGCAGCAGTGGAGGTCGTTCGGTGGTCACGGAATCTCAATGTAATTTTTGTTACGTTTGAGATACTTTTTACCCCCGACGAATCTTTTATAATAGATATGATCCTTTCAAAGAAAACTGGAATTAGACTTCAAATTCTTCTTTGAAAACGATACATTGCATCAAAGCGGCCCTTAATATTCAGATAAACCCCTTTCCAATCCTCCGGATCTCGTAGTCGTAGGCCAAAGAGCAAAACCGAGGAACCGGCCGACAGACGCCTGGGCCGACCCTTCGCCTCTGCCGGCGCGCATGGCTTCCGCATCCGCCTCGCCCCCGGCGAACGCCCACGCACCGCAGGCGCTGTCCAAGTCCACTCTCCTGGGCGGCGTTGGGGATCTGGACGCGGCCGTGTCCCTCCGCCTCCACGCGCTCTTCCTCCCGGTGCCCCGCCTCCTCCTCAAGGCCTTCGAGGTCGCCGGCGACGGGCGCATCTGGCTCCCCGTCCCCATCTCCCTGCTGCTGATCTCCACCACCACCTCGTCAGTGGTCTCCCCTCTCCTCGTCGGCCTCGTCGTGGGCCTGGTGCTCGACCTCGCCTTCGTCGGCCTCGCCAAGCTCATCGTCCGCCGCCCGCGCCCGGCATACAACGCCGCGGACATGTACGTCGCTGTCGCCGTTGACCACTGGTCCTTCCCCAGCGGCCACTCCTCGCGCGCCTTCCTCGTCGCCGCCTTCCTCGCGGACGGGGGTTTCCCCCGCGAGGCGCTGTTCCTCTGGGCGGCAGCGACTTCAGCGTCAAGGGTGCTTCTGGGCCGGCACTACATTCTCGATGTGGTCGCAGGCGCTTGGCTCGGCGTGCTGGAGGCCTGGCTCAGCAACTTGATCTTGAGATTCTTGTGCAGCCGCAGCAGCTTTCTTGTATGCTAGTTCTTGCATGATTTTGGTCAGTCGCATTACTGTCACACAAGTGCATTTTTTCTTGCAATTGATTCACGTTTGTGAGCACACATGTTTTTGCTAGTGCTTGAACTGATGAGTATGCCATGTGCCATGAACATGAAGGATATATTGAAGCCAGTTGCTTTTTTATCAGCACTTTCATGAACACTTTTATGAGTACAATTGTTGGTAGATGGTGGTTTCTTCACCTTTCAGTTATTGCAAATGACAATTTACAACTAGCAGTACTGATGTCCTAACATGATTACTCTTCCTTCATCATGCCAGGTGCTAGCTAGATTTACGTTGCTTAGGCTGAGTGCATTAGGAACATTGGTTTTTAGATCCCAGGTGTTCTTACCCCCATCATGGGTAGACAGCTCTTCTTCAGTGAATTTTCACATCATAGTTGCTTATACAGTACTACAAAAATCTTTGTAAAATGGATATGCTGCTAGCAGTATATGCCAGATATTCCATGCCAATTTGATTTGTCAGGTTACATGTGAGAGGCTTAATAAATGCTATCAGCTGCAGGAGGTTCCTCTCAGAAAAGGGCACCTGTCATCCAGTTATATTAGTCTGTTCCTCTCAGAACTAGGATGTTGTTTCAGCTTGCTTCTGGGAGATCACACAGAAGAAAGTAATCAGTGGCAGGTGGTGTATCCAAATGTTGAAAGCGAGCGGGAATCGGCCGGGGAGCAAGACGTTGCAACTGTCTGCATCACTGGCGAGCAGCGACAATCCCGGATGAGAAAACAAGGAGCGATCGCGGCATTTTTGTATTGTTTTGCCGCAAGACCTTTGATATTTCAGCAACAGCATAATCAGCTACAGTACACAATTCTGGACTTGTTTGACCGTGGCATGTCCTTGGAGAAAGTGGACGGCGGTAGCTGAACAAGCTCGTTTCCGGCGTAGAAGCCTCAGATCTGAGTGATGATAACTTGGTGACCTAACGCCGCATCATTTGTACTGATTGTTCCGATGATGCTTGCCTGGCAGTTTCATAGGTGGGTTTGGCACCCTTTCGGTGCGGTTTGGTAGCCAGCTATTTTCAGAAACTAATTAGCTTCCAGCGTAGAGTTCATCATTATTTAGGGTAGAATTCATGTGTTTGATCAGAACATCAGTGGCTCCCGCACCTCAGCTCACGGACTCGCAACCATGTTCCATGTTGGTACGTTTTGGCAGGACATGTTACCTTAATTAATTGTTATAAGGACCTGAATATCGAGTCAGATTTTTAGGCAAGAAAAATCGATCATTTTTCATGGCAAATTATATTTGTTGAAATGACAAATTTAGTTGGTCGAGTATGGCAAATCCGTCTCAGTTTAACAGAAATTGTATTTTAGCATAGGATTTATACGTGCAATACATAGAGTACATCTATGTGTTTTATAGCCAAACCAAAAGTTGTTAATGTCAGGAAAAGGTGGACGCGGGCGTCGGTCGGAGTCGGAGAGGACAAAGGGGTAGAAAAGAGATAGGATCCTTTCCCGGGCGGCGACGTGGGTGCCGTGTCCGGCCAATCCCAACTGGCAAACCCGGCTCCGCCGCCGTTGCCCGAACCCAGCTACTATTATAAACTCCTCAACCAACGCAACGCAAGGCGCGCTACAGATAAAAGGGAACCAAGAAAGAAGAAGCCCGGATTGCCCACGACGCAACCGCTCCCAATCCATCAATCAATCAATCAGCCAATCGCCAGTGTTTCCCAACCGAAACCGCTTAATCCATCCATCAATCCTCTGTCTGCGCCAGCCCGAATTCCTCCCTTCCACCCTCCGGAGTCCTCCCCTCCTCCGATTCGCCCTCTCTCCCCCATCGACAAATCCTCTGCCCTTCACCTGCTTCGCCCTTCTCTTGGTGCTTTGCTTCTAGAGCAGGAAACGACGTTCTTGGACCGTCATCGCGACTCTGCCGGCGAGTGAAAAAAAGGAGAATCCTTGGTGTTTGGTCCCGACTCTCCCTCCGGTCGTCGTTTCGTTTGCCGGCGCGATGAGTAATACGCTGCTCCGAATCTACCCTTCCGAGCTCAAGATGCCATGTAAGTTGCTTCCGGCACCTGCCCTCAGCTAGTTTCTGCTGTTTCTTGATCCGTATTGCCCTGTGCGGACTGATCGGATCGTTCATGTGTCGATGTTCCGAGCAGTTGAGCTCAGGAAGTCGAATACAGGATGCATCGAGCTCGTCAACAAGACCGATCAGCGTGTAGCTTTCAAGGTGAGGATGCCACGGTTTTGTTCTGAGTTCTGAAACCTGCAGGGTGATATTCTGGAGGAATTTTGCTGACGGATTTCCTATGCGATGCTCAATGTGCAGGTGAAAACAACGAACCCAAAAAAGTACGCAGTGCGGCCTACCTCCGGCATCGTGCCGCCAGGGGGATCCTGCGGTATCACAAGTGTGTCCACTTTGCTGCATTAGATGCATTATTATTGTTAGTTGATTGGTTGATGAGCACATCTCATGTGGCATTGTTGCCTGCTCTAGTTACGATGCAGGCACCCAAGGAGATCCCGCAGGATTACCAATGCAAGGACAAGTTCCTCATTCAAAGCGTCATAGTGCAGGAAGGGATAACGCATAAGGACATTGTCCCTGAGATGGTAAGTTCTTGCAGCACCCGAGGTCGACACCGTGGATGTTGATTGATTGTGTCGTTTGTGTGATCTGTAACGTAAGTGTTATGGTTTGTAGTTCGGCAGAGCGCCTGGCAGGGTGGTGGAGGAGTTCAAGCTGCGGGTGATCTACATCCCTGCAAATCCCCCCTCACCGGTGCCTGAGGGAGACGAGGAAGAGATTGCAGATATGGAGGTCGACCATGAAGTGTTTAGACAATCCATGATCGATGCTGTAAGTGGTGCCATTGCTGCTTGATGCTGTAAGATGTGATGCCATGTTTGTTCCAAATCCTAATGATGGTTGGTGTTCTCTCTTCCTTTTCAGGCATCTAGGCAAGAATATGCATCTGGACCACAAGTTTCACATGACAAGGTGACTGTTTGTTTCACTAAAAACAGCATTGCTATGTTCTTGTATCTGTCAGTGATAAAGTATCCTCGCTGATACATAACAACATCAAATTATTATGCTTTAAAAAAACCTGTACTTGGAATGGTGATATTTAGCTCTAGTTTAGCACTATCATATGCTTGCAAGCTACAGACTCTTGCCATGTATAACCTACCAATTGACTTAGATTTTTATTGTTTGAAGAGCATTGTAATAGCTAATCTCATTTTTCTTAAATGTCCCTCTCTGTGCCATTGTCGGTATGACAGTGATACCTAATGTTTATTAAAGCTCGTCTACGTTGATAGATTTTTTTTCTGTTATTATGTTTATACCATCTTAAAAGTTCCTGAACAATTTATGTTTCTGACATTACTGATATGCTGTGATTCTTTAGGACGCCTCTACGGTTGAGTCAGAAGTTGTTAAATATGTAGCTGAAAACAAGAAGCTTCAACAAGAGCTGGTATGACTTCTCATCTAATGAGGATATATTGGCACTATTTCCGTATAACTATGATGTTGATGTGCTACTTTTCCCCAAAATCTTTATCCTGAAAACATATTTCATTGTTCTTTTAATAAGAAATGAATGAAAAAGATCAATTTATGATCCAAGTTCTGCAGAGAAACTGGGGAAAAATCTTGATGTGTATTGCTCGCACAATTATATTGTATGTACACATAACTAATTATGCAAGAAATTAACCTGAGCAGCCTGGTAACTCCTACCAAACCTGATATAATATCTCGGGACTATCATAACACGACACGAATAGATCAAAAGAAGTTGACAGGAGTTCTGCCAAAAGATAATAATATCTCCTACTATCATAATACAGTATGGAAAGAAGTCAACTTGTTTGCTTTTCCGAACCAAACTCTGTTGCTAGACATTATGATTTTGTATTCTGATATCTAATCCTAGTAAATGCTGCTTCATTTTCAGGAACAGCTTAGCGAGAGAAGGCAGTCTCTTGGGGGTTTCTCACGTACGTTTGTGCTCTTCGTCTTCCTGTTATCTGTTCTTGTTGGATACTGGATGACAGGTCGGAAGGTTTAACCACAAATAGCGGCTACATATACATATGGTTTTGCGGCTTGGCGTATGCCTTGCCTGGTTACCCCTTGTTTTGGGATGATTTTTCTCTTCTGTTTTTCTTTTTAGTTTAGTCTACACTGTATAGACAGGTGTTCTGGGTTTGAAGTTATACATGTGTTGGGGGTGTACATTTTTTGTGGAATAAGCAGAAGACACTGATATCTATTCCATTAAGAACTTGCCCCTTTGAACAAGATTCAAATGATAACTGCATTGTGTTTTTTATTTCCTTTTTGCAAATTTCAGAACCTTTTGTCAACTGATTCCACCACCTGTTGCAATCTGTTTCTTTAACCTCCTGCTTGTAGGAAAAGAAAACCTTTTTTTAGACAAGTAGGAAAAGAAAACTGACAGTGATATAGTATCCTCTAGTGGAAGGCCTGGGCCTTGACCACGTCTTGTGCAACAACAACGTTAGGCGGAAAAGATAGTAATGGACTCGATGCTGTAAGGAAACCCGTAACTGCCTGGCCCGGTAGCGTAGCCCACTTGATTAGCCCCACCGCAGGCGATGCCCTAGAATCTCTGCTTGGGGTGCCACCATTCAATATTTACGCTGCATATAGTACAGTTGAGTCTAAAAATCATCATAATCTCAACAAATAGTCATAAAATGTTAAATATTCAGTGTTTAGTATATAGTAAAACTTATTTGCAATTTTTTGTTGCGACTGACGACCGCATGAGTTTTCGCGCTGGGAATTTTGTTTGCTGGAACACGGTGATGCAAACCGACGACGGCAGCGAGCCGTAGGAGGTGACGCTGGGAATGCTGCAACCACGGTGAATGCACGCTGGCAGCCGATGGGAGAGCTGCAATCGTCAATGGAAAAAGCTGGAGCCCACATGCTGCAATCCTGGTGACCGCGTGCCAAGTGGACGGCAAGATGGCAATGCGTTGGTACCATCGGGACCGACGACGCCGATTGATCGCCGCGTCTCGTGAAGGAGCACCCTATGAAGGAGGCGCACTGGCGACTCCGCCTCTCTCTCGTGTGCGTGATGCAGGGGCAGGAGGTTGGTGACGGTGTAGTACACCGGGGGGGTGATAAGGGGTTGCTCGATCTTCTCAGTGCGCTGATGATGTCGATGACGAACTGGTTGGATAATTTGCAAGGCGCTCACAAACTCTCTGATTGTTCCTCTGTTGCCAATGCGGCGGATCTTCAACCCTATGGATATTCGCAACACCACACACTTGCGCACGTCGCCGCCCACCACGAAGCGGTTGGCAATCAACCAATTCCAAGTGGAACGACATATTACGCTTGTCTTGAGGCAGTAAAACTCTGGATTGAAACATACTTGGAGTGGGTAAATATTCCCAATCGATGCAAAGAGGATTATATGATTTCAGATGAATGCTTACAACAATTCAATAAAAGTTTTAGTTTCTGGTAAACATAGCCTAACCCTAAAAGCCACGAATTACAAGGGTATATAAATACTCTGGACGTCCAATCTAGTGTTGGGGTCGAAAACAACCATATATCTAACTTTCCTAGCTTAAAAGGACTCTATCTACTGGCTGAAACACCCGCATTATTGTTTTGACGATAGCGACTCGGTCACCGCGAATCGGGGGCTACGGGCGTATGGTTTGAAAGCACACGAGTCAAGCTTTCCAAATTGAATTTACATGCCTTATTTGAAGCACATACGCAGATTCTGCACTTATTTCAATTTCGGACCTCGTGGCGGTCAATCCGAATATGGTGTAGGATTTTCCTTCTCTTTATGCGGTGCGTCCTCCTCCCTCTCCTCCCTCGCGCACTTGCGGATGTTGGGCGTCACAAGATGTTCTTCTTGCTACAATTTTTCATCTCCACGTGTCAAGCTTGTGTCCTTTTCAAACCAGATCATACATAAATGAAAAGATTTAGGCATTGTAAATTCTCATCAACACAAAGATCAAATTCAACTAAGAGTGATTTCACCTGTTCTTCTAGTAGCTTCGCACGTGCTCTTGTAATTGGCCCAATTTCGATTTCATCAGACTTGTCTTGTGCAGCAACAACGTTAATGGAAAAGATAGTAATGGACTAGGGATGTCCTCAACACTTCCGCGACCTTGATGCATTAAGGTGCTCTCCATTATATGGCATCAAATCAGCAACATTGAACGTATTACTCAAGCGAAACTCTTCAATGGGAAGATCAATTTTGTATGCATTATCATTAATCTTGGCAAGCACTTTATATGGTCCATCAACACGTGGCTTCAATCTAGACTTGCTCTGTTTAAGAATCTATCTTTGTGAAAGAGTACCCACACCATGTCGCCCAGCTGAAATAACACCTCCTTTCTCTTCTTATTAATATGATCAGCAATTTACTTGTCCGACTTGCTATGACTAGCGCGACAACGTGCTACTACCGACGTCATGCCATGCTGGAACAAGCATCTCAACTTGTTGCAACCAGCATCGTGGCATGCTGGAAACAACATAGCATCCTAGAAGCTTTGAACCAAAGCCTCAACATGTTGTGATCATGTCGCGGCATGCTGGAACATACCTTTGTCAATTTTGGGGCCTTGAATCATCCGAGCAACGGACTGCAACCTTCAGTGCTGGGACCGGCCGTTGTCGGTGCTACAACCGGTGATCGGTGAGTTGCAACTCTCCCAGATGAAAGTGCAACTAACCCGCGGATGGTTTTGTTAATTCATAACAACATATACATCATTGAACTAATGCCTACTCAAAGAATATTTCAGGGAAGTTAAATTTAGGTATGATAATGGGATGTGAATGCGGACCCCCAAAAATGCAAAGGACATATGTTGACAAAGCTATAAGACTCTATATTTTTGGCTAAGTGATCCAAGATCACATTGAGTCCATAGGGAAGCCAATACTATTAAAAGTGTACGAGGTTTTGATCATGGGCTAACTGCTCAAGTGCTTAGAGATATTGCTCCAAAACCCCCAGCCACACTCTCACATTCATCTATGTCCAAAATCCTAATGGTCTTCTTGATACTACCAAAACACATACAACCAGACCCATCGAGATGCACTTGACATAGCCACTGCCTAAACCCTAGCAACTCAGTCTCATTGAGATGACCCTTCGATCCCACAGAAGAGCACTGGCCAAACTTCTGTAGCCAATTGCATTCACTTCAGAATTTTTGAGTGGTTTCAATCGGTCTCATCGAAGTGTGGAAAGTGATTAGGTCATCACTCATCAGTCTCACTGAGATGTTCCATCCCGTCTCATTGAAAAGTCTAAAGTCAAACATTTTGTACTAATCGGTCTCACCGAGTGTTTACACCCGGTCTCACAGAGTAGTGCATAAAGGTGTGTGACAGTTAGATTTTTGGTGTTGCCTATATATACCCCACCCATTCCACCAACTCTCAGAGAGAGAGCAACTAGGACGAAGCCACGACTTCCCATATCCAATTTCTGATAGAGAACCACACACACTTGTGTTGAAATTAAGGGGATTCCACTCTAACCTTTGATCCCTGATTTCTAGCCTCCCTAACTTGCTTTCCACTCCAATCTCTCTTCTATTACATAGCCAAAATCCTTGATAGAGTGTTTGAGTGTTGAGGAGACTATCTTTTGAAACACAAGAGGAAGGAGTTCATCATCATCAACAACATTTGTTACCTTTTGGACAGTGGTGTCTCCTAGATTGGTTAGGTTTCACTTGCGAGCCTTCATGTTTGTGGAGTTGAACCATGGTGTTTGTAAGAGCAAGGAGATAGCCTACTTCGTGAAGATCTACCCCGAGTGAGGCTAGTCCTTCATGGGTGTAAGCCATGATGGCATATACAAGGTTGCTTCTTCGTGGACACTTCATGGGCGGAGCCCTTCGCGGACTCTCGCAGTCATTGCCTTCCACGGGTTGAAGTCTCCATTAGCATGGATGTACGATAACATCACCTATCGAAACCACGAGCAGAATCACCGTGTCTTCATTGCATTTCATTATCTCCAAACCCCTCATTTACATTCATGTGCAAAGTCTTTATTTCCTGCCTCTACTACCTTGGACTTGTATGTGTAGGGTGATGACCCACAAGTATAGGGGATCAATTATAGCTCTTTTCAATAAGTAAGAGTGTCGAACCCCAACGAGGAGCAGAAGGAAATGACAAGTTGTGACGCCCGGATAATCAAGCTACAGTAACCTATGCTAATGATGCCACGTCACCTCGATTACTTTTGCTAATCTCTTGTTAGTTCAAAACCGGTTCAAAAATCAAATTCAAAATATGACAAACAACAAAAGTTTTCAGACATTAAAACAAAAATGTTCGGTTAGTGCCAAATATTACACAGGTAATTATTGTGGAGAAAATTCTTTTTTAGAAAAAGCCTAAATATTTTAAGATGAATTAAAACAGAAAGGAAAAAAATAAAAGAAAAGAAAACACAAAAACATAAAACAAAAGAACAAAAAAAAGAAGAAAGAACAGGACCCCCCTGGCCTCTGGGCCGCCAGGCCAGCCCACGGCCCACCCCACTCTCTCTGGCCTATAAGGCCACTTCCCCCGACCCTAAACCCTAAATCACCCCACTCCCCCCATGATTCCCTCGTCCCCCTCACCCGCCGCCACCACACAACACACACACACACACACACACACACACACACATTGTGCCGGGGAGAGGAGCTCCCCGCGCCCGATCCCCTCGCATGCATCGGTGCCCCGCCTTAACCTCGCCGTTCGTCGCCGCCCTCCCCGTCGCGGGACCTCGCAGCTCCGTCCTCGACATCCTCCTCGATGGCCCGCATCAAGCCATGCCGCCCCGACCTCACAGCCGCCCCGCCTGGACCTCGCGGAGCGCTCCCTCGTCGGATCTCCTTCCCGTCTCCGTCGGTCATCCCCGTCCTCCTCCACAACGGCTCCCTCGAGCCTCGCCGCTTCCCTGGTCTCTACTCGAACGTGAGGCCTGCCTCCCCTGCTCCACCACACCACCACCACGCCGGCTTGCCTCGCTGCTGCTCCAGCCGTGCGCGCGCGCACGATGCTGCCCGTGCATGTCGCCTCCCTGCTCCCTGCTACCGTGGCCTCCCGCCTCCCCCGCATTTGCTAGGCCCGCCGCGCCGCATACCACGCCGCCCCCTGCGCCATGCATGTCGGCCGCACTGGCCTCACTGGGCAGCGCCATGGCCCCTATTCTTCCCCCATGATTCGCGGCCGCTCGTTGCGATGGTCGCCGACGCATCGCCATGATCCGCCTCGGCATGGGCAGTGGCCTAACGGTTTGGCGCCCACGCCACCACACCTGCTTTTGGCCTATGGGCCTATGGGTAAACGGGCCCAACCCCAAACGATTATATATATATATATATATATATATATATATATATATATATATATATATAAGATTTTAAAAATAAAAATAAAAGTAAATTTAATTAATTAACTTAATTAATCCTCTTTAGTTAACCTAATTAACTATTGTTAATTAATTAAACAGTAATTATATTAGTTAAATCCTAATTAGAATAAACAGAGTATGACATGCGGGACCCACACGTCAGATTGACCCAGTCAACGCCCTGTTGACTGCTGACGTCATGATGACGTTAGCATACACTATTCTGGATAATGTTAGAATTAAATATATAATATTTTAGAAACTGATTTAAAACTTTAAAAATTAATAGAAAATAAACCGTACCTCGGATGGAAAAACTTTGTACATGAAAGTTGCTTAGAACGACGAGACGAATACGAATACGCAGCCCATTCGTCCGCCACACATCACTAGCATAGAGAACACGCAACTTTCCCCCTCTGGTTCACTTGTCCGAAAACGCGAAACACCGGGGATACTTTTCCGGATGTTTCCCCCCTTCGTCGGTATCACTTCCTACCGCGTTAGGGCACACCTAGCACCGCGAATTGTCTTGTCATGCACCGTCATGCTTATGTTTGCATTATATTTATTGTTTCTTCCCCCTCTTCTCTCGTTAGACACCGAGACCGACGATGCTGCTACCCAGTACGACTACGGTGTTGACGACCCCTCCTTGCCAGAGCAACCAGGCAAGCCCCCCCCCCTTGATCACGAGATATCGCCTATTCTTCTCTATACTGCTTGCATTAGAGTAGTGTAGCATGTTACTACTTTTCGTGAATCCTATTCTGCCGCATGGCCTGTCATTATTGCTATAGTTATTACCCTTACCTGCAATCCTAAATGCTTAGTATAGGATGCTAGTATTCCATCAGTGGCCCTACACTCTTGTCCGTTTACCATGATATAGTACTGGGCCGTGATCACTTCGGGAGGTGATCACGGGCATATGATATATACTTTATACTATTACATTACTTATGATACTGTTCGGAGATGGGGGCTGAAGGGGCAAGTGGCTCCATCTCGGTAGAGGTGGGCCTGGGTTCCCGACGGCCCCCGGCTGTTACTTTGTGGCGGAGCGACAAGGCAGGTTGAGACCACCTAGGAGAGAGGTGGGCCTGGCCCTGGTCGGCATTCGTGGATACTTAACACGCTTAACGAGATCTTGGTATTTGATCTGAGTCTGGCCACTGGCCTATACGCACTAACCAACTATGCAGGAACAGTTATGGGCACTCGACGTTGTGGTATCACCAAGCCTTCGTGACGTCGGCCGATCGAGCGCGCGGCGGATTGAACCGTAAGCTCGCTCTTGTATTAAGGGGCTAGGTCGCATCCGCCGCGTTATCAGCGTCGCAGTGTGTGTGCAATGGGCGATGGGCCGCACCCTGCGCGCATAGGATTTAGACCGCGCGTCTTGACCTCTCTGTTGTGCCTAGGTGGGGCTGCGGCGTGTTGATCTTCCGAGGCGTGCATGACCGGAAAATGTGTCCGGCCAAATGGGATCGAGCGTATTGGGTAATGTGGTGCACCCCTGCAGGGAAGTTTATCTATTCGAATAGCCGTGATCCTCGGTAACAGGACGACCCGGAGTTGTACCTTGACCTTATGACAACTAGAACCGGATACTCAATAAAACACACCCTTCCAAGTGCCAGATATAACCCAGTGATCGCTCTCACACAGGGCGACGAGGGGAGGATCGCCGGGTAGGATTATACTATGTGATGCTACTTGGTGAACTTACCATCTACTCTCCTTGGCCGATTAGTGTATGATTGAATCGGGGGCGTCACAAGTTGGTATCAGAGCCGACTGCTTGTAGGAATCCCCCTTCTACACTCCTTGGCCGAAGTTGAGTCTAGTCACTGAAAAACTTTTTCTAACATTGGCTGTGTGTCTTACGGGCCCACGTCGCCATTAGGTGGCGTTAGGATCTTTTATTCCTCGTCTATAATCTAGGACTCTTATCTCTCTTCTATTCGGGTTAAATGAATTTTGCTAAATCTAACATTAGGATCTCGTGATCACTTTCACCCGGAGAGCACCTTTTACCGATGATCGCCTGTTGCACCAGAAGATTCTGAAGATACCCTCTGATGTTCTCTTGAGACTTTGTGCCCGTAGTTTTTGCAATTCCCTATCACCGATATATCCCTATGGATAAATACATACACTCGCCGTCCATACCTTCATCCCAAGATGCTCTTGATATTACTAGATACCACGGAACATTTTCCAATATCTCGAGAATCCTTTGTGCCTACTGTTAGCTCTATTCAGCATGAATACCCCTACGAATAATTCCTTGCACTTACCGAGTATCCACTCATCCCCAGTTGTTCAGGTGTTTCACAAAAGTCTTCGAAATGCTATTCGATCCTTCGAAAATCCTAAGCAGCTTTATTGCTCTGCAAATACTTGTCTGCTTGCATTATGGATGCTTCCCATATATCTGTCAATATTCATTAGTCTCCTTTGACACCGTCATTTTGATCCTATTGATTCAACATGAGTGCGAATGCACGCAATCATCGGTTGATCCTTCTAAATTATCTTCGGCTCAGATGTCATTTTGAGCATGAGCTGGTTATCGACCAATCAAATTGCCATTGATCGTACCCCTTAGTCTATTCAACTTATCCGCCCTTAATCAGAGCGTTTGCTTCTGATCCCTTGTTTCGGAAATCATAATTCCGTTACATTTGAGCGTTGAATTAGTCAGTTGTTTCTATAATCCAGTGCCTTTACATTGTTTCTTCCTTCGGTTGTGTGCCGATGCTCACATCAGCTCCGTTATGGACCGTCAGATCCTTTGTTGAATTATCATCCGACATTGTCCTTTGTATACAGAAACCTCAAGAAGTTCTTTCCCTGATACAAAAAGGCATCGGTAAATCCTAATCTCCGATTCGACCAACCATGCTCTGCTTTTGAGCTGGTGATAATTACTCTCAAAGCTTGTAGACTATGTTTCTAAGATGCCCTGATGGGTTGAACCTATGCCTTCCTTAATCTGTGTGAATGATATCTACTACGCAACCTTCTTCTTGTAGACGTTGTTAGGCCTGCAAGTGCACAGGTTTGTAGGACAGTAGCAAATTTCCCTCAAGTGGATGACCTAAGGTTCATCAATCCGTAGGAGGCGTAGGATGAAGATGGTCTCTCTCAAACAACCCTGCAACCAAATAACAAAGAGTCTCTTGTGTCCCCAACACACCCAATACAATGGTAAATTGTATAGGTGCACTAGTTCGGCAAAGAGATGGTGATACAAGTGCAATATGGATAGTAGATAAAGGTATTTGTAATCTGAAATAATAAAAACAGCAAGGTAACTAATGGTAAAAGTGAGCGTAAACGGTATTGCAATGATAGGAAACAAGGCCTAGGGTTCATACTTTCACTAGTGCAAGTTCTCTCAACAGTAATAACATAATTGGATCACATAACTATCCCTCAACATGCAACAAAGAGTCACTATAAAGCCACTAATAGCGGAGAACAAATGTAGAGATTATGGTAGGGTAGGAAACCACCTCAAAGTTGTTCTTTCCAATCAATCCGTTGGGCTATTCCTATAAGTGTCACAAACAGCCCTAGAGTTCGTACTAGAATAACACCTTAAGATACAAATCAACCAAAACCCTAATGTCACCTAGATACTCCATTGTCACCTCAAGTATCTGTGGGCATGATTATACGATATGCATCACACAATCTCAGATTTATCCAACCAACATAAAAGTACTTCAAAGAGTGCCCCAAAGTTTCTACCGGAGAGTCAAGAAAACGTGTGCCAACCCCTATGCATAGGTTCATGGGCGGAACCCGCAGGTTGGTCATCAAACCATACATCAAGTGGCACATGATATCCCATTGTCACCACAGATAAACACGGCAAGACATACATCAAGTGTTCTCATAAAAGACTGAATCTGATAAGATAACTTCAAAAGGGATACTCAATTCATCACAAGAGAGTAGAGGGGGAGAAACATCATAAGATCCAACTACAATAGCAAAGCTCGGGATACATCAAGATCGTGCCATAGATGGAACATGAGAGAGAACACGAGAGAGAGATCAAACACATAGCTACTGGTACATACCCTCAACCCCGAGGGTGAACTACTCCCTCCTCGTCATGGAGAGCGCCGGATGATGAAGATGGCCACGGTGATGGGTTCCCCCCCCAGGTGCCTAACGGGCTCCCGAGAGGTTTTGGTGGCTACAGAGGCTTGCGCGCGGAACTCCTGATCTATCTTCTGTTCTCGGAAGTTTTAGGGCACGAGGTATATATGGGTGAAAGGAGTACGTCGGTGGAGCTACGGGGGCCCCACGAGGCAGGGGGCGCGCCCTAGGGGGGTGGGCGCGCCCCCACCCTCGTGAGCACCTCCCGTATCTTCTGACATAGAGTCCAAGTCCATCAGGTGGGTTTCCTTCCAAAAATAACTTCTCCAGTTGATTTCGTTCCGTTTTGACTCCGTTTGATATTCTTTTTCCTCGAAACACTGAAATAGGCATAAAACAGCAAATCTGGGCTAGGCCTCCGGTTAATAGGTTAGTCCAAAAATAATATAAAAGTGGATAATAATGCCCAATATTGCCTAAAACAGTAGATAAAGTAGCATGGAGCAATCAAAATTATAGATACTTTGGAGACGATCAAGCATCCCCAAGCTTAATTCTGCTCGTCCTCGGTAGGTAAATGATAAATGATAATTTTGATGTGGAATGCTAGTTGGCATAATTTCAATGTAATTCTTCTTACTTGTGATATGAATATTCTGATCCGAATGAATACAAAATAAAAGTTCATATTGACAAAAGAAATAGTAATACTTCAAGCATACTAATCAAAGTAATCATGTCTTCTCAAAATAGCATGGCAAAAGAAAGTTCATCCCTACAAAATCATATAGTTAGGCTATGCTTCATTTTCACACACAAAGATGTTCCCAACTTCTATACCCCCGATGACAAGCCAAGCAATTGTTTCATACTTAAATAAGCTCAAACTTTTTCAACCTTCACGCAATACATGAGCGTGAGCCATGGATATAGCACTATGGGTGGAATAGAATATGATGATGGGGATTGTGTGGAGAAGACAAAAAGGAGAAAGTCTCACATTGACGAGGATAATCAACGGGCTATGGAGATGCCCATCAATTGATGTCAACATGAGGAGTAGGGATTGCCATGCAACGGATGCACTAGAGCTATGAATGCTCAACAAAAGAAAACTAGTGGGTGTGCATCCAACTAGTATATGAAAGATGCACTAGAGCTATAAATGTATGAAAGCTCAAAAGAAACTAAGTGGGTGTGCATCCAACTTGCTTGCTCACGAAGACCTAGGGCATTTGAGGAAGCCCATTGTAGGAATATACAAGCCAAGTTCTATAACGAAAAACTCCCACTAGTATGAAAAAGACAACTTATGAGACCCACTATATGAAAAACATGGTGCTACTTTGAAGCACAATATATGAGACTCTCTACATGAAGAACAAGGTGCTAGTTTGAAGCACAAGTGTGGAAAATGAGATAGTAACATTGCCCTTTTTTTTCTTTTTTTTCTTTTTTTTGGGCCTTCCCTTTTTTTGGCCTTTCTCTTTTTTTTTGGGAAATGCTCTAATAATGATGATCATCACACTTCTATTGATTACAACAAATGAATTACAACTTGAAACTAGAACAAGATATGACTCTATATGAATGCCTCCGGCGGTGTACCGGGATGGTGCAATGAATCAAGAGTGACATGTATGAAAAATAATGCATGGTGGCTTTGCCACAAATATGATGTCAACTACATGATAATGCAATGGCAATATGACAAAAGTAAAGTATGTCATGATGATGAACGGAATGGTGGAAAGTTGCATGGCAATATATCTCGGAATGGCTATGGAAATGCCATAATAGGTAGGTATGGTGGCTGTTTTGAGGAAGATATAAGGAGGTTTATGTGTGATAGAGCGTATCATATCACGGGGTTTGGATGCACCGCTAAGTTTGCACCAACTCTCAAGGTGAGAAAGGGCAATGCACGTATCAAGAGGTTAGCAAATGCGGAAAGGTAAAAGTCATATAATCCATGGACTCAACATTAGTCAAAAGAACTCATATACTTATTGCAAAATTTAGAAGTCATCAAAACCAAGTACTACGCGCATGCTCCTAGGGGATAGATTGGTAGTAAAGACCATCGCTCGTCCCCGACCGCCACTCATAAGGATGCACAAGCCAGGTACACTTCATGTTTCAAATTTGTTACACAACTTTAACCATATGTGCATGCTATGGGACTTGCTAACTTCAACACAAGCATTCTTAAATTCATAATCACCCAACTAGCATGACTTCAATATCACTACCTCCATATCTCAAAACAATTATCAAGTATCAAGCTTCTCTTAGTATTCAACACACTCATGAGAATTCTTACAAATATTTTATGCTTAGCATATTATGATTATTTAAGCAAATTACCATGCTATTTAAGACTCTCAAAATAATCTAAGTGAAGCATGGGAGTTCATATATTTCTTCAAAATAAAACTACCACCATGCTCTAAAAGATATAAGTGAAGCACTAGAGCAAACAACAAACTACTCCGAAAGATATAAGTGAAGATCAATGAGTAGTCGACTAATTATACAACTATGTGAAGACTCTCCCATTTAATAATTTCAGATCTTGGTATTTTATCCAAACAGCAAGCAAAACAAAATAAAATGACATTGCAAGGATAGCACAACTCATGTGAAGAAGCAAAAACTTAGGCTCAACCGATACTAACCAATAGTTGTTGAAGAAGAAAGGTGGGATGCCTACCGGGTCATCCCCAAGCTTAGATGCTTAAGACTTCTTGAAATATTATCTTGGGGTGCCTTGGGCATGTTGGAGATGGCATAGCAACGAGAGGGGAGAGTGTATGTCCACGTACCCTCGTAGACCGTAAGCGGAAGCGTTATAACAACGCGGTTGATGTAGTCGTACGTCTTCACGATCCGACCGATCCAAGTACCGAACGCGCGGCACCTCCGAGTTCAGCACACGTTCAGCTCGATGACGATCCCGGGCTCCGATCCAGCAAAGGCGTCGGGATGAGTTCCACAAGACGACGGCGCGGTGACGATGATGATGCTCCACCGGCGCAGGGCTTCGCTTAAGCTCATGCGACGATATGACTCTACGGCGCAGGGCTTCGCCTAAGCTCCGCGACGATATGACCAAGTGGAATATGGTGGAGGGGCACCGCACACGGCTAAGGAACGATCCGTAGATCAACTTGTGTGTCCATGGGGTGCCCCTGCCCCGTATATAAAGGAGGGAGGGAGGAGGAGGCCGGCCCTAGGAGGGCGCGCCATGGGAGTCCTACTCCCACCGGGAGTAGGATTCCCCTTCCTAGTCCAACTAGGAGTCCTTCCTTGTATTAGGAGTAGGAGACAAGGAAGGGAAGAGAGAAGGAAGGAAGGAGGGGTGCGGCCTCCCTTAGTCCAATTCGGACTAGGCCATGGGGGCGCGGCCTGCCCTAGGCAGCCCTCTCTCTTTCCCAGGGCCCAATAAGGCCCAATACTTCTCCCGGCGAATTCCCTAACTCTCCCAGACTCAAAAAATACCCAATCATTCGAACCTTTCAACTCCGAATATAGTCGTATAATATATCGATCTTTACGTCTCGACCATTTCGAGACTCCTCGTCATGTCCCCGATCTCATCCGAGACTCAACTCCTTGGTACATCAAAACTCATAAACTCATAATATAACATCGCCATCGAAACCTTAAGCGTGCGGACCCTACGGGTTCGAGAACTATGTAGACATGACCTAGAACTATTCTCGGTCAATAACCAATAGCGGGACCTGGATGCCCATATTGGCTCCTACATATTCTACGAAGATCTTTATCGGTCAAACCGCATAACAACATACGTTGTTCCCTTTGTCATCGGTATGTTACTTGCCCGAGATTTGATCGTCGGTATCCAATACCTAGTTCAATCTCATTACCGGCAAGTCTCTTTACTCGTTACGTAATGCATCATTCCGTAACTAACTCATTAGCTACATTGCTTGCAAGGCTTATAGTGATGTGCATTACCGAGAGGGCCCAGAGATACCTCTCCGACAATCGGAGTGACAAAACCTAATCTCGAAATACGCCAACCCAACATGTACCTTTGGAGACACCTGTAGTACTCCTTTATAATCACCCGATTCGTTGTGACGCTTGGTAGCACCAAAGTGTTCCTCCGTAACGGAGTTGCATAATCTCATAGTTACAGGAACATGTATAAGTCATGAAGAAAGCAATAGCAATATACTAAACGATCAAGTGCTAGGCTAAGGGAATGGGTCATGTCAATCACATCATTCTCCTAATGATGTGATCCCATTAATCAAATGACAACACATGTCTATGGTTAGGAAACATAACCATCTTCGATTAATGAGCTGGTCAAGTAGAGGCATACTAGTGACTATATGTTTGTCTATGTATTCACACATGTATCATGTTTCCTGTTAATACAATTCTAGCATGAATAATAAAATTTATCATGAAATAAGGAAATAAATAATAACTTTATTATTGCCTCTAGGGCATATTTCCTTCAGCCTCCCACTTGCACTAGAGTCAATAATCTAGTTCACATCATCATGTGATTCAACACTAATATTCACATCTCAGATGTGATTAACACCCATAGTTCACATCGTCATGTGACCAACACCCAAAGGGTTTACTAGAGTCAATAATCTAGTTCACATCGCTATGTGATTAACACCCAAAGAGTACTAAGGTATGATCATGTTTTGCTCGTGAGAGAAGCTTAGTCAACGGGTCTGCATCACATTCGAGCCGTATGTATTTTGCAAATATTCTATGTCTACAATGCTCGCACGGAGCTACTCTAGCTAATTGCTCCCACTTTCAATATGTATCCAGATTGAGACTTAGAGTCATCTGGATCAGTGTAAAAAGCTTGCATCGACGTAACTCTTTACGATGGGCTCTTTTATCACCTTCATAATCGAGAAATATTTCCTTAGTCCTCACTAAGGATGTTCTTGACCAATGTCCAAGATCTACTCCTAGATCACTATTGTACTCCTTGCCAAATTCAGAGCAAGGTATACAATAGGTCCAGTACATAGCGAGCATACTTTATAGAACCTATGGCTGAGGCATAGGGAATGACTTTCATTCTCTTTCTATCTTCTGCCGTGGTCGGGCTTTGAGTCTTACTCAATTTCACACCTTTGTAACACGCAAGAATTCTTTCTTTGATCTGTTCCATTTTGAACCTTTTCAAAATCTTGACAAGGTATGTACTTATTGAAAAACTTATCAAGCGTCTTGATCTATCTCAATAGATCTTGATGTTCAATATGTAAGCAGCTTCACCGAGGTCCTTCTTTGAAAAACTCCTTTCAAATACTCCTTTATGCTTTGCGAATAATTCTACATTATTTCCGATCAACAATATGTCATTCATATATACTTATCGAAATGCAGTAGTGCTCCCACTCACTTTCTTGTAAATACAGGCTTCTCCAAAAGTCTCAGATAAAACCATATGCTTTGATCAACTCATCAAAGCGTATATTCCAACTCCGAGATGCTTGCACCAGTCCATTGATGGATCATTGGAGCTTGCACATTTTGTTAGCTCCTTTAGGATTGACAAAACTTCTGGTTGCATCATATACAACTCTTCTTTAATAAATCCATTAAAGAATGTAGTTTTGACATCCATTTGCCGATTTCATAAAATGTGGCAATTGCTAACATGATTCGAGACAGACTTAAGAATCGCTACAGATTGAGAAAATCTCATTGTAGTCAACACCTTGAACTTGTCGAAAACCTTTTGTGACAAGTCGAGCTTTGTAGATAGTAACACTACTATCGGTGTCCGTCTTCCTCTTGAAGATCCATTTATTTAACATGGCTTGCTGATCATCGAGCAAGTCAATCAAAGTCCATACTTTGTTCTCATACATGGATCCTATCTCGATTTCATGGCCTCAAGCCATTTCGCGGAATCTAGGCTCATCATCGCTTCCTCATAGTTCGTAGGTTCATCATGGTCTAGTAACATGACTTCCGAACATGATTACCGTATCACTCACTACAGTGCGGATCTTACTCTGAAGACCTACGAGGTTTGGTAGCAACTTGATCTGAAGTTTCATGATCATCATCATTAACTTCCTCACTAATTGGTGTAGGAATCACTGGAACTGATTTCTGTGATGAACTACTTTCCAATAAGGGAGAAGGTACAATTACCTCATTAAGTTCTACTTTCCTCCCACTCACTTCTTTCGAGAGAAACTTCTTCTCTAGAAAGGATCCATCTTAGCAATGAATAACTTGCCTTCGGATCTGTGATAGAAGGTGTACCCAATAGTTACCTTTGGGTATTCTATGAAGACGCACTTTTCTGATTTGGGTTCGAGCTTATCAGGTTGAAACCTTTTCATATAAGCATCGCAACTCCAAGCTTTAAGAAACGACAGCTTAGGTTTACTGCTAAACCATAGTTCATACGGTGTCATCTCAACGGATTTAGATGGTGCCCTATTAAACGTGAATGCAGCTGTCTCTAATGTATAACCCCAAAACGATAGTGGTAAATCGGTAAGAGACATCATTGATCGCACCATATCTAATAAAGTACAGTTATGACGTTTGGACACACCATTATACTGTGGTGTTCCAGGTGGCGTGAGTAGTGAAACTATTTCACATTGTTTTAATCAAGGCCAAACTCGTAACTCAAATATTTTTCCTCTGCGATCATATCGTAGAAACTTTGATTTTCTTGTTACGATGATTCTTCACTTCACTCTGAAATTTTTGAACTTTTCAAATGTTTCGACTTGTTTTTCATCAAGTAGATATACCCATATCTGCTCAAATCATCTGTGAAGGTCGAAAATAATACTTGCCGTGAGCTTTAACACTCATCGGATCGCATACATCGGATGTATTATTTCCAATAAGTCATTTGCTCGCTCCATTGTTCCGGAGAACAGAGTCTTTAGTCATCTTGCCCATAAGGCATGGTTCGCAAGCATCAAGTGATTCATAATCAAGTGATTCCAAAATCCCATCAACATGGAGTTTCTTCATGCGTTTTACACCAATATGACCTAAACGCAGCGAGTGCCACAAATGAGTTGCACTATCATTATTAACTTTGCATCTTTTGGCATCAATATTATGAATATGTGTATCACTACGATCGAGATCCAACAAACTATTTTTATTGGGTGTATGACCATTGAAGGTTTTATTCATGTAAACAGAACAACAATTATTCTTTGACTTTAAATGAATAACCGTATTACAATAAACATGATCAAATCATATTTATGCTCAACGCAAACGCCAAATAACATTTATTTAGGTTTAACACTAATCCCGAAAGTATAGGGAGTGTGCGATGATGATCATATCAATCTCGGAACTTCTTCCAACACTCATCGTCACTTCCCTTCAACTAGTTTCGCTCATTCGCAACTCCTGTTTGAGTTACTACTCTTAGCAACCGAACCAAGATCAAATACCGAGGGTTGCTACGAACACTAGTAAAATACACATCAATAATCTGTATATCAAATATACCTTTGTTCACTTTGCCATCCTTCTTATCCGCCAAATACTTGGGGTAGTTCCGCTTCAAAGACCAGTTCCATTGCAGCAGAAGCACTTTCGCCGTCAGGCTTTAGGTTCAGCTTTGGGCTTCTTCGGGAGTGACAACTTGCTTGTCATTCTACTTGAAGTTCCCTTTCTTTCCTTTGCCATTCTCTTGAAACTAGTGGTCTTGTCAATCATCAACACTTGATGCTCTTTCTTGATTTCTACCTACGCCGATTTCAACATCACGAAGAGCTCGGGAATCGTTTTCGTCATCCTTTGCATACTATAGTTCATCACGAAGTTCTACTAACTTGGTGATGGTGACTAGAGAATTCTATCAATCACTATCTTATCCGGAAGATTAACTCCCACTTGATTCAAGCGATTGTAGTACCTGCATAATCTGAGCACTTGCTCACTAGTTGAGCGATTCTCCTCCATCCTTTAGCTATAGAACTTGTTGGAGACTTCATACCTCTCAACTCGGGTATTTGCTTGAAATATTAACTTCAATTCCTGGAACATCTCATATGGTCCATGACGCTCAAAACGCCTTTGAAGTCCCGATTCTAAGCCGTTAAGCATGGTGCACTAAACTATCAAGTAGTCATCATATCGAGCCAGCCAAACGCTCATAACGCCCGCATTTGCTCCTGCAATAGGTCCGCTCACCTAGCGGTGCATTAAGGACATATTTCTTCCGTGCAGCAATGAGGATAAACCTCGATCACGGATCCAATCCGCATCATTGCTACTAACATTTTTCAATACAATTTTCTCTAGGAACACATATAAAAACATAGGGAAGCAACAACGCGAGCTATTGATCTACAACATAATTTGCAAAATACTACCAGACTAAGTTCATGATAAATTTAAGTTCAATTAATCATATTACTTAAGAACTCCCACTTAGATGACATCTCTCTAGTCATCTAAGTGATCACGTGATCCAAATCAACTAAACCATAACCGATCATCACGTGAGATGGAGTAGTTTTCAATGGTGAACATCACTATGTTGATCATATCTACTATATGATTCACGCCGACCTTTCGGTCTCCGTGTTCCGAGGCCATATCTGCATATGCTAGGCTCGTCAAGTTTAACTCGAGTATTCTCGTGTGCAAAACTGGCTTGCACCCGTTGTAGATGGACGAGAGCTTATCACACCCGATCATCACGTGGTGTCCGGGCACGACGAACTTTGGCAACGGTGCATACTCGGGAGAACACGCCTTGATAATTTTAGTGAGAGATCATCTTAAAATGCTACCGTCAATCAAAGCAAGATAAGATGCATAAAGGATAAACATCACATGCAATCAATATAAGTGATATGATATGGCCATCATCATCTTGTGCTTGTGATCTCCATCTCAAGCACCGTCGTGATCACCATCGCCACCGGCGACACCTTGATCTCCATCGTAGCATCGTTGTCGCTCGCCAACTATTGCTTCTACGACTATCGCTACTTCTTAGTGATAAAGTAAAGCAATTACATGGCGTTGCATTTCATACAATAAAGCGACAACCATATGGCTCCTGCCATTGCCGATAACTTCGGTTACTTAAACATGATCATCTCATACAATAAATATAGCATCACGTCTTGACCATATCACATCACAACATGCCCTACAAAAACAAGTTAGACGTCCTCTACTTTGTTGTTGCAAGTTTTACGTGGCTGCTACGGGCTGAGCAAGAACCGTTCTTACCTACGCATCAAAACCACAACGATAGTTTGTCAAGTTGGTGCTGCTTTAACCTTCGCAAGGACCGGGCGTAGCCACACTCGGTTCAACTAAAGTGAGAGAAACAGACACCCGCTGGTCACCTTTAAGCAACGAGTGCTCGAAGCGGTGAAACCAGTCTCGCGTAAGCGTACGCGTAATGTCGGTCCGGGCCGCTTCATCTCACAATACCGCTGAACCAAAGTATGACATGCTTTGGTAAGCAGTATGACTTATATCGCCCACAACTCACTTGTGTTCTACTCGTGCATATGACATCAACGCATAAAACCAGGCTCGGATGCCATTTGTTGGAGAACGTAGTAATTTCAAAAATTTCCTCGCACACGCAAGATCATGGTGATGGCATAGCAACGAGAGGGAGAGTGTATGTCCATGTACCCTCGTGAGACCGAAGCGAAGCGTTATAACAACGCGGTTGATGTAGTCGTGCGTCTTCACGATCCGACCGATCCAAGTACCGAACGCACGGCACCTCCGAGTTCAGCACACGCTCAGCTCGATGACGATCCCGGCTCCGATCCAAAGAAAGCGTCGGGGATGAGTTCCGTCAGCACGACGACATGGTGAAGATGATGATGCTCCACCGGCGCAGGGCTTCTGTTGGAAATATGCCCTAGAGGCAATAATAAATTAGTTATTATTATATTTCCTTGTTCATGATAATCGTTTATTATTCATGCTATAATTGTATTGACCGGAAACAGCAATACATGTGTGGATACATAGACAACACCATGTCCCTAGTAAGCCTCTAGTTGACTAGCTCGTTGATCAATAGATGGTTACGGTTTCCTGACCATGGACATTGGATGTCATTGATAACGGGATCACATCATTAGGAGAATGATGTGATGGACAAGACCCAATCCTAAGCCTAGCACAAAGATCGTAGTTCGTATGCTAAAGCTTTTCTAATGTCAAGTATCTTTTCCTTAGACCATGAGATTGTGCAACTCCCGGATACCGTAGGAATGCTTTGGGTGTACCAAACGTCACAACGAATCGGGTGGCTATAAAGGTGCATTACAGTATCTCCGAAAGTGTCATTGGGTTGGCACGAATCGAGACTGGATTTGTCACTCCGGTTGACGGAGAGGTATCTCTGGGCCCACTCGGTAGGACATCATCATAATGTGCACAATGTGACCAAGGGTTGATCACGGGATGATGTGTTACGGAACAAGTAAAGAGACTTGCCGGAAACGAGATTGAACAAGGTATCGGGATACCGACGATCGAATCTCGGGCAAGTACAATACCGCTAGACAAAGGGAATTGTATACGGGATCGATTGAGTCCTTGACATCGTGGTTCATCCGATGAGATCATCGTGGAACATGTAGGAGCCAACATGGGTATCCAGATCCGCTGTTGGTTATTGACCGGAGAACGCCTCGGTCATGTGCGCTTGTCTCCGAACCCGTAGGGTCTACACATTAAGGTTCGGTGGCGCTAGGGTTATAAAGGAAGTTTGTATGTGGTTACCGAATGTTGTTCGAGTCCGGATGAGATCCCGGACGTCACGAGGAGTTCCGAAATGGTCCGGAGGTAAAGATTTATATATGGGAAGTCCTGTTTTGGTTACCGGAAAAGTTTGGGCAATTTCGGTAATGTCTGGGACCACGGAGGGTCCTGGGTCCACCAAGTGGGGCCACCTGCCCCAGAAGGCTGCGTGGGCCAAGTGTGGGAGGGGACCAGCCCCTAGGAGGGCTGGTGCGCCCCCCACAAGGGGCCCAAGGCGCAAGGATGGGTGGGAGGGGGCAAACCCTAGTCCAGATGGGCCCTAAGGCCCATCTAGTGGGCGCCTCCCTCTCCCTCCCCTCTTGGCCGCCTCCCTTGATCCCATCTAGGGCTGGCCGCCACCCCTAGGGGGTGGAAACCCTAGAGGGGGCGCAGCCCTCCCCTTCCCCTATATATATGAGGCCAAGGGGCTGCCCAAGAGACACAATTCTATCTCTCGTTGGTGCAGCCCTGCGTCTTTTCTTCCTCCTCCTCATATCTTGTGATGCTTGGCGAAGCCCTGCAAGATTGCCACGCTCCTCCATCATCACCACGCCGTTGTGCTGCTGTTGGATGGTGTCTTCCTCAACCTCTCCCTCTCTCCTTGCTGGATCAAGGCCTGGGAGACGTCACCGGGCTGTACGTGTGTTGAACGCGGAGGTGCCGTCCGTTCGGCACTAGGATCTCCGGTGATTTGAATCACGATGAGTACGACTCCTTCAACCCCGTTCACATGAACGCTTCCGCTTAACGATCTACAAGGGTATGTAGATGCACTCTCCTTCCCTCGTTGCTAGTTTCTCCATAGATAGATCTTGGTGACACGTAGGAAAATTTTGAATTTCTGCTCGTTCCCCAACAAAGGGTATCGAGCTAGGTCTATTGTAGATTCTTTGCACGAGTAGAACACAAAGTAGTTGTGGGCGTTGATGATGTTCAATATGCTTACCGTTACTAGTCCAATCTTGTTTCGACGGTATTGTGGGATGAAGCGGCCGGACCGACCTTACACGTACTCTTCGTGAGACAGTTCCACCGACCGACATGCACTTGGTGCATAAGGTGGCTAGCGGTGCCGCTCTCCCACTTTAGTCGGAACGGATTCGATGAAAAGGGTCCTTATGAAGGGTAAATAGCAATTGGCATATCACGTTGTGGTTTTGCGTAGGTAGGAAACGTTCTTGCTAGAAACCCAAAGCAGCCACGTAAAACATGCAAACAACAATTAGAGGACGTCTAACTTGTTTTTGCAGGGTATGCTATGTGATGTGATATGGCCAAAAAGAATGTGATGAATATATGTGATGTATGAGATTGATCATGTTCTTGTAATAGGATTCACGACTTGCATGTCGATGAGTATGACAACCGGCAGGAGCCATAGGAGTTGTCTTTATTTATTGTATGACCTGCGTGTCATTGAACAACGCCATGTAATTACTTTACTTTATTGCTAACCGGTAGCCATAGTAGTAGAAGTAATAGTTGGCGAGACAACTTCATGAAGACACGATGATGGAGATCATGATGATGGAGATCATGGTGTCATGCCGGTGACGATTATGATCATGGAGCCCCGAAGATGGAGATCAATGGAGCTATATGATATTGGCCATATCATGTCACTACTATATAATTGCATGTGATGTTTATTATGTTTATGCATCTTGTTTACTTAGAACGACGGTAGTAAATAAGATGACCCCTCATTAAAATTTCAAGAAGTGTTCTCCCCTAACTGTGCACCGTTGCTACAGTTCGTCGCTTCTAAGCACCACGTGTTAATCGGGTGTGATGGATTCTTACGTTCACATACAACGGGTGTAAGCAAGATTTACACACGCAGAAACACTTAGGGTTAACTTGACGAGCCTAGCATGTAAAGACATGGCCTCGGAACACGGAGACCGAAAGGTCGAGCATGAGTCGTATAGTAGATACGATCAACATGAAGATGTTCACCGATGATGACTAGTCCGTCTCACGTGTTGATCGGACACGGCCTAGTTGATTCGGATCATGTAATCACTTAGATGACCGAGGGATGTCTATCTGAGTGGGAGTTCATAAGATGAACTTAATTATCCCGAACATAGTCAAAAGACCTTTTGCAAATTATGTCGTAAGCTCGCGCTTTAGTTCCATTATTTAGATATGTTCCTAGAGAAAATATAGTTGAAAGTTGAAAGTAGCGATTATGCGGACGGAGAAAGCTTATGTCCTTAATGCACCGCTCGATGTGCTAAACCCCAAACGTCGTTTGTGGATGTTGCGAACATTGGACATACACGTTTGATAACTACGTGATAGTTCGGTTAAACGGTTTAGAGTTGAGGCACCAAAGACGTTTTGAACGTCATGAACATATAAGATGTTTGAGGGCTGAAATTGGGATTTCAGGCTCGTGCCCACGTCAAGAGGTATGAGACCTCCGACGATTTTCTTAGCCTGCAAACTAAGGGAGAAAAGCTCAATCGTTGAGCTTGTGCTCAGATTGTCTGAGTGCAACAATCACTTAAATCGAGTGGGAGTTGATCTTCCAGATGAGATAGTGATGTTTCTCCAAAGTCATTGCCACCAAGCTGCTAGAGCTTCGTGATGAACTATAACAAATCAGGGATAGATATGATGATCCTTGAGGTATTCGCGTTGTTTGACATCGCGAAAGTAGAAATCAAGAAGGAGCATCAATTGTTGATGGTTGGTGAAACCACTAGTTTCAAGAAGGGCAAGGGCAATAAGGGATACTTCACGAAATGGCAAATCAGCTGCTGCTCCAGTGAAGAAACCCGAGGTTGAACCTAAACCCGAGACTAAGTGTTTATGAGATAAGGGGAACAGCCACTGGAGTAGAATTACCCTAGATACTTGGTAGATAAGAAGGCAGGCAAGGTCGATAGAAGTATATCTGATATACATTATGTTAATGTGTACTTTACTAGTACTCCTAGTAGCACCGGGTATTAGATACGGTTCGGTTGCTAAATGTTAGTAACTCGAAATAAAAGCTACGGAATAAAAGGAGACTAGCTAAAGGTGAGTGACGATATGTGTTGGAATTGTTTCCAAGGTTGATATGATCAAACATCGCACGCTCCTCTACCATCAAGATTAGTATTAAACCAGAATAATTATCATTTGGTGTTTATGTTGAGCATAGACATGATTGGATTATGTCTATCGCAATACGGTTATTCATTTAAGGAGAATAATGGTTACTCTATTTATTTGAATAATACCTTCAATGGTCTTGCACCTAAAATGGTTTATTGAATCTCGATCGTAGTGATACACATTTTCATGCCAAATGTATAAGATAGTAATGATAGTACCACTTACTTGTGGCACTGCCATGTAAGTCATATTGGTGTAAAACGCATGAAGAAGCTCCATGTTGATGGATCTTTGGACTCACTCGTTTTTGAAAAGTTTGAGACATACGAACCATGTCTATTGGTGCATACGCATGAAGAAACTCCATGCAGATGGATCGTTTAGACTCATTTGATTTTGAATCACTTGAGATATGCAAATCATACCACATGGGCAAGATGACTGAAAAGCCTCGGTTTCAGTAAAATGGAACAAGATAGCAACTTGTTGGAAGTAATACATTTTGATGTGTGCAGTCCAATGAGTCTTTGAGGCATCAATGAATATCGTTATGTTCTTACTTCACAGATGATTCGAGTAGATGTTGAGTATATTTACTTGATGAAACACAAGTCTGAATTATTGAATGGTTCAAGCAATTTCAGAGTGAAGTTTAGGATCTTCGTGACAAGAGGATAGAATGTCTATGATATGATCATAGAGATGAATATCTGAGTTACGAGTTTTGGCACACAATTAAGACATTGTGGAAATTGTTTCAAAATAAATACCGTCTGGAACACCATAGTGTGATGGTGTGTCCGAACATCATAGTTGCACCCTATTGGATATGGTGCGTACCATGATGTCTCTTATCGAATTACCACTATCGTTCATGGGTTAGGCGTTAGAGACAACCGCACTCACTTTAATAGGGCACCACGAAATTCCGTTGAGATGACACCGTATGAACTATGGTTTAGAGAAACCTAAGTTGTCATTTCTTAAAGGTTTGGGGCTGCGACGCTTATGTGAAAAGTTTCAGGTTGATAAGCTCGAACCCAAAGCGGATAAAATACATCTTCATAGGACACCCAAACAGTTGGGTATACCTCCTAATTCAGATCCGAAAGCAATAGGGATTGTTTCTTGAATCGGGTCCTTTCTCGAGGAAAAGTTTGTCTCGGAAAGTTGAGTGGGAGGATGGTGGAGACTTGATGAGGTTATCGAACGTCACTTCAACAAGTGTGTAGCAGGGCACATGAAGTTGTTCCTATGGCACCTACACCAATTGAAGTCGAAGCTTGTGATAGTGATCATGAAGTTTTGGATCAAGTCACTACTGTACCTCGTAGGGTGACAAGGATGCGTCTTTGCTTGAGTGGTACGGTGATCCTGTCTTGAAGGTCATGTTGCTAGACAACAATGAACCTACGAGCTATGGAGAAGCGATGGTGGGCCCAAATTCCGACAAATGGTTAGAAGCCATGAAATCCGAGATAGGATCCATGTATCATAACAAAGCATGGACTTTGGTGGACTTGCCGATGATCGGCAAGCCATTGAAATAAATGGATCTTTAAGAAGAAGACGGACGTGAGCGGTAATGTCACCGTCTATGAAGCTCGACTTGTGGCGAAGAGTTTTTCACAAGTTCAAGGAGTTGACTACGATGAGATTTTCTCATCCGTAGCGATGCTTAAGTCCGTCGGAATCATGTTAGCATTAGCTGCATTTATGAAATCTGGCAGATGGATGTCAAGACGAGTTTCCTTACCAGCCACGTAAGGAAAGGTTGTATGTGATACAATCGTAAAAGTTTTGTCAATCCTAAGGATGCTAAAAGGTATGCTAGCTCCAATGATCCTTCTAAGGACCGGAGTAAGCATCTCGGAGTTGGAATGTGCACTTTGATGAGATGATCAAAGATTTTGGGTTTATACAAAGTTTATGAGAAACTTGTATTTCCAAAGAAGTGAGTGGGAGCACTATAGAATTTCGATGAGTATATGTTGTTGACATATGGATGATCGAAATGATGTAGAATTCTCGAAAGCATATAGGGTTATTTGAAAGATGTTTTCAATAGAAAACCAGGATTAAGCTATTTGAACATTGAGCATCGAGATCTATAAGGATAGATCAAAATGCTTAATAATACTTTCAAATGAGCACATACCTTGACATGATCTTGAAGGTGTTCAAGATGGATCACCAAAGAAGGAGTTCTTGCCTAAGATGTAAGGTATGAGGTTAAGAGTTAAAGCTCGACCACGGCAGAAAAGAGAGAAAGGACGAAGGTCGCCCCTATGCTTTAGACGTAGGCTCTATAGTATGCTATGCTGTGTACCGCACCGAAGTGTGCCATGCCATGAGTCACTCAAGGGTACAAGAATGATCCAGAATGGGGATCATTGGACAGCGGTCAAAATTGTCCTTGGAGTAAATAAGGACATGTTTCTCGATTATGGAGGTGATAATGAGTTCGGCGTAAAGGGTTACGTCGATGCAAGCTTTAACACCTATCCGAGTGACTCGAGAAGCAAACCGGATCGTATAGTGGAGCAACCATTTGGAATAGCTCCAAGTGGAGCGTGAAAGCAGCATTTACAATATGACATAGAGAATTGCGAAGTACACACGGATCTGAAAGGTTCGCACCCGTTGACTAAAACCTCTCTCACAAGCAAAACATGATCAAACCCCGAACTCATTGAGACTTAATCACATGGTGATGTGAACTAGTTTAAGACACTAGTAAACTCTTTGGATGTTGGTCACATGGCGATGTGACCTATCGATGTTAATCACATGGCGATGTGAACTAGATTATTGACTCTAGTGCAAGTGGGAGACTGTTGGAAATATGCCCTAGAGGCAATAATAAATTAGTTATTATTATATTTCCTTGTTCATGATAATCGCTTATTATTCATGCTATAATTGTATTGACCGGAAACAGCAATACATGTGTGGATACATAGACAACACCATGTCCCTAGTAAGCCTCTAGTTGACTAGCTCGTTGATCAATAGATGGTTACGGTTTCCTGACCATGGACATTGGATGTCATTGATAACGGATCACATCATTAGGAGAATGATGTGATGGACAAGACCCAATCCTAAGCCTAGCACAAAGATCGTAGTTCAGTATGCTAAAGCTTTTCTAATGTCAAGTATCTTTTCCTTAGACCATGAGATTGTGCAACTCCGGATACCGTAGGAATGCTTTGGGTGTACCAAACGCGTCAACGTAATCGGGTGGCTATAAAGGTGCATTACAGGTATCTCCGAAAGTGTCTGGGTTGGCACGAATCGAGATCGATTTGTCACTCCGGTTGACGGAGAGGTATCTCTGGGCCCACTCGATAGGACATCATCATAATGTGCACAATGTGACCAAGGGGTTGATCACGGGATGATGTGTTACGAACGAGTTAAGAGACTTGCCGGTAACGAGATTGAACAAGGTATCGGGATACCGACGATCGAATCTCGGGCAAGTACAATACCGCTAGACAAAGGGAATTGTATACGGATCGATTGAGTCCTTGACATCGTGGTTCATCCGATGAGATCATCATGGAACATGTAGGAGCCAACATGGGTATCCAGATCCGCTGTTGGTTATTGACCGGAGAACGTCTCGGTCATGTCTCTTGTCTCCCGAACCCGTAGGGTCTACACACTTAAGGTTCGGTGGCGCTAGGGTTATAAAGGAAGTTTGTATGTGGTTACTGAATGTTGTTCGAGTCCGGATGAGATCCCGGACGTCACGAGGAGTTCGGAATGGTCCGGAGGTAAAGATTTATATATGGAAGTCCTGTTTTGGTCACCGGAAAAGTTTGGGCAATTTCGGTAATGTCTGGGACCACGGGAGGGTCCCGGGTCCACCAAGTGGGGCCACCTGCCCTGAAGGCTGCGTGGGCCAAGTGTGGGAGGGACCAGCCCCTAGGAGGGCTGGTGCGCCCCACAAGGGGCCCAAGGCGCAAGGATGGGTGGGAGGGGCAAACCCTAGTCCAGATGGGCCCCAAGGCCCATCTAGTGGGTGCCTCCTCTCCTCCCTCTTGGCCGCCTCCTTGATCCCATCTAGGGCTGGCCGCCACCCCTAGGGGTGGAAACCCTAGAGGGGCGCAGCCCTCCCTTCCCTATATATATGAGGCCAAGGGCTGCCCAAGAGACACAATTCTATCTCTCTTGGTGCAGCCTCGCCTTTTCTTCCTCCTCCTCATATCTTGTGATGCTTGGCGAAGCCTGCAAGATTGCCACGCTCCTCCATCATCACCACGCCTGCAGTGCTGCTGTTGGATGGTGTCTTCCTCAACCTCTCCCTCTCTCCTTGCTGGATCAAGGCACAGGAGATGTCACCGGGCTGTACGTGTGTTGAGCGCGAGGTGCCGTCCGTTCGGCACTAGGATCTCCGGTGATTTGAATCACGACAATCGACTCCTTCAACCCCGTTCACATGAACGCTTCCGCTTAACGATCTACAAGGGTATGTAGATGCACTCTCCTTCCCTCGTTGCTAGTTTCTCCATAGATAGATCTTGGTGACACGTAGGAAAATTTTGAATTTCTGCTCGTTCCCCAACAGCTTCGCCTAAGCTACTGTGACGATATGACTCTACCGCACAGGGGCTTCGCCTAAGCTCATGACGATATGACCAAGTGGAATATGGTGGAGGGGGCACCGCACAACTAAGGAACGATCCAGAAATCAACTTGTGTGTCCATGGGGTGCCCCCTGCCCCCGTATATAAAGGAGGGAGGGAGGAGGAGGCCGGCCCTAGGAGGGGCGCGCCATGGGGAGTCCTACTCCCACCGGGAGTAGGATTCCCCCTTTCCTAGTCCAACTAGGAGTCCTTCCATGTATTAGGAGTAGGAGACAAGGAAGGGGAAGAGAGAAGGGAAGGAAGGAGGGGGTGCGGCCCCTCCCCTTAGTCCAATTCGGAATAGGCCATGGGGGGCGCGCGCCTGCCCT
This sequence comes from Aegilops longissima, assembly GCA_021605205.1. Taxonomy (NCBI): domain Eukaryota; kingdom Viridiplantae; phylum Streptophyta; class Magnoliopsida; order Poales; family Poaceae; genus Aegilops; species Aegilops longissima. Next base: position 450,923,090 of record CM038681.1, on the reverse strand, counting down.
AGGCAGCCCTCTCTCTTTCCGCAGGGGCCCAATAAGGCCCAATACTTCTCCCGGCGAATTCCCGTAACTCTCCTGGACTCAAAAAATACCCGAATCATTCGAACCTTTCCGAACTCGAATATAGTCGTACAATATATCGATCTTTACGTCTCGACCATTTCGAGACTCCTCGTCATGTCCCCGATCTCATCCGAGACTCGAACTCCTTGGTACATCAAAACTCATAAACTCATAATATAACATCGCCATCGAAACCTTAAGCGTGCGGACCCTACGGGTTCGAGAACTATGTAGACATGACCTAGAGCTATTCTCGGTCAATAACCAATAGCGGGACCTGGATGCCCATATTGGCTCCTACATATTCTACGAAGATCTTTATCGGTCAAACCGCATAACAACATACGTTGTTCCCTTTGTCATCGGTATGTTACTTGCCCGAGATTTGATCGTCGGTATCCAATACCTAGTTCAATCTCGTTCTCGGCAAGTCTCTTTACGTCGTTACGTAATGCATCATTCCGTAACTAACTCATTAGCTACATTGCTTGCAAGGCTTATAGTGATGTGCATTACCGAGAGGGCCGGAGATACCTCTCCGACAATCGGAGTGACAAAACCTAATCTCGAAATCGCCAACCCAACATGTACCTTTGGAGACACCTGTAGTACTCCTTTATAATCACCCAGTTACGTTGTGACGTTTGGTAGCACCCAAAGTGTTCCTCCGGTAAACGGGAGTTGCATAATCTCATAGTTACAGGAACATGTATAAGTCATGAAGAAAGCAATAGCAATATACTAAACGATCAAGTGCTAGGCTAACGGAATGGGTCATGTCAATCACATCGTTCTCCTAATGATGTGATCTCATTAATCAAATGACAACACATGTCTATGGTTAGGAAACATAACCATCTTCGATTAATGAGCTGGTCAAGTAGAGGCATACTAGTGACTATATGTTTGTCTATGTATTCACACATGTATCATGTTTCCGGTTAATACAATTCTAGCATGAATAATAAACATTTATCATGAAATAAGGAAATAAATAATAACTTTATTGTTGCCTCTAGGGCATATTTCCTTCAGGGCATCCCCAAGCTTGTACTTTTGTGTCTCCTTAATTCCTCTCATATCATGGTTTCTCTATTTCTCAAAAGCTTCATACACACCAAACTCAACAAGAACTCGTGAGATAGGTTAGTATAAACCAATGCAAAACCTTATCATTTTCTACTGTAACAAATCACTAAAATTATTATTCAACATTGCATACTAAATGCCTCTGCATATTTAATACTCCTATCCTCAAATAGAATCATTAAACAAGCCAACATATGCAAACAATGCAAACATAACAGCAATCTGCAAAAACAGTACAGTCTGTAAAGAATGCAAGAGTATCAATACTTCCCTGACTCCAAAAATTATGAACTAAAATTCCCACTGTAATAAATTTATCATAGCTCAGTATGCAAAAATATTCAACATTATACCACTCTCTGACTTTTCTAGAGAATTTTTGCAACAACGGTAAACTTTCTGTTTTCAAACAGCAACATGCATACTTGCAAAATAAGCATGGCAAAGGCTATCCTTGACATTTTTATTGAAACTAAAGATGCAAAACATTATTCTAACTAACAACAAGCAAATACTAACAAGAGAAAATGACGTTCCAAGCAAAACACATATCATGTGGTGAATAAAAATATAGCTCCAAGTAAAGTTACCGATGAACGAAGACGAAAGAGGGGATGCCTTCCGGGGCATCCCCAAGCTTATACACTTGGTTATCCTTGAATATTACCTTGGGGTGCCTTGGGCATTTCCAAGCTTAGGCTCTTGCCACTCCTTATTCCATAGTCCATCGAATCTTTACCCAAAACTTGAAAACTTCAACCACACAAAACTTAACAGAAAACTCGTGAGCTCTGTTAGCGAAAGAAAAGAAAACACCACTTCAAGTTACTGTAATTAACTCATTATTTATTTATATTGGTGTTAAACCTACTGTATTCCAACTTCTCTATGGTTTATAAACTATTTTACTAGCCATAGATTCATCAAAATAAGCAAACAACACAATGAAAACAGAATCTGTCAAAAACAGAACAGTCTGTAGTAATATGTAAATAACGCAAACTTATGGAACTCCAAAAATTCTAAAATAAATTGGTGGACCTGAGGAATTTGTCTAGTAATCATCTGCAAAAAGAATCAACTAAATATCACTTTCCAGTAAAAAGTTATATCTAATTTCGTGAGCGCTAAAGTTTCCAGTAAAATGCTAGATGGATTATTTATTACTTAACAGAACCAAAAAGCAAGAAACTAAAATAAAATTGGGTTGCCTCCCAACAAGCGCTATCGTTTAACGCCCCTAGCTAGGCATGATGATTTCAATGATGCTCACATAAAATATAAGAATTGAAACATAAAGAGAGCATCATGAAGAATATGACTATCACATTTAAGTCTAACCCACTTCCTATGCATAGGGATTTTGTGAGCAAACAACTTATGGGAACAAGAATCAACTTGCATAGGAAGGTAAAACAAGCATAATTTAAAGACTTTAAGCACATAGAGAGGAAACTTGATATTATTGCAATTCCTACAAGCATATATTCCTTCCTCATAATAATTTTCAGTAGCATCATGAATGAATTCAACAATATAACCAGCACCTAAAGCATTATTTTCATGACCTAATAGTATAGAAATTTTATCACTCTCCACATAAGCAAAATTCTTCTCATTCGGAATAGTAGTGGGAGAAAACTCAACAAAACAACTATCATGTGATTGAAAATTAAGATCAAGATGACAAGTTTCATGGTTATCATTATTCTTTAAAGCATACGTGTCATCACAATAATCATCATAGATAGGAGGCATGCTTTCATCATAGTAAATTTGCTCATGAAAGCTTGGGGGACAAAAAATATCATCCTCATCAAACAAAGCTTCCCCAAGCTTGTGGCTTTGCATATCATTAGCATCATGGATATTCAAGGAGTTCATACTAAAAACATTGCAATGATGCTCATCATTCAAATATTTAGTGCCAAATATTTTAATGCATTCTTCTTCTAACACTTTAGCACAATTTTCCTTCCCATCATACTCACGAAAGATATTAAAAAGGTGAAGTGTATGAGAAAAACTTAATTCCTTCACTTACCTAGCCTCCCCGGCAATGGCGCCAGAAAAGAGCTTGATGTCTACTACGCAACCTTCTTCTTGTAGACGTTGTTAGGCCTGCAAGTGCACAGGTTTGTAGGACAGTAGAAAATTTCCCTCAAGTGGATGACCTAAGGTTTATCAATCCGTAGGAGGCTGTACGATGAAGATGGTCTCTCTCAAACAACCCTGCAACCAAATAACAAAGAGTCTCTTGTGTCCCCAACACACCCAATACAATGGTAAATTGTATAGGTGCACTAGTTCGGCGAAGAGATGGTGATACAAGTGCAATATGGATAGTAGATAAAGGTATTTGTAATCTAAAATAATAAAAACAGCAAGGTAACTAATGGTAAAAGTGAGCGTAAACGGTATTGCAATGATAGGAAACAAGGCCTAGGGTTCATACCACTACTAGGGAAAACCCTAGCAGTAGCGCTGGTTTTGTGCTCACTAGTAGCGCGGGTAGGGGCACTACTAATAAGGCGCTACAGCTACTGCTTAGCGATGCAACGTGCCCTTACGCACTCTGCTAGGACGAATAGCTGCAGCGTTTGTTCACTCCAGCGCTACTGCTAATGTAACTACTGGCAGCGTGTTTTCTCTCCATCGCTACTAGTATTCTTTTTTTCATTTTTTTTCATTTTTAGTTTATTTATTCGACATCGTACAAATATTGATACAATACCAGTTATGAGGTTTACATCATTATGTCCATAACAGTGTCAAATAAAGGTGGATTAGGTTCAAGTGGAGGCAATATGTGGTGCATGTCAAAAGTATACTACTAATCCAAACTTGATCTAGTTTGGACTAGTAGTACTTTCGATGTGCACCACATGTTGCCTCCACTTGAATCTAATCTGCCAGCACAAGATATTTAATCATCATCATGGTCATTACCACCAACAGTATTTATTTAATCACCACTAACACTAGCTAATAATAATCATCATAGTCATTACCACCAACACTAGCTATTTTATCATCATAGTAATGGTGTAGCACATCATCATCCTGAAACTCATTTCTAGCTAGCTAATCACTCCTACTGCTCTCTCTTAGGTAAAACAACATAAAACATGTGTAGCTCTCCTCCTTGATCAAGTTGGAGCATGCAGATGAACCTGTCTCCTAATCATGGGTAGCGCCTCTGTTTGCTCCCTAGTACTTCTCTGCGCTCCCCCATCACATATTTGGTCCAGTCTTGCACTATTAAGTATCCGTCGCTAATCTTGAATGCACTAAAGTAATCTGTAGGATATCTTGGCGTGGTGATAATACTCATGGTACCTTTAGTCTCGATCCCATAAGGCACAACATTCATCGGGAGTCCCTGTTGAAGAACATCGTATGGTAACATACTTAGCAATGAAGTTTAGCTTCAAAAATAATGTATGGAAAAGATGCACTGAGGACAAATAGTAAAAATCTTACCATCCTTCCTAAATAGATGTGACCATAGTTCATTACGAACACTATTGGTCGCACGTTTTCAGTACTAACATTTCTAAATCCAGGAAGAAAATTTGACTTGACAGTATCAAGATCCTCAAGCCATGAAACATAATGACTTAGCTCCTCGCATTTTAGTTCAGCCTCGGGATAGTAGTAGGTCCTGTCTACCAAGCGCTGGACATGTTTGCTTGCACCGAAATAAGCTGACAATACAAATTAGTTGTCAACTATTTTTGAATAAATAATATCAAAGACATAAATATGGTTGAGAAACTTACATAATGGTATAATCTGGAGGCGTCGCACATCGACCCGGATGTCGGTATTACCTTCAATATCATCTTCCTGACGAATATCAAAGGTGATAACCATATCAGGCTCAAATGCATAAGTCTTGCATAGTGCTCGCCATGTTTTGCATCCAAAATAGGTGTAGTCGTCTGAATTGTATAATTTTGCATGGAAAATATAACCATGCTCGGTCTTCAAATAAACTTTCTTTACCTCCGTAGTATGACGAAACCTATCTTATCCAATACAAAAACTCTTGCATGGCGGGGATACGCTAGTAGAATAGTAAAAAATATAAGTTGAAGCAAATGAAGCAGATGTCATGCTTAATTACGAAAAAAGACTTGTTGTTATGACTTCATCAGTATCCACTTGGAGTTCTCGTCCAGCTTGATCTTTGAGCGCCTTCATCATCTAGGAAGATTCCGTCAGACAGCCGCACTTTTCGTCTTAGCAGTATTTGCAAATACCGAAATCCTTTTCGTCACGACATTTCCTATGTTCATAGTTAAAACATTAATTGAAAATCGATCGAAGACAACTACCAAGATACTCAACACACAAATCCGGGGCACTCGATATTTCCTACATAGAATCTGGCACAAGTCATGCCAAAATTCACGGAAAAATCCGGCATGACCTTTGCTAAATAGGACATATCGAGCGCCTGAAATTTGCCGGAATGGAAATGAATCAACACTCCGGCAAAACATAGGCCACTCGGAGGTGTAACCTGCAAACATGACCGGCCACTTGGATATTGAGCAACACAAGATATACATTTCAAAATATCTTATAGGAATCAAATTAGCGTGCATTCAATAAGCAAAAGTAAATCATCTCATGCGTCCGTACATCGTCGAACATTATCACTAATACATAACGAATAGTGTCATACATATAACATCACTAATATAACTAAAACCCTAGCACACGACGGGTATCGGCGCGGGCGGTGGACACCACAGAGAAGGAACCATCATGGGATCATAGCTCGGTGAGATCCTCGGAGAACCTGCCGGTATTGGAGAACCTGTGCTCCAACGCAAACAAGTAGCGACGGACGTGTGCGTCCTCCTCATCTTGACACGGTGGCGCACCACCTCCGCAGAGTCCTCGAGCCTCGGACCATCAACGCCCACGCGACCGCCACCAAAGAAGGTTCGGTCGTGACAGTGCTGGCTCCTCACCAACCTGCGCCCGGTAGGTAGCGCCTCCAGTACCACCCAGGAGCCCCAGGTCCGGACATGGCCCATCTGGTCAAGCAGGTGTCGTCCTCCGCCGACTCAACGACGAGGATGCGGGATAGGCATCGTCCCACGTCGATGCGGGAAAAATTGCTTTAACTAAAAAATAGCAACAAGTTCTTACTAACTAGTTCTATTAATTCAACTAGTTCTTACTAAAAATAAACTTACTATAAATAAAAATATTCTAATACCTAATTAGTACCTAGTTCTTACTAACTAATTAGTACCTAGGAACTACTGCCCTAATTACCATCTAATTTGATGAACCTATAGGGGTGGAAAGTGGTAGCGGATATTCCAATTATCCAACTATAAAGTGAAATAAGTGGTCAAATTTTACTCATTTTATGATTCATCTTAGAAATTTGATTCATTTCCACCCTTACATGAACCCTAACTCATTTGCCACATCCGCATCCGATTTGTTTCCACTCTTACATGAACCCTAACTAATTTGATGCAACTAAAATATAAAAAAAAACCTAGGCAGAGGTAGGGGAGAGGGAGGAGCAGGCGTGCTCACCTCGGGTGCCTGCGACGAGGGAGGGGCAGGAGGCGTCGAGGTGGGGGTCGGGGCTCGGGCGCCAGGCGGATGGCGGCGCCGAGGTCGAGGTCGAGGCGTCGTCCGGGCGACGTTGAGGTCGGGGGCGGGGGCGGCGTTGAATCTGGGGTCAGGGCGGCGTAGAGGGTGTGCGGAGAGTGCGCGGCGGCCGACGGGCGACGGCGTCGGTGAGGAGTGTGGACAGTTGGATTTGGGGAAGTGGCCGTGGGGAAGGACGAACCCTGCGGTTAAGTCAGAGGTAGCAGTAGCGCATTCCAGGAAGAGCGCTACTGCTACGTTAGCTAAAGCCCTTTCTGGGATACACGCTACTGCTACTCCTTTCTATTTTTTCCCTTTTTCATTTAGTTTTCTTCACATTTTATTTTTTTTCCTTTCACCTTATTCTATTTCTTTCATTTTCATTTACCTTTGTATTTGCTTTCCATTTAATTTTATATCCTTTAGCAGTAGTGTGTTTAAAATAAAACACGCTGCTATAAAGAATGTAGCGGTAGCGCGGTTCGTTATAGGTTGCTACTACTATGTGAAGCCTATCGGCTAAGCCGTGGGAATTTTAGTAGTAACGTGTTTGGGGAAGCACGAGCTACTGCTAGAACTTTATCTGCAGCGCGGTTTGGCCAGGCGCGCTACTGCTAGTTAGCACCAGCATGCTTTTTTGACCCTCGCTGCTGCTAAAGTTCTGTGTATAACGTTTTCCCTAGTAGTGTACTTTCACTAGTGCAAGTTTTCTCAACAATAATAACATAATTGGATCACATAACTATTCCTCAACATGCAACAAAGAGTCACTCTAAAGCCACTAATAGCGGAGAACAAATGTAGAGATTATGGTAGGGTACGAAACCACCTCAAAGTTATTCTTTCCAATCAATCTGTTGGGCTATTCCTATAAGTGTCACAAACAGCCCTAGAGTTCGTACTAGAATAACACCTTAAGATACAAATCAACCAAAACCCTAATGTCACCTAGATACTCCATTGTCACCTCAAGTATCCGTGGGCATGATTATACGATATGCATCACACAATCTCAGATTTATCCAACCAACATAAAAGTACTTCAAAGAGTGCCCCAAAGTTTCTACCGGAGAGTCAAGAAAACGTGTGCCAACCCCTATGCATAGGTTCATGGGCGGAACCCGCAAGTTGGTCACCAAAACATACATCAAGTGGCACATGACATCCCATTGTCACCACAGATAAACACGGCAAGACATACACCAAGTGTTCTCATAAAAGACTCAATCCGATAAGATAACTTCAAAAGGGATACTCAATTCATCACAAGAGAGTAGAGGGGGAGAAACATCATAAGATCCAACTACAATAGAAAAGCTCGGGATACATCAAGATCGTGCCATAGATGGGACACGAGAGAGAACACGAGAGAGAGATCAAACACATAGCTACTGGTACATACCCTCAGCCCCGAGGGTGAACTACTCCCTCCTCGTCATGGAGAGCGCCGGGATGATGAAGATGGCCACCGGTGATGGGTTCCCCCTCCGGCAGGGTGCCGGAACGGGCTCCCGAGAGGTTTTTGGTGGCTACAGAGGCTTACGGCGGCGGAACTCCCGATCTATCTTCTGTTCTGGAAGTTTTAGGGTACGTAGGTATATATGGGTGAAAGAAGAACGTTAGTGGAGCTACGGGGGCCCCACGAGGCAGGGGGCGCGCCCTAGGGGGGTGGGCGCGCCCCCCACCCTCGTGAGCACCTCCCGTATCTTCTGACGTGGAGTCCAAGTCCATCAGGTGGGTTTCCTTCCAAAAATAACTTCTCCAGTTGATTTCGTTCCGTTTTGACTCCGTCTGATATTCCTTTTCCTCGAAACACTAAAATAGGCATAAAACAACAAATCTAGGTTGGGCCTCCGGTTAATAGGTTAGTCCCAAAAATAATATAAAAGTGGATAATAAAGCCCAATATTGCCTAAAACAGTAGATAAAGTAGCATGGAGCAATCAAAAATTATAGATACGTTGGAGACGTATCAGTCAACCCTAAAGTTTTCTAAGGTTCATATTCCTCTGGTAATTCACTAGGTAGGTCTTCGCACTCAAATCTTTTTTAATAGAGCAGTGAATGAAAGGTTATGCATTGCAGAAGTGGGAGTCGACCTTGAACTTTGTGTTCATGCCCATGGACACGATGTAGATATTATCACAGATGCTTCTTTTAAAGTTAATTATCCCCTTGGTGTAAGTTCATCTTATATCTGGGAATTGGTCCTTTGCAATCGTGGTTCCGACCATATTGTTCTTCTTTGATCCCATTTCTCGGACAAGTTGAAGTACTTGTCTTCTGCAGGTCAATACACCTATCCAACCTCTATTCTGCACTACCTTCGAGTATACCCCCTGGTATCTCGAGATTATCATGGAACTGCATAACCTCTTATGAGTTCTTCATCAAGTACTACTTTCTCACTGATTCCAATTTTTCACGGGCTCTGAGTTATTAAACACTCAAAGACACCAATAACTGAACCGAGTCCGCACTACGGTTCAACAACTTTTAGTAATCTTCTTTACTTATGAGTTTGTACCCGATCACGTCATTCCTAGCCTATTCGGCTACATCATTACTGTGCTAATTTTAATTGTGCTACTTGGTCCTTCCCGGAGCACAAATTTCAACGGTGAGCTAATCTTACGTCGATCTTCCTCGTCATATCATTTCTCCTTGAACAACAAACTTGATTTCGAGTTTGTGCCGTGTGCTTGGTTCCAATAACCTTTCGCTTCATTATTCCTTTGACTTGATGTCATCGCCGATCTATTACACCTGCATAAATCTCTCGACAATTGTGTCGTGATCATCATCAACATTTTGAGCACTTCCAGGATATCAATCAAATACATGATGGAAATACCATCCTTGCCCCTCGATGATTGTGTTATCATCGACAACATTCTTGCCTTCCCCCAACACAAACTTGTTCATGTTATGGATGCAACTTGCTATCCAGCTTGTATGATGTTCTACCTTGAAGTATTAATGTCCTTGATGACAAGGATGTTGTGAGGATTGCTCCACCTCTTAAAAATTCTTGATATAGTAATACTCCACGCCATCTCCATTTATCTCTTGGTCCCTGAGTTATTCCTAACCGGAATACCGACAAATAAACTATGTTGTCTGAATTCGAAACTTCTAGCAACCCTATTGCTTTGAAGTTAATGGTCGATAGTTTCGTTCTAAGTCTGTTGGTTTTTGAATCAGCATTCTAACATTGATCGTGCTACTTGCTCCATATCTCCAGGTGCACTTTCATTCAATGTTAAATCGTGGATGTTCTCCTCGAACATACTTCGTTATCTACTTTGGTATGATCAAGATTATCTCCTTGTTCACATAATTGTGGATATCCATCTTTTGGAGATCTCAATGAATTGTCGCTGAGTCCATCAGCCACCTCCTCACCCTCTCCTTGATTTAATGAAGAACTCTTGTTTCGGAACTCGCTTCCATAGTCCATTTCCCGAGAATCTTACAATGTCATCTTGTTAATTGGTGTTCCACTTTTCTTCTCAGGCATCCTGAGTCTGAGGTATATTCCCCCAATCGGATTTGAATCTCGGTCACATATGATGGTTGGAAACATATTTCCAAGAAATATAGCATTGGTCGTTATGTAACCCGGTAAGGTGATGACATGCCTAGCACACCTGGCCGGAGGACTTGTTGTTATCATTTCCTTTTTAGCAAGGTTATCCATTCTTCCATGAGGAAATTGTAAGACGTATTCTATGGGTTTTCCTGATGGATCATTTGTGAATCCTAAGTCTGATCTTTACCTGATGACCATGTCAATGCTATCTCGAAGCATGACTGTGGTACTCCGATCTTCAATAACAACATTTGAAGCACAATGCTAAATTTTATTTATCAAATTATCCAAACACCGTTGTATGGGTAATGTCATGAAATTTCTCCCCCCATTTCCTAAAGGGTTTTCTACATTATGTCGCTCTGTTTATCCTTGGGAAAGATATACCCTTGGAATATGTGTTTAAACACATTTCCCTTTCCATTGTTCTGTTTAACCTGATCATCACATTTTCCTTTCCATTGGTTTGTTTGACCTTTCTTGTGATCTATATAATCTAAGCAGTAAAGATTCACTGCTTATGTAAACACCTCGGTGTACAATTCCGTCAGCAAGACGCTGTTACTATTGTTGATGACATTCGGTAGCCGCCGATGGACGAGAACTTTGCCTATTGGTCCGCCTCGTTCAACGAGAAGGAAAATGGTTTTCTTCGTCCCTCGCCCTTGGTACCGACGTTGTTGCCGACATAATCGATAGGCTATCCTCTGACATGCCTTGCTATCATGACCATGCAAGATTTCACCGCTCCTCCTACTTTTAACCCACATGGTGGGCCCATAACCCATAGTTTCACAGGATCGAAACCTGACTCTCCTATACACCCCCTGTCTCCAAAGTTATTCCTCATGCTTGGCTTCGTTTCTAATTCACGAGCCACCTTCCCTGTGATCATCAATTCTGGTATTAGACACAATACTTATTCCCGTTGCTACGAACCCCTTTCACGCCCTGTTTCAGGCACCGAACGATTGCCTGCGCGCTCGAAACTTCTCATGATACCTTCTTACCTTGCTCTCGATATTTTCTAAGGTTTCAATTCAAGAGTTACTTTCCGCCACCTTCCCCGATGTTATCTACCAGATAGTCAACCTTGCAAGGGTCCGTTCTTCCGGAATACCCCTCTTATATGTCCGTAAGTACGATGAAGATCCTGAAGAAAAATGACAACTTTGTCACGATGCCCTGAAACAGAGAACTAAAGACATCATAGAAAAGGATCGACTACTTCGGGAAGAGCAATCAAGACCGAGAAGATTCGTTAGAATTTCGTAACCAGATCCTTCCCCCTTACTCTACCTCTTAAATCTCGAGACGAGATTTCTTATAGTGGAGGAGAATTGTGACGCCCGGATAATCAAGCTACAGTAACCTCTGCTAATGATGCCACATCACCTCGATTACTTTTGCTAATCTCTCGTTAGTTCAAAACCGGTTCGAAAATCAAATTCAAAATATGACAAACAACAAAAGTTTTTAGACATTAAAACAAAAATGTTTGGTTAGTGCCAAATATTACATAGGTAATTATTGTGGAAAAAAAATACTTTTTTAGATAAAGCCTAAATATTTTAATATGAATTAAAACAGAAAGGAAAATAAATAAAAGAAAAGAAAACACAAAAACAGAAAACAAAAGAACAAAACAAAAAAAAGAAAGAAGAAAGAGAAGGACCCCCCTGGCCTCTGGGCCGCCAGGCCAGCCCACGGCCCACCCCACTCTCTCTGGCCTACAAGGCCACTTCCCCCGACCCCAAACCCTAAATCACCCCACTCCCCCACGATCCCCTCGTCCCCCTCACCCGCCGCCACCACACAACACACACACGCGCACATTGTGCCGGGGAGAGGAGCTCCCCGCGCGCGATCCCCTCGCTGCATCGGTGCCCCGCCTTAACCTCGTTGTTCGTCGCCGCCCTCCCCATCGTCGGACCTTGCAGCTCCGTCCTCGACCTCCTCCTCGATGGCCCGCATCAAGCCATGCTGCCCCGACCTCACAACCGCCCCGCCTGGACCTCGTCGTAGCACTCCCTCGCCGGATCTCCTCCCCGTCTCCGTCGGTCGTCCCCGTCCTCCTCCACAATGGCTCCCTCGAGCCTCGCCGGCCCTGGTCTCTACTCGAACGTGAGGCCCGCCTCCCCTGCTCCACCACACCACCAATGCGCCGGCTTGCCTCGCTACTACTCCAGCTGTGCGCGCGCACGTCGCTGCTCGTGCACGTCGCCTCCCTTCTCCCCTGCTACCGTGGCCTCCCGCCTCCCCCGCATTTGCTCGGCCTGCCGCTCGCCGCCTGTACCCCCGCCGCCCCTGCCTGCGCCGCTTGCTGGCCGCGCCTGGCCTCACTAGGGCCGCGCCATGGCCACCCTCTTCCTTCCCCGGCGGTTGCGGCTGCTCGTTGCGGTGGCCGCCGGTGCATCGCCAGATCCCCGCCTCAGCACAGGCAAGTGGCCTAACGTCTTTGGCACGCCACGCGCACCTGCTTTTGGCCTATGGGCCTATGGCAAACGGGGCCGAGCCCCAGAACGATTTTATATACAAAAAAAGATTAAGAAAATAAATAATAATAAAATTAAAGTTAATTAATTAATTAATTAACTAAATTAATTAACTTAATTAATCTTGTTTAGTTAACCTAATTAACTAATGTATATAAAACACACAACTTTCCCATTCATCCGCCAGAGATCCCTAGCATAGAGAACACACAACTTTCCCCCTCCGGTTCATCTGTCCGAAAACGCGAAACACCGGGGATACTTTTCCGGATGTTTCCCCCCTTCGTCGGTATCACCTCCTACTGCGTTAGGGCACACCTAGCACCGCGCATTGTCTTGTCATGCACCGTCATGCTTATGTTTGCATTATATTTATTGTTTCTTCCCCCTCTTCTCTCGTTAGACACCGAGACCGACGCCGCTGCTACCCAGTACGACTACGGTGTTGACGACCCCTCCTTGCCAGAGCAACCAGGCAAGCCCCCCCTGATCACGAGATATCGCCTATTCTTCTCTATACTGCTTGCATTAGAGTAGCGTAGCATGTTACTGCTTTTCGTTAATCCTATTCTGCTGCATAGCCTGTCATTGTTGCTATAGTTGTTACCCTTACCTGCAATCCTAAATGCTTAGTATAGGATGCTAGTATTCCATAAGTGGCCCTACACTCTTGTCCGTCTGCCATGCTATACTACTGGGTCGTGATCACTTCGGGAGGTGATCACGGGCATATGATATATACTTTATACTGTTACATTACTTATGATATTGTTCGAAGATGGGGGCTGAAGGGGCAGGTGGCTCCATCCAGGTAGAGGTGGGTCTGGGCTCCTGACAGCCCCCGACTGTTACTTTGTGGCGGAGCGACAGGACAGGTTGATAACACCTAGGAGAGAGGTGGGCCTGGCCCTAGTCAACATTCGCGGATACTTAACATGCTTAACGAGATCTTGGTATTTGATCTGAGTCCGGCCACTGGCCTATACGCACTAACCAACTACGCGGAAACAGTTATGGGCACTCGACTTCGTGGTATCAGCCGAAGCCTTCGTGACGTCAGCGACTGAGCGGCGCACGCCGGATTGGACCGTAAGCCTACGCTTGTATTAAGGGGGCTAGGTCTACTTCCGGCCGCGTTCGCAACGTGTAGGTGTGCAATGGGCGATGGGCCCAGACCCCTGCGCGCATAGGATTTAGACCGGCGTGCTGACCTCTCTGTTGTGCCTAGGTGGGGCTGTGACGTGTTGATCTTCTGAGGCCGGGCATGACCCAGGAAAGTGTGTCCGGCCAAATGGGATCGAGCGTGTTGGTTAATGTGGTGCACCCCTGCAGGGAAGTTTATCTATTCGAATAGTCGTGATCCTCGGTAACAGGATGACCCGGATTTGTACCTTGACCTTATGACAACTAGAACCGGATACTCAATAAAACACACCCTTCCAAGTGCCAGATATAACCCGGTGATCGCTCTCACACAGGGCGACGAGGGGAGGATCGCCGGGTAGGATTATGCTATGCGATGCTACTTGGTGAACTTACCATCTACTCTCTTGTACATGCTGCAAGATGGAGGCTGCCAGAAGCGTAGTCTTCGACATGACTAGCTATCCCCCTCTTATTCTGGCATTCTGCAGTTCGGTCCACCGATATTGCCCCTTTACACATATACCCATGCATATGTAGTGTAGATCCTTGCTTGCGAGTACTTTGGATGAGTACTCACGGTTGCTTTGCTCCCCCTTTTCCCCTTTTCCTTTCTTCCTTGTTGTCGCAACCAGATGCTGGAGCCCAGGAGCCAGACGCCATCGTCGACGACGACTCCTACTACACCGGAGGTGTCTACTACTACATGCAGGCCGCTGATGACGACCAGGAGTAGTTTAGGAGGATCCCAGGCAGGAGGCCTGCGCCTATTTCGATCTGTATCCTAGTTTGTGCTAGCTTTCTTAAGGCAAACTTGTTTAACTTATGTCTGTACTCAGATATTGTTGCTTCTGCTGACTCGTCTATGATCGAGCACTTGTATTCGAGCCCTCGAGGCCCCTGGCCTGTATTATGATGCTTGTATGACTTATTTTTATTCTAGAATTGTGTTGTGATATCTTCCCATGAGTCCCTGATCTTGATCGTACATGTTTGCGTGTATGATTAGTGTACGATTGAATCGGGGGCGTCACACAAGTGGTTTTCAGCAAGGTAATGTCTGCAAGTGCTGAAATTCTAAGTAACGGAGTAGTTTGACAGCAAGATAATTTGTAGCGAGCAAGTAACGATAAAATTAGCAAAAGTGCAGCAAGGTAGCCCAATCCTTTTGAGGCAAGGGACAGGCCAAAATGGTTTCTTATAATAGGCAAAGCGTTCTTGAGGGTACACGGGAATTTCATCTAGTCACTTTCATCATGTTGATTCGATTCCTGTTCACTACTTTCATAATTTGGTATGTGGGTGGACTGGTGCTTAGGTGTTGTTCTTAATTGAAAAAACCTCCTACTTATGATTAACCCCCTCGCAAGCATCCGCAACTACGAGAAAAGTATTAAGAATAAATTCTAACCATAGCATTAAACTTTTGGATCCAACCGGTCCCTTACGGAATAGCACATAAACTAGGGTTTAAGATTCTGTCACTCTTGCAACCCATCATCTAATAACTACTCCACAATGCATTCCCTTAGGCCAAAATTGTTGGGAAACGTAGTAATTCAAAAAAAATCCTATGATCACACAAGATTAATCTAGGGTAAGCATAGCAACGAGACGGGAGAGTGTGTCCACGTACCCTCGTAGACCGAAAGCGGAAGCGTTTTGTAACATGGTTGATGTAGTCGAACGTCTTCACGATCCAACCGATCCAAGTACCGAACGTACGACACCTCCGCGTTCAGCACACGTTCAGCACGATGACGTCCCTCGAGCTCTTGATCTAGTAGAGGGTCGATGTTGAGTTCTGTCAACACGACGGCGTGGCGACGGTGATGATGAAGTTATCGGCGCAGGGCTTCACCTAAGCACTACGACGATATGACCGAGGTGTTAAACTGTGGAGGGGGGCACCGCACACGGCTAAGAGATTGTCTGTTGTACTTTGGGGTGCCCCTGGCCACGTATATAAAGGAGGAGAGGGAGGAGGTCGGCGTCCATGAGGGGGCGCGCCAAGGGGGAGTCCAACTAGGATTCCCAATCCTAGTTAGACTCCCTTTCCTATTCCAAGAGGGGGAAGGAGGGAAAGAGAGGGAGAGGAAGAGGAAAGAGGGGGCCGCACCCCTGCCCCTAGTCCAATTCGGACCGCCCTTGGGTGGTGGGGGCATGCCACCCTGTGGGCTTCCCTCTCCTACTCCCTTATGGCCCATCTAGGCCCATAACTTCCCCGGGGGTCCGCCGTTCCGGTAACCCCTCGGTTCCTCGATAAATATGCGAAACGTCCCGAAACCTTTTCGGTGTCCGAATACTTCCGTCCAATATATCAATCTTTACCTCTCGACCATTTAGAGACTCCTCGTCATGTCCGTGATCTCATCCGAGACTCCGAACAAACTTCGGTCATCAACTCACATAACTCATAATACAAATCATCATCGAACGTTAAGCGTGCGGCCCCTGCGGGTTCGAGAACTATGTAGACATGACCGAAACACATCTCAGGTCAATAACCAATAGCGGAACCTGGATGCTCATATTGGCCTACATATTCTACGAAGATCTTTATCGGTCAAACCGCTTAACAACATACGTTATTCCTTTTGTCATCGATATGTTACTTGCCCGAGATTCGATCGTCGGTATCATCATACCTAGTTCAATCTCGTTATCGGCAAGTCTCTTTACTTGTTCCGTAATTCATCTCGTAACTAACTCATTAGTCACATTGCTTGCAAGGCTTATAGTGATGTGCATTACCGAGAGGGCCCAGAGATACATCTCCGATACGCGGAGTGACAAATCCAAATCTCAATCTATGCCAACTCAACAAACACCTTCGGGACACCTGTAGAGCATCTTTATAATCACCCAGTTATGTTGTGACATTTGATAGCACACAAAGTGTTCCTCCGGTATTCGGGAGTTGCATAATCTCATAGTTAGAGGAATATGTATAAGTCATGAAGAAAGTAATAGCAATAAAACTAAACGATCATTTTGCTAAGCTAACGGATGGGTCTTGTCCATCACATCATTCTCTCATGATGTGATCCCATTCATCAAATGACAACACATCTCTATGGTTAGGAAATTTAACCATCTTTGATTAACGAGCTAGTCAAGTAGAGGCATACTAGGGACACTCTGTTTTGTCTATGTATTCACACATGTACTAAGTTTCTGGTTAATACAATTCTAGCATGAATAAACATTTATCATGATATAAGGAAATATAAATAACAACTTTATTATTGCCTCTAGGGCATATTTCCTTCAGTCTCCCACTTGCACTAGAGTCAATAATCTAGATTACATAGTAATGATTCTAACACCCATGGAGTCTTGGTGCTGATCATGTTTTGCTCGTGGAAGAGGCTCAGTCAATGGGTCTGCAACATTCAGATCCATATGTATTTTGCAAATCTCTATGTCTCCCTCCTTGACTAGATCGCAGATGGAATTGAAGCGTCTCTTGATGTGTTTGGTTCTCTTGTGAAATCTGGATTCCTTCGCCAAGGCAATTGCTCTAGTATTGTCACAAAAGATTTTCATTGGACCCAATGCACTAGGTATTACACCTAGATTGGATATGAACTCCTTCATCCAGACTCCTTCATTTGCTGCTTCCGAAGCAGCTATGTACTCCGCTTCACACGTAGATCCCGCCACGACGCTCTGGCTTGGAACTGCACCAACTGACAGCTCCACCATTCAATATAAATACGATCCGGTTTGTGACTTAGAGTCATCCGGATCAGTGTCAAAGCTTGCATCGACGTAACCATTTACGACAAGCGCTTTGTCACCTCCATAAATGAGAAACATATCCTTAGTCCTTTTCATGTATTTCAGGATGTTCTTGATCGCTGTCCAGTGATCCACTCCTGGATTACTTTCGTACCTCCCTGCTAAACTTATAGCAAGGCACACATCAGGTCTAGTACACAGCATTGCATACATGATAGAACCTATGGCTGAGGCATAGAGAATGACTTTCATTTTCTCTCTATCTTCTGCAGTGGTCAGGCATTGAGTCTGACTCAACTTCACACCTTGTAACACAGGCAAGAACCCTTTCTTTGGCTGATCCATTTTGAACTTCTTCAAAACTTTATCAAGGTATGTGCTTTGTGAAAGTCCAATTAAGCGTCTTGATCTATCTCTATAGATCTTGATGCCTAATATATAAGCAGCTTCACCGAGGTCTTTCATTGAAAAATTCTTATTCAAGTATCCTTCTATGCTATCTAGATATTCTGTATTATTTCCAATCAACAATATGTCATCCACATATAATATTAGAAATGCTACCGAGCTCCCACTCACTTTCTTGTAAATACAGGCTTCTCCAAAAGTCTGTATAAAACCATATGCTTTGATCACACTATCAAAGCGTATATTCCAACTCTGAGAGGCTTGAACCAGTCCATAAATGGATCGCTAGAGATTGCACACTTTGTTAGCACCTTTAGGATTGACAAAACCTTCTGGTTGTATCATATACAACTCTTCTTTAAGATATCCATTAAGGAATGCAGTTTTGACATCCATTTGCCAAATTTCATAAGCATAAAATGCAGCAATTGCTAACATGGTTCGGACAGACTTAAGCATCGCTGTGGGTGAGAAGGTGTGGCACCCCGGCTCAGAGAAACCGGAATGCCCCGTATTCCAGCCCAGAGATCGAGGAGAAGTCTTCTGGAATACGGCACTGCTTAGCAAAGAACAAACCAGCTTTCTATTATTACACGAATGTGCATACAAGGTCTCTGATATTACAATAAATAACATCGGCACGACGACACTACGCCATCCTCAGTTGCTCTATGCAAGCAGCAGAACAACATCGAAGCAACGGAAAAACTTCTTGCAACGGAACAATGACGACATTGGTGAACTCCACTCCGCAGGGACTCTGGCTGGAACGCTTATCCTAGCTCGCGAACACAGGAACAACACCAAACAAGCAAGCAATCCATGCACGACCTGCAAGCTGGCATGACACGCCAGGTCAGTACATTGAATGTACTTGCAAGCTCACAATAACCAGAAGCATTCAAGACAAACATCAACATGGCATTTACAGGTTTAGCAGGAATTAACATGAGATCCTCATAACAACATGACATGAGCAACATGAATATGATACAACTTAGAACAATATGAGCATGGCATGAACATATGAATCTGGCGATACTAGCATGCAACATGATGACACTATATGCACTATTTATTCTGCTCGGGTTACTACGTAACCATCACATGCATCACTTACCAACCTCGGACATCACACGATTATCTTAGGATCAAATCAAGCTTGGTATAAACAATACCATAGTAATCATTAAATGACTACAAGGAGCTTGATCTTTACCCACGATTCTCGCACAACATCACGAATATCCAACAACTCGGTGATCATTCATGGATCACAAACGGAACCACTCTGGTTTCAACAGGCTACCTCGTAACCAAACGGTGATCTTTCCTGCGATCACAACCATGACCAACACTTGTTATCAAACGGTGATCTTTCCGGCGATCACAACCAACTTATCTCATCATCGAACCGGGGTTGTCATTAATCAAGTTATTATTAATACTGTTGACTCACGGTGTGACCGACATGAACTGGGCCCTTATCCGCGGGCGTGGCTATCGATAGATTTAATATACACTCTGCATAGGTTAGTACACTGTACCCACACTACGGAACCCATGGCCTCGTACTTCCATTCGGGTGGACCAACGACATTCCGACAAAACCGATCTACTGCCATGACACTCTCCCGGCCACTCCGACCCACTCCCAACTGGGCTAGTCCTGGGTGGCCCCGTGTCTACCAAAGACACAACGACCACCGTCGTGGCCAAAACGTCCCTCACGGGGACCGGATCCATAACAACAACAACAACGGGCACACAAGGCTTATGTCCGCCTACCTGATCAGGGTAGCGCGCCCATAACCTTCCCTCGTTGGAGGCATCGGCGAGAGGCACGACAATAGACCCAGTTAGGACCTTCCCATAAAGGTAAGCGTGGTTGCACTGGCCAGTTTCGATATGGTGGCACCATGACTCAGCCAACAGTTGTTCAAGTTTAATTTAATCCGGTTAAACTTGAATGCAATATGCTGAGCCATGATAAAATAACATGATGCATTTACAAAGCATGAGCATGATATCAACATAAGCACAAGATGCAACATAACTATGAAACATGTCAACTATGAATAATCTCCAACTGAACATGGCATAATGACGAGCATAAATATTACAAGTGCAACACTACTCATAGTATAACATGACCACTAGCATCAACCATAAATACCATGCAAGAACTCATCAATAACATTATCGAGTAACACTTAACCAACTAACATCAAAGGAACAACGCATATTAACAGTACTCGATAACCGACGTTGGTCATGCACCGAAGAACATGACCAACACAACATATACTACTATCAAGCATGGCAATATGAAAGTAATACTAGCAACTAGCAGGGCATGATAACCAGGTGCATAACAACATAGCAAGCAAGTAAGCACTAACCCAGAAGAATTACCGAAACAACGATAACCATATTTTAAACAAGCAATCATTTAATAAATATTCAAGTTGAAAACCATGGCTACTGCATGACTATCATGCAAGTGGGTATTGTGGCTTGCCTGGGGATGAAGAAGGCACCGGGGAGAAGTGCGGTGAAGCCGCGGAAAGATTTGCCGGAAACAGTTCTCTCTTCGGAGGGGCTGTTTACATGCAAGGGCGAAAAGGTCATTTTCACAGTGTCAGACCATAGTAAAAATGAAACCAACAGAACAGGCTCAATGAGATGAAGAAGTGGGCTTTGGAATCACCTCATTTGGAGTTGTGGTTAAAATGATATGAAGGGTTGAAGTTCAGGGACTTTTTTGCAAAAATATCATCACCAACAAGTCCCTGAGTGGATAAGGCAGAAGCGCAAAGTTAGAAATACGCTTTCTGATTAAGAAAACGCATTCTGGGCTAGAACAAAGAGGAAATACGCTTTCAGAAAGGAGGAAACATATTTTGAGCTGAAACAGAACGAAACTACGCTTTCCAGCTGGGAAGACGTATTCCGAGGAATACGCCTCCACTTATCCAGCGTGCCAAGGCGGGGCCGGGCGGCTTAGAGGCTTACAGGTGGGGTCCGCCTTATCCATCTCTCCCCTCCTCGCTCCTCCTTCCTCCTCCCGACGCGCGCTGAGGCAGAGGCGAGGCCGGCCGCCCCGACGACGATCGCCTGTGACTCCGGCCACCGTAGGTGGTGCTCCACCTACCCACGTTCTCAGGGCGGCGAGGCCGACCCTCTCCAGGACAGAACGGACCTCGAGGAGGGCGTGGTTGAGAACAGCGAGCACTCCGACGGAGGGGGCTTCGGGTGGTGATGGGACTCGAGGCCATAGCGGCTCTGGCGAGGGGAAAAGGGCATGGGGATGGTCGCCGGAGTGGTGGGGTTCTACTGGTGGTGGTAGAAGGAGCGGAGGAGCTCGGGGTTGCTCGGATTTGAGCAGAGCCCGACGACGGCCATGGAGGCGATGGGCAGCGGGGAGAGGTCCTCCGGCTCGGCTGACTGATTGGGGAGGGAGCTGGGATTGTGGTGAGGGCGATGGTGAGCTCGGAGTGCTCGGGGTCGGCTTAAATAGCCAACGGGGGAGGAGGTCGAGCTGGCACCGCCGCTGACGCGTGTCCGGCGCCGCGGACGTGTGCCCACGAGCATAAGCTCGGGGAAGGCGACGGAGAGGTGCAGCAGAGCTACAGCGGTGCACAGGGACGAGCAGAGCTCGGGGACAAGAGGAGGAAGAAGCCATGGCGCGATTAATGCACAATCGGCTAAAGGCTTCCCGTGGGCGCGCGGCGACGAGAGCTGACGGAGGGGCTGACGGAGGGGGAAGGGCTCCAGGAGGACGGCGACAACGCAGGCCAGCTGCTGGACACGCTCACGCGCGCGAAGGCGACAAGAGGAGGAGGGGGTCCAGCACAAACAACCACTGGACGCGGCCACTACACACAGAGCGCGTGCACATGCACGCCATTGTCGCGATCATCGCGTGCACTGGCATGTAGCGGGTGAGATCGAATGGAACTTGTTATCTAAGGGTAAGTTCATCCAGGGGAGGTCTCGACTATGGAGGTAGTTCGGTGAAAAGTGCTCTGGTTGAATGGTAATTAACCTCTGAAGTTTACAGCAGTAAACTTGGATGAACACTGCTGATCAACATGACGGAGTTTGGAAGCAATGGAGTTGTCTGGTAGGTTTAGGGTAAGAAGGACTTTCACCCTGGTAACTTGGAGAGGATTAGGATCAAGATTTAATGGAGTTGCTTTGCAACTGCCAAATCTGGTCAGAAATGAGATTTGGATGATGCACTCACATGGAGTGTCAACTTGAGCTCAAATTGGGCAAGGTAGAGTCATTTGGTCCTATGAAGATGCTCAAAAAGTCTCATACCAATTGGCCAAACCAAACTGGTACTTGCTTCACAAACATCTCTTCTGGACAGAAACTTGCAAAAATTCTAGAGGAATAATGGCTTGATGAACCATGCCCAAAATTGGTGGAGGTAGGTTATACGCATAATAGAAGGCCTAGAAAAATTGGCAGCCATAATGGAGCAAGATAAAATATACTTGCTTCACAAACTGAAATTTTGGACAGAATCAAATAATTGAAGATGATCTTGCATGGAGGCATGACATGAGCTATACTTTGGTGGAGGGCTATTATATGATGATATGAGGGACCATGCAAAATGGCAACTCATTTGGATATGCCTAGATTGCACCTCCTTCACAAAGCTTCTTTCTGGATAGAAACTTTGGAAAATCATAATTAAATAATTACTAGGCAAATGAGGTTGCATTTTGGCATGTGGCAATTATATGGACAGTAAAAGGTGTCCGAGGAGTTTGAGGTCAATTGGTAAAAGGAAAATAGCACTTGCTTCACAATGTGCCATTTAGGGCAGAATAGGAAATGAATTATTTGAGCATGATGATAAACATGACAAATGAAATATTTTTCCATATTTGAGAAATATATGACCCAAGCAATTTATGAGAATTATTTGGGAATTTTAGGAGTGATGGAAATAAAGGTTGCTTCACAACCTAGGGCAATTACAGTTATTCCTTTAATAGAAAAGAAATATTCCCAATAAAAAGAATATTGGGATTTGGGCTAGGATGAAAATGATAGGGTATAGGGAAGGATTTGGGTATGAAGAGTTCATCTTCTTCAGTTTGCAGACCACAAAGCCACGGAAAAAGAAAACTCAAGCAAAAACCTCAGAAAAACAAAAGAAAAAGAAAGGGCCAAAAATCAGGGTGTTACAAACCTTACCCCCTTAAAGAAATGTCGTCCTCGAGATTTGGTTGCTCAGGGAACAAGTATGAAGATACTGACTTAAGGAAACCGTTTCCAACTCGGGTATCCTTTTTCTTATTTTTCTTCCCACTAAATTTTTATTTGACTGGCCTTGGGGTGGTTTGCTTTAATATATCCATATTCCGACAGATCTTACCGTGCTTGTTCATGCTTATACAGGCTCCAATTTCTTTTTAGATCTGCTGACTTAGCTGACTGTGATTTATTCTCATGACTGAAATATATGTCGGTCTCACAAATCCAAGAGTGATTTCCACTGGGGGTTTCATCCGACACTGACAATCTTTCATGAAGTGGTGATCAGATTTTTCTAGTGGACACCCAAGCTCTAACTCCTTGCATTGGGTTTCTCCACTAAATGCAGGTCCTTCAGGTTCCAAACAGTGAGTTGGGTCATAACCGCTTTCCCGACAGCTTCTAGCTTATCGCGGAAGTTTCTGAATCATCTTAACTGGTTTTACTGTCTTGAGTATCAGATCCGTACCAAATATTTGATTGTTCGCCTGCATCACTGGTCTTGCTCCTTCATTATTGTTTTCTTGGTCTGGATCCTTGGCTGAAAGAGCTGGGTCATATTGCTTCTTTGTATCACCATAGGTACTGTTGGTGCAATTTTTCGGCAATCGTAGCTTATCCTCATTTTTCTGACAGGGTACCCCATTAAATGGCAGGTTCAACACCCCTCAAGTTCTGACCGCAAGAAAATGATCATCCGAACCTTTGCAAGAAATCGGGAGATAAATCAGTAGCCACCAGAACGGTCTTTACAACTCAGATCTGGGACATTACTGAAATAACTTAACCACGGCTCAGGACGGCCGAAAAGTAGCTCAGAACATGAGACCGGGTCGATAACAAGAAGGTGGCAGCTCCCTAAGATAGCCAAAAAGCAGCTATAGGGCTACTGTCACAAAAAGAAACTCAACAGTTGTTCGAGACGGCCGAAAAGCAGCTCAGAACTCGTGACAGTCGTTGAAGAGAGAAATAAAAATCGACATCCACCACGGATAGCTAAAAACAGCTTAGATCACAGGTGCGGTGCCGTCATTGGAGAAAAAGGGGACAAGGGCTCATCATGATCATTTTCCAGGTTCACAGGTACTTGTATTGAGCTCATTGATGTCGTCAATCCTCATAATACTTTGTCACACTGTGGTGTATACTGGCTTTCTTCTCTTAACCATCCTCACGTGGTTGTCAGATCCTCATCCGAGTGGCTTGTAAGATCTTGGTGGTATCCTCATCGCATATATATGAGAATCTGATTCCCGAGACATACATGTATTCTGACTGATTCTTGCTTCTGACCAAAATCTTGCGGATCTGATTCTTGGGATTCACTGCCATATGCTACCAATTCACAGCGTACTACCTTTCACCAATGTCTTACTGAGGAAGATTGGCTGGTTGTGCTTGAAACTTTCATCGGACAGCTTGCTGAAGAAGACTTGGTATCGTGCTTCAGAAGCTTACCCCCTTAAAGACTTTGCTGGGGAAAGACTCAATACCTTATGCCGAAAGCTTTTGCGGTTGCTTACTGAAGAAGGCAGAGTACCTTGTACGGGAAATCATCCATATATCATACTGAGGAAGATAGATGAATCTTGCCTTGGAAGCTTCTCGGGTATCTTGCAAGGGAAGATTGGGTTGCTTACACCATAAGCTTCTTATTGTGATATGCGGACTGATTTCCACATATATAACCATCTTAATATTTTTGTTCTTGATTTCTTGTATGAAACAGGGTTTTGCAGGACTATCCTCCTTTCTGAGTACATGCCATATTTTTGCTTGCTTCCAGGTACATCGGGTTCCAAAATCATTCCTCAACGAAAAATTAAACTTGTATCTGAGCCATACCTTTGATAATATTTTGTCAACCTTGAACACAATTTATCTTCTTGCTGATTTGATCATTTCTGCTATGAGGAGTGCACATTAATGTAAACTTTATACTGACATTCCATCCAGGATTTCTTTTGTATTCAGGCGAGCTATTTCCAATTTCACTGCAGTCTGCTGACAATTCCATTCTGTTTAGCTGGGTTTCCAAATATATGCTTTTCTTGCTGACTCTTCGGGTCCGGTGTCGGCTGACGAGCAACTTTAATAGGGGAAAATTTGTAACACCGAAGGTCCAAAGAAAGAAAAAACGACTAAAACAAAAGCACACAAGCATACTACTAATATAATTAATCAAGCAATCATCACATATTACTGCTACTCACACCATAATATGCATGCACACCTAAGCACATAAATCGCAGGGAAACTCCGGTATTACGGTCTAATATGTTGTGGCGGTGTGGACGAAAATTATATCCATGTGTTGAAGGAGTTGGCGTAACCGAAGCTACACCAAGCACTGGCTGAACAGTGGTTGAATCTGGATGGATACACAGGTGAGGACGGACTTGAAGATCAAGTAGCGAGACACAAGAGTCACGACCACCTCATCATCAAGCGTACGAATGGAATCGTACCCGTCCAAAGAATGAAATGACATGGCAAGATAACCGTGGAAGACTAGGTTTATTGGCATTGCCCTTTTCTGATAACAAAGATAAGATGGGGGTGGCCAAAGGGACGAGATGGAGGGCATGGATGATGATGTGGTCGCATCACACCGAGGAGCAAGCATGCTCAGAAAGATGGTGCAGGCAGTGGACCGAAAACGATGCCACCTACACTCACAAGATTAACCGTTAGAGACAAAATAACAATCTATATGCATGCTATGCGACAAACAAATGCAACAATCAAGTGCAACAAACCAACTGGGGTCTATACTACCGCTTTCTAACGTTCACGCGGGCTAAGGCATCCTACAGCCAAACCTGCTCTAATACCAAGCCTGTGGCACCCCGGCTCAGAGAAACCGGAACGCCCCGTATTCCAGCCCAGAGATCAAGGAGAAGTCTTCTGGAATACGGCACTGCTTAGCATAGAACAAACTAGCTTTCTATTATTACACGAATGTGCATACAAGGTCTCTGATATTACAATAAATAACATCGGCACGGCGACACTACGCCATCCTCAGTTGCTCTATGCAAGCAGCAGAACAACATCGAAGCAGCGGAAAAACTTCTAGCAGCGGAACAACGACGACAGTGGTGAACTCCACTCCGGAGGGACTCTGGCTGGAACGCTTATCCTAGCTCGCGAACACAGGAACAACACCAAACAAGCAAGCAATCCAGGCACGACCTGCAAGCTGGCATGACACGCCAGGTCAGTACATTGAATGTACTTGCAAGATCACAATAACCAGAAGCATTCAAGACAAACATCAGCATGGCATTTACAGGTTAAGCAGGAATTAACATGAGATCCTCATAACAACATGACATGAGCAACATCAACATGATACAGCTTAGAATAATATGAGCATGGCATGAACATATGAATCTGACGAAACTAGCATGCAACATGATGACACTATATGCACTATTTATTCTGCTCGGGTTACTACATAACCATCACATGCATCACTTACCAACCTCGGACATCACACGATTATCTCAGGATCAAATCAAGCTTGGTACAAAAAATACCGTAGTAATCATTAAATGACCACAAGGAGCTTGATCTTTACCCACGATTCTCGCACAACATCACGAATATCCAACAACTCGGTGATCATTCATGGATCACAAACGGAACCACTCTGGGTTCAACGGACTACATCATAACCAAACGGTGATCTTTCTGGCGATCACAACCATGACTAACACTTGGTATCAAACGGTGATCTTTCTGGCGATCACAACCAACTTATCTCATCATCGAATCGGGGTTGTCATTAATCAAGTTATTATTAATACTGTTTACTCAAAGTGTGACCGACACGAACTGGGCCCTTATTCGCGGGCGCGGCTATCGATAGATTTAATATACACTCTGCAGAGGTTAGTACATTGTACCCACACTACGGAACTCATGGCCTCGTACTCCCATTCAGGTGGACCAACGACGGTGCGACAAAACCTATCTACTGCCATGACACTCTCCCGGCCACTCCGACCCACTCCCAACTGGGCTAGTCCTGGGTGGCCCCGTGTCTACCAAAGACACAACGACCACCGTCGTGGCCAAAATGTCCCTCACGGGGACCGGATCCATAACAACAACAACGGGCACACAAGGCTTATGTCCGCCTACCTGATCAGGGTAGCGCACCCATAACCTTCCCTCGTTGGAGGCACCGGCGAGACGCACGACAATAGACCCAGTTAGGACCTTCCCATAAAGGTAAGCATGGTTGCACTGGTCAGTTTCGATATGGTGGCACCATGACTCAGCCAACAGTTGTTCAAGTTCAATTTAATCCGGTTAAACTTGAATGCAATATGCCGAGCCGTGATTAAATAACATGATGCATTTACAAAGCATGAGCATGATATCAACATAAGCACGGGATGCAACATAACTATCCACCATATCAACTATGAATAATCTCCAACTGAACATGGCATAATGACGAGCATAAATATTACAAGTGCAACACTACTCATAGTATAACATGACCACTAGCATCAACCATAAATACCATGCAAGAACTCATCAATAACATTATCGAGTAACACTTAACCAACTAACAGCAAAGGAACAACGCATATTAACAGTACTCGATAACCGACGTTGGTCATGCACCAAAGAACATGACCAACCCAACATGTACTACTATCAAGCATGGCAATATGAAAGTAATACTAGCAACTAGCAGGGCATGATAACCAGGTGCATAACAACATAGCAAGCAAGTAAGCACTAACCTAGAAGCATTACCGAAACAACGATAACCATATTTTAAACAAGCAATCATTTAGTAAATATTCAAGTTGAAAACCATGGCTACTGCATGACTATCATGCAAGTGGGTATTGTGGCTTGCCTGGGGTTGAAGAAGGCACCGGGGAGAAGTGCGGTGAAGCCGCGGAAAGATTTGCCGGAAACAGTTCTCTCTTCGAAAGGGCTGTTTACATGCAAGGGCGAAAAGGTCACTTTCACAGTGTCAGACAATAGTAAAATGAAACCAATAGAACGAGCTCGACGAGACGAAGAAGTGGGCTTTGGAATCACCTCATTTGGAGTTGTGGTTAAAATGATATGAAGGGTTGAAGTTCAGGGACTTTTCTGCAAAAATATCATCACCAACAAGTCCCTGAGTGGATAAGGCAGAAGCGCAAAGTTAGAAATACGCTTTCTGATTAAGAAAACGCATTCTGGGCTGAAACAGAGAGGAAATACGCTTTCAGAAAGGAGGAAACATATTTTGAGCTGAAAGAGAACGAAACTACGCTTTCCAGCTGGGAAGACGTATTCCGAGGAATATGCCCCCACTTATCCAGCATGGCAAGGCGGGGCTGGGTGGCTTAGAGGCTTACAGGTGGGGTCCGCCTTATCCATCTCTCTCCTTCTGGCTCCTCCTTCCTCCTCCCGACGCGCGCTGAGGCAGAGGCGAGGGCGGCCGCCCCGACGACGATCGCCGGCGACTTCGGCCACCGTAGGCGGCGCTCGACCTACCCACGTGCTCAGGGCGACGAGGCCAACCCGCTCCAGGACAGAATGGACCTCGAGGAGGGTGGGGTTGAGAGCAGCAAGCACTCCGGCGGAGGGGGCTTCGGGTGGAGATGGGACTTGAGGCCATAGCGGCTCCGACAAGGGGAAAAGGGCATGGGGATGGTAGCCGGAGTGGTGGGGTTCTACTGGTGGTGGTAGAAGGAGGGGAGGAGCTCGGGGCTGCTCGGATTTGAGCAGAGCCCGACGGCGGCCATGGCGCGATGGGCAGCGGGGAGAGGTCCTCCGGCTCAGCTGACTGATTGGGGAGGGAGCTAGGAGTGTGGTGAGGGCGATGGTGAGCTCGGAGTGCTCGGGGACGGCTTAAATAGCCAGCGGGGGAGGAGGTCGAGCCGCGGACGCATGCCCACGAGCATGAGCTCGGGGAAGGCGCCGCGGACGCAAGCCCACGAGCATGAGCTCGGGGAAGGCGACGGAGAGGTGCAGCAGAGCTACAACGGTGCACAAGGACGAGCAGAGCTCGGGGACAAGAGGAGGAAGAAGCCATGGCGCGATTAATGCTCGATGCCTCACAAAGCTTCCGTGGTGGCTGCAGCATTTAGAGCTGATGGAGGGGCTGACGGAGGGGGAAGGGCTCCAGGAGGACGACGGCAACGTAGGCTAGCTGCTGGGCACGCTCACGCGCGCGAAGGTGACAAGAGGAGGAGGGGGTCCAGCACAAACATCCACTGGACACGGCCACTACACATAGAGCGCGTGCACAGGCACGCCATTGTCGCGGACACCGCGTGCACTAGCATGTAGCGGGGGAGATGGGATGGAACTTGTTGTCTATGGGTAAGTTCATCCAGGGGAGGTCTCAACTATGGAGGTAGTTCGGTGAAAAGAGCTCTGGTTGAATGGTAATTAAACTCTGAAGTTTACAGCAGTAAACTTGGATGAACACTGCTGATCAACAAGACGGAGGTTGGAAGCAATGGAGTTGTATGGTAGGTTTAGGGTAAGAAGGACTTTCACCCTGGTAACTTGGAAAGGATTAGGATCAATATTTAATGGAGTTGCTTTGCAACTGCCAAATCTGGTCAGAAATGAGATTTGGATGATGCACTCACATGGAGTGTCAACCTGAGCTCAAATTGGGCAAGGCAGAGTCCTTTGGTCTATGAAGATGCTCAAAAAGTCTCATACCAATTGGCCAAGCCAAACTGGTACTTGCTTCACAAACATCTCTTCTGGATAGAAATTTGCAAAAATTCTAGAGGAATAATGGCTTGATGAACCACACCCAAAATGGGTGGAGGTAGGTTATATGGATAATAGAAGGCCTAGAAAAATTGGCAGCCATAATGGAGCAAGATAAAATATACTTGCTTCACAAACTGAAATTTTGGACAGAATCGGAGAATTGAAGATGAGCTCGCATGGAGGCATGACATGAGCTCTACTTTGGTGGAGGGCTATGATATGATGATATGAGGGACCATGCAAAATGGCAACTCATTTGGATATGCCTAGCTTGCACCTCCTTCACAAAGCTTCTTTCTGGATAGAAACTTTGGAAAATCATAATTTAATAATTACTAGGAAAATGAGGTTGCATTTTGTCATGTGGCAATGATATGGACGGGAAAAGTTGCCTAAGGAGTTTGAGGTCAATTGGGAAAAGGAAAATAGCACTTGCTTCACAATGTGCCATTTAGGGCAGAATAGGAAATGAATTATTTGAGCATGATGATAAACATGACAAATGAAATATTTTTCCATATTTGAGAAATATATGACCCAAACAATTTATGAGAATTATTTGGGAATTTTAGGAGTGATGGAAATAAAGGTTGCTTCACAACCTAGGGCAATTTGAGTTATTCCTTTAATAGAAAAGGAATATTCCCGATAAAAAGAATATTGGGATTTGGGCTACGATGAAAATGATGAAGGAAATATGCCCTAGAGGCAATAATAAAGTTATTATTTATTTTCCTTATTTCATGATAAATGTTTATTATTCATGCTAGAATTGTATTAACCGGAAACATAATACATGTGTGAATACATAGACAAACAGATAGTCACTAGTATGCCTCTACTGGACTAGCTCATTAATCAAAGATGGTTATGTTTCCTAACCATAGACATGTGTTGTCATTTGATTAATGGGATCACCTCATTAGGAGAATGATGTGATTGACATGACCCATTCCGTTAGCTTAGCACTTGATCGTTTAGTATGTTGCTAGTGCTTTCTTCATGACTCATACATGTTCCTGTAACTATGAGATTATGCAACTCCGTTTACGGAGGAACACTTTGGTACTACCAAACGTCACAACGAATCGGGTGATTATAAAGGAGTACTACAGGTGTCTCCAAAGGTACTTGTTGGGTTGGCGATTTGAGATTAGGTTTTGTCACTCCGATTGTCGGAGAGGTATCTCTGGGCCCTCTCGGTAATGCACATCACTATAAGCCTTGCAAGCAATGTAGCTAATGAGTTAGTTACGGAATGATGCATTACGTAACGAGTAAAGAGACTTGCCAAGATGCGAGATTGAACTAGGTATTGGATACCGACGATCGAATCTCGGGCAAGTAACATACCGATGACAAAGGAACAACGTATGTTGTTATGCGGTTTGACCGATAAAGATCTTCGTAGAATATGTAGGAACCAATATGGGCATCCAGGTTCCGCTATTGGTTATTGACCAAGAATAGTTCTCGGTCATGTCTACATAGTTCTCGAACCCGTAGGGTCCGCACGCTTAAGGTTTCGATGATGCTTATATTATGAGTTTATGAGTTTTGATGTACCAAGGAGTTCGAGTCCCGGATGAGATCGGGGACATGACGAGGAGTCTCGAAATGGTCGAGACGTAAAGATCGATATATTGGACGACTATATTCGGAGTTCGGAAAGGTTCGAATGATTCGGGTATTTTCAGAGTACCGAGAGTTACGGGAATTCGCCGGGAGAAGTATTGGGCCTTATTGGGCCTGCGGAAAGAGATAGGGGCTGCCTAGGGCAGGCCGCGCCCCATGGCCTAGTCCGAATTGGACTAGGGGAGGGGCCGCACCCTTCCCTCTTCCCCTTCCCCAAGTCCTAGTCCAACTAGGAGAAGAGGGGGAGTCCTACTCCGGTGGGAGTAGGACTCCTCCATGGCGCGCCCTCCTAGGGCCGGCCTCCTCCTCCCTCCCTCCTTTATATACGGGGGGCAGGGGCACCCCATGACACACAAGTTGATCTACGGATCTTTCCTTAGCCGTGTCGGTGCCCCTTCCACCATATTCCACTTCGGTCATATCGTCATGAGCTTAGGCGAAGCCTGCGCCGGAGAAGTCATATCGTCGCGGAGCTTAGGCGAAGCTCTGCGTCGGTGGAGCATCAACATCGCCTGCCACGCCGTCGTCTTGACGGAACTCATCGCCGACACTTTGCTGGATCGAGTCCGGGATCGTCATCGAGCTGAGCGTGTGCAGAACTCGGAGGTGCCGTGCGTTCGGTGCTTGGATCGGTCGGATCGTGAAGACGTCACGACTACATCAACAGCGTTGATATAACGCTTCGCTTTCGGTCTCACGAGGCGTGGGCGGACACTCTCCCCTCTCGTTGCTATGCCATCACCATGGTCTTGCGTGATCGTAGGAAAATTTTGAAATTACTCGTTCCCCAACAGTGGCATCCGAGCCTGGTTTTATGCGTTGATGTCATGTGCACGAGTAGAACACAAGTGAGTTGTGGACGATACAAGTCATACTGCCTACCAGCATGTCATACTTTGGTTCAGCGGTATTGTGAGATGAAGCGGCCGGACCGACATTACGCGTGACGCTTACGCGAGACTGGTTTCACCGCCCGAGCACTCGTTGCTTAAAGGTGACCGGCGGGTGTCTCTCTCTCACTTTAGTTGAATCGAGTGTGGCTCGCCCGGTCCTTGAGAAGGTTAAACGGAGTCTATTTGACGAAGTATCGTTGTGGTTTTGATGCGTAGATAAGAACGGTTCTTGCTCAGCCCGTAGCAGCCACGTAAAACTTGCAACAACAAAGTAGAGGACGTCTAACTTGTTTTTGCAGGGCATGTTGTGATGTGATATGGTCAAGGCGTGATGCTATATTTTATTGTATGAGATGATCATGTTTTGTAACCGAGTTATCGGCAATCGGCAGAGCCATATGGTTGTCGCTTTATTGTATGAAATGCAACGCCATGTAATTGCTTTACTTTATCACTAAGGAGTAGCGATAGTCGTAGAAGCAATAGTTGGCGAGACGACAACGATGCTACGATGGAGATCAAGGTGTCGCGCCGGTGGCGATGGTGATCATGGCGGTGCTTGGCGATGGAGATCACAAGCACAAGATGATGATGACCATATCATATCACTTATATTGATTGCATGTGATGTTTATCCTTTATGCATCTTATCTTGCTTTGATTGACGGTAGCATTATAAGATGATCTCTCACCAAAATTATCAAGAAGTGTTCTCCCGAGTATGCACCGTTGCAAAAGTTCTTCGTCTTTGAGACACCACGTGATGATCGGGTGTGATAGGCTCTACGTTCAAATACAACGGGTGCAAAACAGTTGCGCACGCCGAATACTCAGTTAAACTTGACGAGCCTAGCATATAACAGATATGGCCTCGGAACACGAGACCGAAAGGTCGGCGTGAATCATATAGTAGATATGATCAACATAGTGATGTTCACCATTGAAACTACTCCATCTCACGTGATGATCGGACATGGTTTAGTTGATTTGGATCACGTAATCACTTAAGATGACTAGAGAGATGTCGGTCTAAGTGAGAGTTCTTAAATAATATGATTAATTGAACTTAAATTTATCATGAACTTAGTCCCGGTAGTATTTTGCAAATTATGTTGTAGATCAATAGCTCGCGTTGTTGCTTCCCTATGTTTTTATATGTGTTCCTAGAGAAAATTGTATTGAAAAATGTTAGTAGCAATGATGCGGATTGGATCCGTGATCTGAGGTTTATCCTCATTGCTGCACGAAAGAATTATGTCCTTGATGCACCGCTGGGTGACAGACCTATTGCAGGAGCGGATGCACGTTATGAGCGTTTGGCTAGCTCAATATGATGACTACTTGATAGTTTAGTGCACCATGCTTAAACGGCTTAGAATCGGGACTTCAAAGACGTTTTGAACGTCATGGACCATATGAGATGTTCCAGGAATTGAAGTTAATATTTCAAGCAAATACCCGAGTTGAGAGATATGAAGTCTCCAACAAGTTCTATAGCTAAAAGATGGAGGAGAATCGCTCAACTAGTGAGCATGTGCTCAGATTGTCTGGGTACTTCAATCGCTTGAATCAAGTGGGAGTTAATCTTCCAGATAAGATAGTGATTGACAGAATTCTCTAGTCACCATCACTAAGTTACTAGAACTTCGTGATGAACTATAGTATGCAAGGGATGACGAAAACGATTCCGAGCTCTTCGTGATGTTGAAATCGACGAAGGTAGAAATCAAGAAAGAGCATCAAGTGTTGATTGACAAGACCACTAGTCTCAAGGAAAAGGGCAAAGGGAAGAAGGGAACTTCAAGAAGAACGGCAAGCAAGTTGTCGCTCGAGTGAAGAAGCCCAAGTCTGGACCTAAGCACGAGACTAAGTGCTTTTGCTGCAATGGAACTGGTCACCGAAGCGGAACTACCCCAAGAATTTGGCGGATAAGAAGGATGGCAAATTGAACAAGAGTATATTTGATATACAGGTTATTGATGTGTGCCTTACTAGTGTTTATAGTAGCCCCGAGTATTTGATACTTGTTCGGTTGTTGAGATTAGTAACTCAAACAGGAGTTCTGAAATAAGCAGAGACTAGTTGAAGGGAAGTGACGATGAGTGTTGGAAGTAGTTCCAAGATTGATATGATCATCATCGCACACCCTATACTTTCGGGATTAGTGTTGAACCTAAATAAATGTTATTTGGTGTTTGCGTTGAGCATGAATATGATTTGATCATGTTTTTGCAAAACGGTTATTCATTTAAAGTCAAAGAAAAATTGTTGTTCTGTTTAAATGAATAAAACCTTCGATGGTCATACACCCAATGAAAATAGTTTTCAGAACGGTTATTCATTTAAAGTCAAAGAATAATTGTTGTTCTGTTTAAATGAATAAAACCTTCATTGGTTACACACCCAATGAAAATGGTTCATTGGATCTCGATCATAGTGATACACATATTCATAATGTTGAAACCAAAAGATGCAAAGTTAATAATGATAAGTGCAACTTATTTGTGGCACTGCCGTTTAGGTCATATTGGTGTAAAGCGCATGAAGAAAACTCCATGCTGATGGACTTTTGGAATCACTTGATTATGAATCATTTGATGCTTGCGAACCGTGCCTTTTGGGCAAGATGACTAAAACTCCGTTCTCGGAACAATGGAACAAGCTCTTGACTTATTGGAAATAATACATACCGATGTATGCGATTCAATGAGTGTTGATGCTCGTGGCAAGTATCATTATTTTCTGACCTTCACAGATGATTTGAGCAGATATGCGTGTATCTTCTTGATGAAACATAAGTCTGAAATAGTTGAAAAGTTCAAAGAATTTCAGAGTGAAGTAGAAAATCATCGTAACAAGAAAATAAAGTTTCTGCGATCTGATCGTGGAGATGAATATTTGAGTTACGAGTTTGGTCTTCAATTAAAACAAAGTGGAATAGTTTCACAACTCACGCCATATGGAACACCACAACGTTATGGTGTGTCCGAACGTCGTAACCGTACTTTATTTTGATATGGTGCGATCTATGATGTATCTTACCGATTTACCACTATCGTTTTGGGGTTATGCATTAGAGATAGCTGCATTCACGTTTAATAGGTCACCACCTAAATCCGTTGAGATGACACCGTATGAACTATGGTTTAGCGATAAACCTAAGTGTCGTTTCTTAAAAGTTTGGAGTTGTGATGCTTATGTGAAAAAGTTTTCACCGATAAAGCTCGAACCCAAATCGAGAAGTGCGTCTTCATAGAATACCCAAAAGAAAATGTTGGGTACACCTTCTATCACAAATCCAAGGCAAGTTTTTGCTAAGATGGATCCTTTCTAGAGAAGAAGTTTCTCTCGAAAGAAGTGAGTGGGAGGAAAGTAGAACTTGATGAGGTAATTGTACCTTCTCCTTATTGGAAAGTAGTTCATCACAGAATCAGTTCCATGATTCCTACACCAATTAGTGAGGAAGTTAATGATGATGATCATGAAACTTCAGATCAAGTTGCTACTAAAACCTCGTGAGGTCTTCGAGTAAGATCTGCACGAGTGGTACGGTAATCTTATTCTAGAAGTCATGTTACTAGACCATGATGAACCTACGAACTATGAGGAAGCAATGATGAGCCCAGATTCCACGAAATGGTTTGAGACCATGAAATCTGAGATGGGATCCATATATGAGAACAAAGTGTGGACTTTGATGGAGTTGCCCGATGATCGGCAAGCCATATTATATAAATGGATCTTCAAGAGGAAGACAGATGCTGATAGTAGTATTACTATCTACAAAGCTCGACTTGTCGCAGAAAGATTTTCGACAAGTTCAAGGTGTTGACTACAATGAGATTTACTCAACTGTAGCGATGCTTATGTCTGTCCGAATCATGTTAGCAATTGCCACATTTTATGAAATCGGCAAATGAATGTCAAAACTGCATTCCTTAATGGTTTTCTTAAAGAAGAGTTGTATATGATGCAACCGAAGGTTTTGTCAATCCTAAAGGTGCTAACAAAATGTGTAGGCTCCAGCGATCCATCTATGGACTGGTGCAAGCATCTCGAGTTGGAATACACACTTTGATAAGTTGATCAAAGCGTATAGTTTTATACAGACTTGCGGTGAAGCCTGTATTTACAAGAAAGTGAGTGGGAGCACGACAACATTTCGATAAGTATATGTGAATGACATATTGTTGATCGGAAATGATGTAGAATTATTCTGCAAGCATAAAGGAGTATTTGAAAGGAGTTTTTCAAAGAAGGACCTCGGTGAAGCTGCTTACATATTGAGCATCAAGATCTATAGAGATAGATCAAGGCGCTTGATAAATTTTTTCAATAAATATATACCTTGTCAAGATTTTGAAGTAGTTCAAAATGGAACAGTCAAAGAAAAGTTCTTGCTGTATTGCAAAGGTGTGAAATTGAGTAAGACTCAAATCCCGACCACGGCAGAAAATAGAAAAGAGAATGAAAGTCATTCCCTATGCCTCAGTCATAGGTTCTATAAAGTATGCTATGCTATGTACCAGACCTATTGTATACCTTGCTCTGAATTTGGCAAGGGAGTACAATGGTGATCTAGGAGTAGATAATGGACATTGGTCAAGAACATCCTTAGTGAGGACTAAGGAAATAATTCTCGATTATGGAGGTGTAAAAAGCCCGTCGTAAAGAGTTACATCGATGCAAGCATTTTACACTGATCCGATGACTCTAAGTCTCAATCTGGATTCATATTGAAAGTGGGAGCAATTAGCTAGAGTAGCTCCGAGCGAGCATTGTAGACATAGAATATTTGCAAAATAGATACGGCTCTGAATGTGACAGACCGTTGACTAAGCTTCTCTCACGAGCAAAACATGATCATACCTTAGTACTCTTTGGGTGTTAATCACATAGCGATGTGAACTAGATTATTGACTCTAGTAAACCCTTTGGGTGTTGGTCACATGACGATGTGAACTATGGGTATTAATCACATACGAGATGTGAATATTAGTGTTGAATCACATGATGATGTGAACTAGATTATTGACTCTAGTGCAAGTGGGAGATGAAGGAAATATGCCCTAGAGGCAATAATAAAGTTATTATTTATTTCCTTATTTCATGATAAATGTTTATTATTCATGCTAGAATTGTATTAACCGGAAACATAATACATGTGTGAATACATAGACAAGCAGATAGTCACTAGTATGCCTCTCTTGGACTAGCTCATTAATCAAAGATGGTTATGTTTCCTAACCATAGACATGTGTTGTCATTTGATTAATGGGATCACCTCATTAGGAGAATGATGTGATTGACATGACCCATTCCGTTAGCTTAGCACTTGATCGTTTAGTATGTTGCTAGTGCTTTCTTCATGACTCATACATGTTCCTGTAACTATGAGATTATGCAACTCCCGTTTACCGGAGGAACACTTTGGGTACTACCAAACATCACAACGTAATGGGTGATTATAAAGGAGTACTACAGGTGCCTCCAAAGGTACTTGTTGGGTTGGCGTATTTGAGATTAGGTTTTGTCACTCCGATTGTCGGAGAGGTATCTCTAGGCCTTCTCGGTGATACACATCACTTAAGCCTTGCAAGCATTACAACTAATGAGTTAGTTGTGAGATGATGTATTACGGAACGAGTAAAGAGACTTACGGTAACGAGATTGAACTAGGTATTGGATACCGACGATCGAATCTCGGGTAAGTAACATACCGATGACAAAGGAACAACGTATGTTGTTATGCGGTTTGACCGATAAAGATCTTCGTAGAATATGTAGGAACCAATATGGGCATCCAGGTTCCGCTATTGGTTATTGACCAAGAATAGTTCTCGGTCATGTCTACATAGTTCTCGAACCCGTAGGGTCCGCACGCAAGGTTTCGATGATGGTTATATTATGAGTTTATGAGTTTTGATGTACCGAAGGAGTTCGAGTCCCGGATGAGATCGGGGACATGACGAGGAGTCTCGAAATGGTCGAGACATAAAGATTGATATATTGGACGACTATATTCGGAGTTCGGAAAGGTTCGAATGATTCGGTATTTTTCAGAGTCTGGGAGAGTTACGGAATTCGCCGGGAGAAGTATTGGGCCTTATTGGGCCTGCGAAAGAGAGAGGGCTGCCTAGGGCAGGCGCGCGCCCATGGCCTAGTCCGAATTGGACTAGGGAGGGGCCGCACCCTTCCCTCTTCCCCTTCCCCAAGTCCTAGTCCAACTAGGAGAAGAGGGGAGTCCTACTCCGTGGGAGTAGGACTCCTCCATGGCGCC
Organism: Aegilops longissima; assembly: GCA_021605205.1. Taxonomy (NCBI): domain Eukaryota; kingdom Viridiplantae; phylum Streptophyta; class Magnoliopsida; order Poales; family Poaceae; genus Aegilops; species Aegilops longissima. The sequence goes on along the minus strand of CM038681.1, from coordinate 450,884,096 downwards.
CCTCCTAGGGCCGGCCTCCTCCTCCCTCCCTCCTTTATATACGGGGCAGGGGGCACCCCATGACACACAAGTTGATCTACGGATCTTTCCTTAGCCGTGTCGGTGCCCCTTCCACCATATTCCACTTCGGTCATATCGTCATGAGCTTAGCGAAGCCTGCGCCGGAGAAGTCATATCGTCATGAGCTTAGGCGAAGCTCTGCGTCGGTGGAGCATCAACATCGTCCACCACGCCGTCGTCTTGACGGAACTCATCCCGACACTTTGCTGGATCGGTCCGGGATCGTCATCGAGCTGAGCGTGTGCGTAACTCGGAGGTGCCGTCGTTCGGTGCTTGGATCGGTCGGATCGTGAAGGCGTCGACTACATCAACAGCGTTGATATAACGCTTCGCTTTGGTCTCAGGGTACGTGGACAGACACTCTCCCTTCTCGTTGCTATGCCATCACCATGGTCTTGCGTGATCGTAGGAAAATTTTGAAATTACTACGTTCCCCAACAAATGACAGGGTATAGGAAAGTATTTGGGTATGACAAGCCACTCTGGAAGCAAAGAAGAGTTCATCTTCTTCAGTTTCCAGACCACAAAGCCACGGAAAAAGAAAACTCAAGCAAAAACCTCAGAAAAACAAAAGAAAAAGAAAGGGCCAAAAATCAGGCTGTTACAGAAGGTCTCATCGTAGTCAACTCCTTGAACTTGTCGAAAACCTTTCACAACAAGTCGAGCTTTATAGACAGTAACATTACCGTCAGCGTCAGTCTTCTTCTTGAAGATCCATTTATTCTCTATGGCTTGCCGATCATCGGACAAGCCGACCAAAGTCCACACTTTGTTCTCATACATGGATCCCATCTCAGATTTCATGGCCTCAAGCCATTTTGCGGAATCTGGGCTCATCATCACTTCCTCATAGTTCGTAGGTTCGTCATGGTCAAGTAACATGACCTCCAGAACAGGATTACCATACCACTCTGGCGCGGATCGTACTCTAGTTGACCTACGAGGTTCGGTAGTAACTTGATCTGAAGTTTCATGATCATCATCATTAGCATCCTCACTAATTGGTGTAGGAATCACTGGAACTGATTTCTGTGATGAACTACTTTCCAATTCGGGAGAAGGTACAATTATCTCATCAAGTTCTACTTTCCTCCCACTCACTTCTTCGAGAGAAACTCCTTCTCTAGAAAGGATCCATTCTTAGCAACAAATATCTTGCCTTCGGATCTGTGATAGAAGGTGTACCCAACAGTCTCCTTTGGGTATCCTATGAAGACACATTTCTTTGATTTGGGTTCGAGCTTATCAGGTTGAAGCTTTTTCACATAAGCATCGCAGCCCCAAACTTTAAGAAACGACAGCTTAGGTTTCTTGCTAAACCACAGTTCATATGGTGTCGTCTCAATGGATTTAGATGGTGCCCTATTTAACATGAATGCAACCGTCTCTAAAGCATAACCCCAAAATGATGGCGGTAAATCGGTAGGAGACATCATAGATCGCACCATATCTAATAAAGTACGGTTATGACGTTCGGACACACCATTACGCTGTGGTGTTCCAGGTGGTGTGAGTTGCGAAACTATTCCACATTGTTTCAAATGAAGACCAAACTCATAACTCAAATATTCACCTCCATGATCAGATCGTAGAAACTTTATTTTCTTGTTACGATGATTTTCCACTTCACTCTAAAATTCTTTTAACTTTTCAAATGTTTCAGACTTATGTTTCATTAAGTAGATATACCCATATCTTCTTAAATCATTTGTGAAGGTCAGAAAATGACGATACCCGCCGCGAGCCTCAACACTCGGCGGACCGCATACATCGGTATGTACTATTTCCATCAAGTCAGTTGCTCGCTCCATTGTTCCGGAGAACAGAGTCTTAGTCATCTTGCCCATGAGGCATGGTTCACAAGCATCAAGTGATTCCAAAAGCCCATTGATACGTCTCCAACGTATCTATAATTTTTTATTGTTCCATGCTATATTATATACTGTTTTGGACATTATTGGGCTTTATAAATACACTTTTATATTATTTTTGGGACTAACCTATTAATCGGAGGCCCAGCCCAGAATTGCTGTTTTTTGCCTATTTCAGAGTTTCGCAGAAAAAGAATATCAAACGGAGTCCAAACGGAATGAAACCTTCGGGAACGTGATTTTCGAACGAACGTGATCTAGAGGACTTGGACCCTCGTCAAGACATCAACCAGAAGGCACGAGGTAGGGGCGCGCCCCCCTCTGTATGCGCCTCCACCTCGTGGGCCCCATGTTGCTCCACCGACGTACTTCTTCCTCCTATATATACCTCGCACCCCAAACTACGAGAGACGGATACAAAACCTAATTCCACCGCCGCAACCTTCTGTACATCGTGAGATCCCATCTTGGGGCCTTTTAGGAGCTCACGGGAAGGGCATCGATCACGGAGGGCTTCTACATCAATACCATAGCCTCTCCGATGATGTGTGAGTAGTTTACCGCAGACCTTGGGTCCATAGTTATTAGCTAGATGGCTTCTTCTCTCTTTTGGATCTCAATACAATGTTCTCCCCTCTCTCATGGAGATCTATTCGATGTAATCTTCTTTTTGCGGTGTGTTTGTTGAGATCGATGAATTGTGGGTTTATGATCAAGTTTATCTATGAACAATATTTGAATCTCCTCTGAATTCTTTTATGTATGATTGGTTATCTTTGCAAGTCTCTTCGAATTATCAGTTTGGTTTGGCCTACTAGATTGATCTTTCTTGCAATGGGAGAAGTCCTTAGCTTTGGGTTCAATCTTGCGTGTCCTTTCCCAAAGTGATGGGGCAGCAAGGCACGTATTGTATTGTTGCCATCGAGGATAACAAGATGGGGTTTATATCATATTGCATGAGTTTATCCCTCTACATCATGTCATCTTGCTTAAAGCGTTACTCTGTTCTTATGAACTTAATACTCAAGATGCATGCTGGATAGCGGCGATGTGTGGAGTAATAGTAGTAGATGCAGGCAGGAGTCGGTCTACTTCTCTCGGACGTGATGCCTATATACATGATCATACCTAGATATTCTCATAACTATGCTCAATTCTATCAATTGCTCAACAGTAATTTGTTCACCCACCGTAATACTTATGCTCATGAGAGTAGCCACTAGTGAAACTTATGGCCCCCGGGTCAATTTTCCATCATATTAATCTTCCAACAACAAGCTATTTCCATTGCCTTTTATTCTGCTTTTATTTTACTTTGCATCTTTATCATAAAAATACCAAAAATATTATCTTATCATATCTATCAGATCTCACTCTCGTAATTGACCGTGAAGGGATTGACAACCCTTTATTGCCTTGGTTGCGAGGATTTATTTGTTTGTGTAGGTGCGAGGGACTTGTGCGTGGCCTCCTACTGGATTGATACCTTGGTTCTCAAAAACTAAGGGAAATACTTACGCTACTTTGCTCCATCACCCTTTCCTCTTCAAGGGAAAACCAACGCATTGCTCAAGAGGTAGTAAGAAGGATTTCTGGCGCCGTTGCCGGGGAGGCTTACGCAAAGTCAAGTCAAGATTTGGACTCCCGACAATGAGCCATTTCTGGCGCCGTTGCCGGGGAGTCTACGCAAAAGTCAACATACCAAGTACCCATCACAAACCCTTATCTCCCGCATTACATTATTTGCCATTTGCCTCTCGTTTTCCTCTCCCCCATTTCACCCTTGCCGTTTCATTCGCCTTCTTCCCGTATGCCTTTTTGTTTGTGTTTCCACGTGCCTTCTATTTGCTTGCATATTTGCTTGCTAAAAATCTATTGATATGGATCCACTTAAAGTGTTCTACTTGGATCATCTTCGATCCTTATCTTTCGTCTTTGAAACCCCAACTAGCCTAGTTGATGGGAAATCTTTGGATGAGCATGCTCATTTTGTGCGTCATCTTTTGTCTGAAAAAGGGAAGCTCTTATGGTATCATATAAATAGTTTGCTATGCTATGCTTGGAATATTTGTGAAATTTGCGATTTTACTTGTTGCTCTAAGAACCCTAAAAAACACCTTCCCTACCTATGTGAGTTCAATGATAATGAAATCTTATCTTCTTATGCAAAGGGTGTTTATAGCTACTATGATATCGAACAAATTGAATAATTTGTCGATTTTAAGGGTGCTCATGAAGTTGCTTCTTTGATTGAAAAGTATGATTTTACTCTCAACAAATCTGAAAATTCCGTCATACTTAAATATTGCAATGAAAACTTTGCTCATAATGTCTATGTCCAAGAATTTATTGAAAGAATGACCATTGCTTTGGAAGGAAATAATGATATGCATGAATCTATAGATAATGATGATTCCGATGATTTGGTTGAAATATCCCTTGATGAACATGATGCTTTCTATTCTTGTGGCCATGATGCCAATATTTATGAAGATGAATTTGCTATAGTTCCTTATGTTAAAAATAAGATCGTTGCTATTGCACCCATGAATGATAGTTCCTTCGATGAAAAACATGATTTCAGTGACTTTACTATAAATTCTCTTGATGTCAATTGTGCTAATAATATGCAAAACCCTAATCTTGGGGATGCTAGTTTTGCTATGTCTACTACTTGTTGCAATGATCATGATTGGGGTAATTCTTCTTTTGATCTTGAAAATCTATTTAAGCCCCATGATGAATATGAGATTGATAATAGTCTTTGCAATGATATTGAAAGTGGGTTTGGAAGAGCGTCAACTTTAGATCCGACATATTTGTAGAATGTTCAATCTTATGGTATTTTTGATAAAAGTGGGTTTGGAGAGGTCATGACTTTAGTTAATGTTAATCCCACTATTTTGGAAGAGTGTCAACTTTGCATGCATGTGGATCGTGTTGAAAATATTTTATGTGATGGCTATTTTGTTGAATTTGCTTATGATCCCACATGTAATTATTATGAGAGAGGAAAATATGGTTGTAGAAATTTTCATGATAATAAATTACCTCTCGTTATGTTGAGATTGCTATTGTTTCTTTCCGCTTCCTTGCATATGCTAGTTTTTGCTTGCTATGATAATTTGTTTGCCTATAAGATGCCTATGCATAGGAAGTATGTTAGACTTAGATGTGTTTGTCATGTGTTTCATGATGCTCTCTTTGCGCTTCAATTCTTGTCTTTTATGTGAGTATCATCGAAATCTCAATGCCTAGCTAGGGGCGTTAAACGATAGCGCTTGTTGGGAGGCAACCCAATTTTATTTTTATTATTTTTGTTTTTGCTTCTGTTTAGGAATAAATATTTGCTCTAGCCTCTGGTTAGATGTGTTTTTATGTTTTAATTAGTGTTTGTGCCAAGTTAAACCTATAGGATCTTCTTGGATGATAGTTATTTGATCTTGCAGAAAATTCCAGAAACTTTCTGTTCACGAAAATAATTGTTAAAAATCACCAGAACGTGATAAAATATTGATTCCAATTTATTATGGTCAATAAACAAATTGTCTAGGTCTTCCTATTTTTGCTGAATTTTTGGAGTTCCAGAAGTTTGCTTTAGTTACAGATTACTACAGACTGTTCTGTTTTTGACAAATTCGGTTTTTCGTGTGTTGTTTGCTTATTTTGATGAGTCTATGGCTAGTAAAATAGTTTATAAACCATATATAAGTTGAAATACAGTAGGTTTAACACCAATATAAATAAAGAATGAGTTCATTACTGTACCTTGAAGTGGTGTTTTGTTTTCTTTCGCTAACGGAGCTCACGAGATTTTCTGTTAAGTTTTGTGTTTTGAAGTTTTCAAGTTTTGGGTAAAAGATTTGATGGATTATGGAACAAGGAGTGGCAAGAGCCTAAGCTTGAGGATGCCCAAGGCACCCCGATATAATCTAAGGACACCAAAAGGCCAAAGCTTGGGGATGCCCCAGAAGGCATCCCCTCTTTTGTCTACTTCCATCGGTAACTTACTTGGAGCTATATTTTTATTCACCACATGATATGTGTTTTGCTTGGAGCGTATTGTATTATTTGAGTCTTTGTTTGTTAGTTTACCACAATCATCTTTGCTGGACACACCTTTTGATGAGATAAACACATGATTCATAATTGATTAGAATACTCTATGTGCTTCACTTATATCTTTTGAGCTATATAGTTTTTGCTCTAGTGCTTCACTTATATCTTTTAGAGCACGGTGGTGGATTTGTTTTTATAGAAACTATTGTTCTCTCATGCTTCACTTATATTATTTTGAGAGTCTTAAACAACATGGTAATTTGTGTAATCCTAATATGCTTGGTATTCAAGACTAGTAAAAACTTTCTTATGAGTGTGTTGAATACTAAGAGAAGTTTGATGCTTGATGATTGTTTTGAGATATGGAGGTAGTGATATTAAAGTTGTGCTAGTTGAGTAGTTGTAAATTTGATAAATACTTGTGTTGAAGTTTGCAAGTCCCGTAGCATGCATGTATGGTAAATGTTATGTAACAAATTTGAAACATGAGGTGTTCTTTGATTGTCCTCCTTATGAGTGGCGGTCGGGGACGAGCGATGGTCTTTTCCTACCAATCTATCCCCCTAGGAGCATGCATGTAATGCTTGGTTTATGATGACTGGTAGATTTTTTCAATAAGTATGTGAGTTCTTTATGACTAATGTTGAGTCCATGGATTATACACACTCTTACCCTTCCATCATTGCTAGCCTCTTCAGTACCGTGCATTGCCCTTTCTCACATTGAGAGTTGGTGCAAACTTCGCCGGTGCATCCAAACCCCGTGATATGATACGCTTTTTCACACATAAACCTCCTTATATCTTCCTCAAAACAGCCACCTTTCCTACCTATTATGGCATTTCCATAGCCATTCCGAGATATATTGCCATGCAACTTTCCACCGTTCCATTTATCATGACACGTTCATCATTGTCATATTGCTTTGCATGATCATGTAGTTGACATAGTATTTGTGGCAAAACCACCATTCATAATTACTTCATACATGTCACTCTTGATTCATTGCATATCCCGGTACACCTCCGGAGGCATTCATATAGAGTCATACTTTGTTCTAGTATCGAGTTGTAATCATTGAGTTGTAAATAGATAGAAGTGTGATGATCATACAACATTGTCCCAAGTGAGGAAAAAAATTAAAAAAAGAAGAGAAAGGCCATAAAAAAAGAGAAGAAGGCCCAAAAAATGAGAGAAAAAGAGAGAAGGGACAATGTTACTATCCTTTTACCACACTTGTGCTTCAAAGTAGCACCGTAATCCTCATGATAAAGAATCTCTTGTTTTGTCACTTTCATATACTAGTGGTATTTTTTCATTATAGAACTTGGCTTGTATATTCCAACAATGGGCTTCCTCAAATGCCCTAGGTCTTCGTGAGCAAGCAAGTTGGATGCACACCCACTTAATTTCTTTTGAGATTTCATACATTTATAGCTCTAGTGCATCTTTCATATACTAGTGGGATTTTTCATTATAGAACTTGGCTTGTATATTCCAACAATGGGCTTCCTCAAATGCCCTAGGTCTTCGTGAGCAAGCAAGTTGGATGCACACCCACTTAGTTTATTTTGAGCTTTCATACATTTATAGCTCTAGTGCATCCGTTGCATGGCAGTCCCTACTCCTTGCATTAACATCAATCGATGGGCATCTCCATAGCTCATTGATTAGCCGCGTTGATGCGAGACTTTCTCCTTTTTTGTCTTCTCCACATAGCCCCCATCATTATATTATATTCTAGCCATAGTGCTATATCCATGGCTCACGCTCATGTATTGCGTGAAGGTTGAAAAAGTTTGAGATTACTAAAGTATGAAACAATTGCTTGGCTTGTCATTGGGGTTGTGCATGATGAGAGCATTCATGTGTGATGAAAATGGAGCATGACCAAACTATATGATTTTGTAGGGATGAACTTTCTTTGGCCATGTTATTTTGAGAGGACATAATTGCTTAGTTAGTATGCTTGAAGTATTATTACTTTGATGTCAATATGAACTTTTATCTTGAATCTTTCGGATCTGAATATTCATACCACAATTAAGAAGAATTACATTGAAATTATGCCAAGTAGCATTCCACATCAAAAATTCTGTTTTTTTCATTTACCTACTCGAGGACGAGCATGAATTAAGCTCGGGGATGCTTGATACGTCTCCAACGTATCTATAATTTTTTATTGTTCCATGCTATATTATATTCTGTTTTGGACATTATTGGGCTTTATTATACACTTTTATATTATTTTTGGGACTAACCTATTAACCGGAGGCCCAGCCCAAAATTGCTGTTTTTTTGCCTATTTCAGAGTTTCACAGAAAAAGAATATCAAACGGAGTCCAAACGGAACGAGACCTTCGGGAACGTGATTTTCGGAACGAACGTGATCCAGAGGACTTGGACCCTACGTCAAGACATCAACCAGGAAGGCACGAGGTAGGGGGGCGTGCCTACCCCCCAGGGCGCGCCCTCCACCCTCGTGGGCCCCATGTTGCTCCACCGACGTACTTCTTCCTCCTATATATACCTCGCACCCCAAACTACGAGAGACGGAGCCAAAACCTAATTCCACCGCCGCAACCTTCTGCACGTGAGATCCCATCTTGGGGCCTTTTAGGAGCTCATGGGAGGGGCATCGATCACGGAGGGCTTCTACATCAACACCATAGCTTCTCTGATGATGTGTGAGTAGTTTACCTCAGACCTTCGGGTCCATAGTTATTAGCTAGATGGCTTCTTCTCTCTTTTTGGATCTCAATACAATGTTCTCCCCCTCTCTCGTGGAGATCTATTCGATGTAATCTTCTTTTGCGGTGTGTTTGTTGAGACCGATGAATTGTGGGTTTATGATCAAGTTTATCTATGAAAAATATTTGAATCTCTTCTGAATTATTTTATGTATGATTGGTTATCTTTGCAAGTCTCTTCAAATTATCAGTTTGGTTTGGCCTACTAGATTGATCTTTCTTGCAATGGGAGAAGTGCTTAGCTTTGGGTTCAATCTTGTAGTGTCCTTTCCCAAATGACGATGAGGGGCAGCAAGGCACGTATTGTATTGTTGCCATCGAGGATAACAAGATGGGGTTTATATCATATTGCATGAGTTTATCCCTCTACATCATGTCATCTTGCTTAAAGCATTACTCTGTTCTTATGAACTTAATGCTCTAGATGCATGCTGGATAGCGGTCGATGTGTGGACTAATAGTAGTAGATGTAGGCAGGAGTTGGTCTACTTGTCTCGGACGTGATGCCTATATACATGATCATACCTAGATATTCTCATAACTATGCTCAATTCTGTCAATTGCTCAACAGTAATTTGTTCACCCACCGTAATACTTATGCTCATGAGAGAAGCCACTAGTGAAACCTATGGCCCCCGGGTCAATTTTCCATCATATTAATCTTCCAACAACAAGCTATTTCCATTGCCTTTTCTTTTTCTTTTATTTTACTTTGCATCTTTATCATAAAAATACCAAAAATATTATCTTATCATATCTATCAGATCTCACTCTCGTAACTGACCGTGAAGGGATTAACAACCCTTTATTGTGTTGGTTGCGAGGATTTATTTGTTTGTGTAGGTGTGAGGGACTTGTGCGTGGCCTCCTACTGGATTGATACCTTGATTCTCAAAAACTGAGGGAAATACTGACGCTACTTTGCTGCATCACCCTTTCCTCTTCAAGGGAAAACCAACGCAGTGCTCAAGAGGTAGCACCCATCAGCATGGAGTTTCTCATGCACTTTACACCAATATGACCTAAACGGAAGTGCCACAAATAAGTTGCACTATCATTATTAACTTTGCATCTTTTGGCTTCAATATTATGAATGTGTATCACTACTATCGAGATTCAACAAAAATAGACCACTCATCATGGGTGCATGACCATAAAAGATATTACTCATATAAATAGAACAACCATTATTCCCTGATTTAAATGAATAACCGTCTCGCATAAAACAAGATCGAGATATAATGTTCATGGTCAACGCTGGCACCAAATAACAATTATTTAGGTCTAAAACTAATCCCGGTGGTAGATGTAGAGGTAGCGTGCCAACGACAATCACATCGACTTTGGAACCATTTTCCACGCACATCGTCACCTTGTCCTTAGCCAATCTTCGCTTAATCCGTAGCCTCTGTTTCGAGTTGCAAATATGAGCAACAGAACCAGTATGAAATACCCAGGCACTACTGCGAGTATTAGTAAGGTACACATTAATAACATGTATATCAAATATACCTTTCACTTTGCCATCTTTCTTATCCGCCAAATACTTGGGGCAGTTTCGCTTCCAGTGACCAGCCCCTTTGCAATAGAAGCACTGCATTTCATGCTTAAGTCCAGACTTGTGCTTCTTCCCTTGAGCAGCAACTTGCTTGCTGTTCTTCTTGAAGTTCCCCTTCTTCCCTTTGCCCTTTTTCTTGAAACTAGTGGTCTTGTTAACCATCAACACTTGATGCTCCTTCTTGATTTCTACCTCTGCAGCCTTCAACATCGCTAAGAGCTCGGGAATTGGCTTTTCCATCCCTTGCATATTATAGTTCATCACGAAGCCTTTATTGCTTGGTGGCAGTGATAGAAGAACTCTGTCAATGACACTATCATTAGGAAGATTAACTCCCAGCCGAGTCAAGTGGTTGTGGTACCCAGACATTCTGAGTATGTGTTCACTGACAGAACTATTACCCTCCATTTTGCAGCTATAGAACTTGTTGGAGACTTCATATCTCTCAACTCGGGCATTTGCTTGAAATATTAACTTCAATTCCTGGAACATCTCATATGCTCCATGACATTCAAAACGTCTTTGAAGTCCCGATTCTAAGACGTAAAACATGGCACACTGAACTATTGAGTATTCATCAGCTTTGCTCTGCCAGACATTCATAACGTCCAGAGTTGCTCCTGTAGCGGGTCTTGCACCTAGCGGTGCTTCCAGGACGTAATTCTTCTGTGCAGCAATGAGGATAATCCTCAAGTTACGGACCCAGTCCGTGTATTACTACCATCATCTTTCAACTTAGCTTTCTCTAGGAACACATTAAAATTCAAGGGAACGGTAGCACGGGCCATTGATCTACAACAACATAGACATGCAAAAACTATCAAGTACTAAGTTCATGATAAATTAAAGTTCAATTAATCATATTACTTAAGAACTCCCACTTAGATAGACATCCCTCTAGTCATCTAAATGATCACGTGATCCATATCAACTAAACCATGTCCGATCATCACGTGAGATGGAGTAGTTTTCAATGGTGAACATCACTGTGTTGATCATATCTACTATATGATTCACGTTCGACCTTTCGGTCTTAGTGTTCCAAGGCCATATCTGCATATGCTAGGCTCGTCAAGTTTAACCCGAGTATTCTGCACGTGCAAAACTGGCTTGCACCCGTTGTATGTGAACGTAGAGCTTATCACACCCGATCATCATGTGGTGTCTCGGCACGGCGAACTGTAGCAATGGTGCATACTCAGGGAGAACAGTTATACCTTGCAATTTAGTGAGGAATCATCTTATAATGCTACCGGCGTACTAAGCAAAATAAGATGCATAAAGGATAAACATCATATGCAATCAAAATATGTGACATGATATGGCCATCATCATCTTGTGCCTTTGATCTCCATCTCCAAAGCACCGTCATGATCTCCATCGTCACCGGCTTGACACCTTGATCTCCATCGTAGCGTCGTTGTCGTCTCGCCAACTATTGCTTCCACGACTATCGCTACCTCTTAGTGATAAAGTAAAGCAATTACATGGCGATTGCATTTCATATAATAAAGCGACAACCATAAGGCTCCTGCCAGTTGCCGATAACTTTTACAAAACATGATCATCTCATACAACAATTTATATCTGATCATCTCTTGACCATATCACATCACAACATGCCCTGCAAAAACAAGTTAGACGCCCTCTACTTTGTTGTTGCAAGTTTTACGTGGCTGCTACGGGCTTCTAGCAAGAACCATTCTTATCTACGCATAAAAACCACAACAATTTTTCTTCAAGTGTGTTGTTTTAACCTTCAACAAGGACTGATCGTAGTCAAAATCGATTCAACTAAAGTTGGAGAAACATACACCCGCCAGCCACCTGTGTGCGAAGCACGTCGGTAGAACCAGTCTCATGAACGCGGTCATGTAATATCGGTCCGGGACGCTTCATCCAACAATACCGCCGAATCAAAGTAAGGCGTTGGTGGTAAGCAGTATGACTATTATCGCCCACTACTCTTTGTGTTCTACTCATGCATATAACATCTACGCATAGACCTGGCTCGGATGCCACTATTGGGGAACGTAGTAATTCAAAAACATTCCTACGATCATGCAAGAGCTATCTAGAGAAGCATAGCAACGAGACGGGAGAGTGTGTTCACGTACCCTCGTAGACCGAAAGCGGAAGCGTTTAGTAACGCGGTTGATGTAGTCAAACATCTTCACGATCCAATCGATCCAAGTACCAAATGTACGGTACCTCCGTGTTCAGCACACGTTCAACACGATGACGTCCCTCGAGCTCTTGATCTAGTAGAGGGACGATGGAGAGTTCCGTCAGCACGATGGCGTGGCGACGATGATGATGAAGTTACCGGCATAGGGAGTCACCTAAGCACTACGACGATATGACAGAGGTGTTAAATTGTGGAGGGGGGCACAACACACGGCTAAGAGATTGTCTGTTGTGCTTTGGGGTGCCCCCTGGCCACGTATATAAAGGAGGAGAGGGAGGAGGCTGGCGGCCATGAGGGGGCGCGCCAACGGGGAGTCCAACTAGGATTCCCAATCCTAGTTGGACTCCCTTTCCTATTCCAAGAGGGGGAAGGAGGGAAAGAGAGGGAGAGGAAGAGGAAAGAGGGGGCCGCACCCCCTCCCCATAGTCCAATTTGGACTGCCCTTGGGGGGGCGCCACCCTGTGGGCTGCCCTCTCCGACTCCCTTATGGCCCATCTAGGCCCATAACTTCCCCGTGGGGTTCCGGTAACCCCTCGGTTCCTCGATAAATATCTGAAACGTCTCGAAACCTTTCTGGTGTCCGAATACCTTCGTCCAATATATCAATCTTTACCTCTCGACCATTTAGAGACTCCTCGTCTTGTCCGTGATCTCATTCGGGACTCCGAACAAACTTCGGTCATCAAATCACATAACTCATAATACAAATCATCATCGAACGTTAAGCGTGCGGACCCTACGGGTTCGAGAACTATGTAGACATGACCGAGACACATCTCAGGTCAATAACCAATAGCGGAACCTGGATGCTCATATTAGATCCTACATATTCTACGTAGATCTTTATCGGTCAAACCGCATAACAACATACGTTATTCCTTTTGTCATCGGTATGTTACTTGCCCGAGATTCGATCGTCGGTATCATCATACCTTGTTCAATCTCGGTACCGGCAAGTCTCTTTACTCGTTCCGTAATGCATCATCTCGTAACTAACTCATTAGTCACATTGCTTGCAAGGCTTATAGTGATGTGCATTACCAAGAGGGCCCAGAGATACCTCTCCGATACGCGGAGTGACAAATCCTAATATCGATGTATGCCAACTCAACAAACACCTTCGGAGACACATGTAGAGCATCTTTATAATCACCCAGTTACGTTGTGACATTTGATAGCACACAAAGTGTTCCTTCGGTATTCGGGAGTTGCCTAATCTCATAGTCAGAGGAATATGTATAAGTCATGAAGAAGCAATAGCAATAAAACTAAACGATCATTATGCTAAGCTAACTGATGGGTCTTGTCCATCACATCATTCTCTAATGATGTGACCCCGTTCATCAAATGACAACACATGTCTATGGTTAGGAAACTTAACCATCTTTGATTAACGAGCTAGTCAAGTAGAGGCATACTAGGGACACTCTGTTTTGTCTATGTATTCACACATGTACTAAGTTTCCGGTTAATACAATTATAGCATGAATAATAAACATTTATCATGATATAAGGAAATATAAATAACAACTTAATTATTGCCTCTAGGGCATATTTCCTTCACAAATATGGTGAAGTGTCATGTCGTCGACGTTCACATGACACCACTAAGGGAATAACAACATACATACTATCAAAATATCGAACACATATCAAGTTCACATGATTACTTGCAACATGATTTCTCCCGTGACCTCAAGAACAAAAGTAACTACTCACAAATGATAATCATGCTCAAGATCAGAGGGGTATTAAATAGCATATTGGATATGAACATATAGTCTTCCACCAAATAAACCATATATTAATCAACTACAAGATGTAATCAACACTACTAGTCACCCACAAGCACTAATCTATAGTTCTGGTAACAAGATTGAACACAAGAGATAAACTAGGGTTTGAGATGAGATGGTGCTGTTGGAGATGTTGATGGAGATTGCCCTCCCGAAGATGGGAGAGTTGTTGGTGAAGATGATGACGATGATTTCCCCCTCCGAGAGGGAAGTTCCCCCGACGGAGGGCAAAAGTGCTCCTGCCCAAGTTTCGCCTTGAGACGGCGGCGCTCCGTCCCGAAAGTCATGTCCTAGATTTTTTTCTAGGTCAAAATGACCTATATACCAGAAGATGGGCACCGGAGGTGGCCCTGGGTGAGCCCAACCCACCAGGGCACGCCTGGGCTCCCTGGCGCGCCCAGGTGGGTTGTACCCACCTGGTGGGCTTCCTTTGGTACTTATTTGCTCCAATATTCTTCATATATTCCATAAAAATTCTTCGTGAAGTTTCAACTCGTTTGGAGTTGTGCAGAATAGGTAGCCTGGCGTAGCTTTTCTAGGTCCATATTTCCAGCTGCCGGAATTCTCCCTCTTTGTGTATACCTTGCATATTATAAGAGAAAAGGCATTATAATTACTCCAAAAAGCATTATTATGCATGAAAACATCATAAATAACAGTAGGAAAACATGATGCAAAATGGACGTATCATAGGGTGCTACTAGACTTGATAGAATTGCTAAATTTTGCTTAAAGTCTTTATTTGTCAAGTAGTATAATCTCCCCCTTTAGACCTACTTGAGATTTTACAACAGGGATGTGCTACAACCGGCAGCCGACGAGCTACCACTGGCATGGGGCAGTCACTACTGCGGGAATGCCTAGCAGTGGCGGGCGCAAAAAGCCTGTAGTGGCAGGAAAGGCTCTCAGGCCGCCCGCCACTGACCTCCTCCACTGCTAAAAGGGCATTAGTGGTGGGCGAGCACCCGCCACTGACCTCCTCCACTGCTAAAAGGGCATTAGTGGTGGGCGAGCACCCGCCACTGCTCGTGACCCTGCAGTGGCGGGCAAACCAACTTTTTCCGCCATTGAAAGCTTAGGCATGCAAATTGAAAATTTTACAGCGACCACAACAATTGTGCTACCATGGTTGTGCTTAGCATAAAACCCGTGTAACAAATTGCAATATGATGTGACCTTGGAGATTAGAAGCAAATTGAGCACACCACTAAAAGATTAGGGATTTAGGTTCACTAGTTAATTAGTACTCTTCATGGCAAGTACTAACACTTAAAATTGGTTCCACTTGACAAACCAACATAAATGTATCACAGACATCTTAACTAACTAACAAAGCATTCCTAGGATTTTTTACTTGGACCTTATTTTTAAATAAGGTCCACAATGACCATCATATGTAAGTTATTGTTGCTGTTGTTCCTTATTGTCATTAGCAACGATGTGTCAACTCTTATTCGTCTCTTTCTCTTCAATAATTCCCGCCAGCCGATCTCATAGAACGATATGTGGCCGTTTGTGTTCGTCTTGTACCGAACACTGGTGACAGGCCCTACTGCTCCAAGGAGTATTCCAGCTTTTCCAACGACGGGAATGTCCTGGCTGAAAATCATCTTCATAGGTAATTCCTAAGATCCTCGTGATTAAAAGCAAATAGAGAACACAATGCTAGACATCTCACCACATATTAAACAAAAAATAAAGAAAATAATACAAAACATACCATGACGTGTTTGATGATGTTGGTCTTAATTAAACGATGCACAAATGGCTTCCCCAAGTATTGCACACTTGATGGTAGGATATCGATGAGATTGGCCTTCTCGTCCTCAGTAAGTTCCTTCATTCTTTGAGAGAAAATTGCAGAATTGTATGGACCATCATCGTCATCATCTCCGCTACCCTCATCGTATTGGTCATCCTCATCATCCTGGCTATCGTGATCAACTTGGCTATCACCATCCTCGCTGTCATCATCATCCGAGCTATCATCAACCTCGCCATCATCATCATCACCATCCTCGTCATCTTCGTCAAGCTCACCATCATCTTGGCTAGAGAAATACTTAGTCCTTAACCTGTTGACCGCTCCACGCAAGTAAAATCTTATGTAGTCTCACTCGCTAAGATTATTTTTTGAAACATAAATCTTCCATCCATCACCGTATATGGTGGTACTATCATTTTGCTTATGAACATCAACTTTGAATCTACACCCTTTATCATCCTTAAAGTGGAAACTGGCACCAATTATATTGTTGAAGTCAGCCCTTACGTTGCATGGGGTACACTATGCAACAATTAAGAAAAATATAGTTAATAATTAATGGTAAAGACGGTAAAAAAATTCAGCAAATGATTAGAATTAAATGCTAAAGTTGAACATTGTTACTATAGAGTTTTTGAATCCCCCCTTCAAGAAGATGCCGAAATGTACTACATTTATCAAACTACCCATACAAGGATTTTTGTAGATATGGCAAGCCTTGCGCACCATGATCCCTAGCGATGAACCATTATGAAGCACTTATCAATTATAAATAGCTAACATGAGTGATAAGTCATGAAATAATCAAATCCCCGTAATAATAGTCATATTGTAAGGCATTTATCAAATAACATTGCTACTCCTTGTTTAAATGCAAAATACCACTCATATTGAGAGCCGTGAAATAAATTCGGCATGACCTTTCCATAAAAAGTGAACAACTTCAGTGCCAGAATTTGGCGAGACAAAAGTTAATCAACTTTTTGCCAATACGTTGGCACTCATTGTTCAACCCCTAGAAATAGAACATGTATGACAGACGGGTAACATTGCCACTCTGTATTGGAATGCCAAAAAAAATCAAACAAAATTGCCACTCTCTATTTAACTACAAAAATGCAACTCATATTGAGAGCCAGGAAAGAAATTCGGCATGTCCTTTGCGTAAAAAGTGAACATATTGAGTGCCAGAAATTTGGCAAAATGGAAGTTAATCAATGTTTTTCCAAAACGCTGGCACTCATTGTTCAATCCCTGGAAATGGAACATGTACCGCAGACGGATAACATTGTCACTCTCCATTGCAATGCAAAAAATAAATCAAAAACATCATTGCAAATGTCTATTTTTATTGTAGAAATATGAATCAAACAACATTGCCAACATTAAACTAAGAAGTACGAAGAGGCAAACCTAACCCTATCTAAAACTAATTTAATTCTAGAAATCTAGAGGCAGATCCTAACCCTACCTCAAGCCAATGTATAATGTATCTTTAGCAACGGTGCACGGGAGGGGAGATACCATACCTTGGGACATGGCTCCGGTGGCGGACGTGATGGTGGACTGTGTGGATGCGATAGGCGCGTCCGTGGATAGCATGGAAGGAGGCTTGATACGTCTGTAACGTATCTATAATTTTTGATTGTTCCATGCTATTATAATTATATGTTTTGTATGCATTAATATGCTATTTTATATTATTTTTGGGACTAACCTATTAACCTAGAGCCCAGTGCCAGTTTCTATTTTTTCTTGTTTTAGAGTTTCACAGAAAAGGAATACCAAACGGAATGAAAATTTCGTGATGATTTTTCTTGGACCAGAAGACATCCAGAGGACTTGGAGTGCACGTCAGGAAAGCGACGAGGCGGCCACAAGGTCAGAGGCGCTCCCCCACCCTTGTGGGCCCCTCGTGACTCCACCGACCTATTTCTTCCGCCTATATATTCTCAAATATTCCAAAACCTATGAGGAGAGCCACGAAAACACTTTTCCACCGCCGCAACCTTCTTTACTCGTGAGATCTCATCTAGGGGACTTTTCCGGCGTCCTGCCTAAGGGGGATTCGATCACGGAGGGCTTCTACATCAACACCATTGCCTCTCCGATGAAGCTTGAGTAGTTTACCACAGACCTATGGGTCCATAGCTAGTAGCTAGATGGCTTCTTCTCTCTCTTTGCACTATCGCAGGATGGTCCAAACGCGATACTACAATCAGAGACCCTTCGACGAAACTATGTGTGATGCCATCATCGCAAATGGTGGTGTAAAAAACCGTCAAAAAAGGTGCAAAACATTTTCGATGATGGATGCATCAAACATGGTTCAGATTTTAGTTGCGTGTGCGATGCAGCGCATACAGTTCAGTTCAATTAACTATTTGGGATGAGGAGGAACAAAAGAAACGGGCAGCCAGATGAAGGTGTGTGTGATATACATCAGACGGTTCATTAGGATGAACTGTGTGTGATTAGGCAACACAATGGAAACGGTTCAATTGAACAAGATGCGTGTGATACGCGACAAACAGGTCCGTAATCAGAAATGTGTGCGAAGACCAATAATAACACAGACGATTGCTGCTAATAAGCTATGTGATTTGCTCTGTCTACAGAAGAATAACATGTGTATATATATAACTGAAATAAACATCCAATTACATAAGTGACTATACAGATCATTCGCACACACCTCAATAAACAATTGCATGCATTCTAAAGTAGGAGAAATGATCGTCTAGTCATCTACTTCTTGTGACGCTCCCGCCACTGCTCTGTGGCTCGATCCCTCGTCTGGGGCAGGAAGAAGACACTTCCTCATGTCAACGATCCACCTGTACATCTCGTAGCTTGTGTACGCGTACTTGACATGTTGTTCATCCAGTCTCTCATGCCACACACTGTGCCAGGCGTTCTTGTCCTTCTTGCTCTCATTCTTCATCTTCATGTAGTAGGGGTCGATGATGGCAGAGGCGAGGTCAACCAGGGAGTTCAGTTTGTTTTTTTCGCTGCCCCAGACCTTGTAGTGGTGCTGGATGTTGACAAGATTCAGGCATTTCAAGCCCGAAACCTTGAGCGCTTATAGATCATTGGTGGTGTCCACCGTAGCAAAACAGTAGTCGGAGTTGTTGATAAACCTGGAGAAACGCTCGCAAGGCCTTGTGGTAAGGTGGTAGCGGTAGACGAGGACGTCATGTCGCATGCACAACTGGGCGACGACAACCTTCTGATCATGCCCAGCACGACCGATGGTGTACTCGAGGTCGAAGCCGACCAGTTGGTACTTGTCCTCGGCAAGGAACTGCTCCACAGTTTGGATGGAGCTCTCCACCGAGACCGGATCATTCGTGTACACCACTGAGAGGGCCTTCCCCATCATGTGGGTGTCCACTATGTGATGCATGGTGAACTGCCCGCGTTGTCGTCGTCGATCGCTGGGAGCGCCATTGGAATCGCTGGATGTCCTCTCTGTATGTGTCATCGTGGGTGTGCTTATTGTGTCGTGTGACGCGAGAGATGAAGGTAAATGGCCGCAGGAATAAATGGGGGCCGGGCGGCCTGGATTCTCTGCGCGTCCGCATGGTAGTTTTTGCAGCGGGTAACTGCATTGTCGCGCCGCGCCTGGCACAACCGCATGCACACGGACATGCGTGATCATGCGCCGGCCCCAAACACTGGGAGCGCGCATGGAGGGACGAGGGCATAGCACCCGGAGGGACACGAGAGCAGAGCGCGCCGCGGCCGCCTGAACCGCAAGCAACCACACGCATATAGCAGTTGAACACGCAGGAAATGGTGGCCTACAAGCCGGCCGACAGTTGCATCGCTGCATAGAGAGCGGCCGTGTGCTACTACCTCTGTCTAGTCTATAGTCCCCTTTATATTCTGTGCCATACTTTGCCCTTAAATTTAACCAACAAAATGTTAATGCATGTTATAAAAATTATATAATTGGAAACTATGTTCAAATACGAATCCAACTATATAATCTTTGGCTACATGCATTCGTATTTTATTAGTTAAATCATACTTGTAAACCAGGACGGGGGTATAGTAGGTAATTAAATCGTAAACGTTTTTTTATGAACCATATGTGTACGTGGCCTTTCGTCCTCCTCTCGCATGTCTTGTCACCCCGCTGCCGCAGACGGCTTACAGCGCAAGGTTGCGCAGCGCGCAGGGGCGTTCTTTTGGCCAAACGGTGGCGCCAATGAATCGTGGGTGAGCCCGTTCCCGCGCAACCTCGCAGGTTCCCGTGCAAGCTTCCCGCCCGACTCGGTGAAATCCCCCAAAATCCCAATGCTTACCAACCTGCTATATAAACCCTCACTACCGGCGAGTCCGGCATTGCATTTCCCCCCTCCCTTTAGCTTATCTCGTCTGCTTCTCCCACAATC
Source organism: Aegilops longissima (assembly GCA_021605205.1). Classification (NCBI taxonomy): domain Eukaryota; kingdom Viridiplantae; phylum Streptophyta; class Magnoliopsida; order Poales; family Poaceae; genus Aegilops; species Aegilops longissima. The sequence goes on along the minus strand of CM038681.1, from coordinate 450,863,650 downwards.
GCCAATGGCACCGGTCCGTCGTCATCGCTCAGCCACTCCGCCATCATAAGAGGAAAGCTCCAGCTGGGAGGCTACACCGCGCCGGCGGCGCAGTCCCCGGCGTAGTGTAGTGCGCGTGGCGTCCCTATTGGGTGTGTGCGGAACACCCACCACACACTCCGCCGCCGCTGCCCGTCGGCGGCTATTGACGACCGCCATTACCGCCACACGTCCGTCGAAAGCCAGGGCCATCACCCACTCTGCCGCCTTGGCTCGAAGGTGGGAGGTGGCTGTCGTGGCCGCCACCCCACTACCGGCCACCGTGGCCATCACTCGCTCCGCCACCGTGGCCCGAAGGTGGAAGGTGGTGGTCGTGGCCGCCAGCCCACCGTCCACCGCCGGGGTCATCACCCGCTCCGCCACCGCCGCCCGAAGGCGGGAGGCGGAGGTGGATGCCCGCACGTGCGTCAGTGACCTTGCACGCTACACCAAGTTCCTGCGGGAGGAGGAGGAGCGCCTCGTCGATCATGGAAAGAGCCTTTGTAGGATCGAAAGTATGTCTAGAGGGGGGTGATTAGACTACTTGACTTAATAAAAATCTAGCCTTTTCCCAGTTTTAAGTCTTGGCAGATTTTAACAACTTAGCACAAGTCAAGCAATCAACCTACACATGCAAGTCTAAGAGTATAGCAGCGGAATGTAAAACATTGCACATGAAGGTAAAGGGAGGAGTTTGGAGGGAGCAAACGCAATGTAGACACGGAGATTTTTGGCGTGGTTCCGATAGGTGGTGCTATCGTACATCCACGTTGATGGAGACTTCAACCCACGAAGGGTAACGATTGCGCGAGTCCACAGAGGGCTCCACCCACGAAGGGTCCACGAAGAAGCAACCTTGTATATCCCACCATGGTCATCGCCCACGAAGGACTTGCCTCACTAGGGTAGATCTTCATGAAGTAGGCGATCTCCTTGCCCGTACAAACTCCTTGGTTCAACTCTACAATCTTGACGGAGGCTCCCAAGTGACACCTAACCAATCTAGGAGACACCACTCTCCAAAAGGTAATAGATGGTGTGTTGATGATGAAATCCTTGCTCTTGTGCTTCAAATGATAGTCTCCCCAACACTCAACTCTCTCTCACAGATTTGGATTTGGTGGAAAGATGATTTCAGTGGAAAGCAACTTGGAGAAGGCTAGAGAACAAGATTTATGTGGTTGGAATGGAATATCTTGACCTCAACACATGAGTAGGTGGTTCTCTCTCAAAAAATGTATGCTGGAAGTGTAGGCACGTTCTGATGGCTCTCTCCACGAATGAAGAGTGGGTGGAGGGGTATATATAGCCTCCACACAAATTCTAACCGTTACACACAATTCACCAAACTCGGTGGGACTGAATCAGAAAACTCGGTCAGACCGATTTAGTTCAAAATCTGAACGTTAGGCTTTTCGGTGGGACCGACATGTCAACTCGGTGGGATGGATGTCATTAGGGTTAGGGCATAACATAATCTCGGTGAGACCGATTACACAAGCTCGGTGAGACCGACTTTGGTAATAAGCTAACCAGAGAGTTGGTCGGGCAAACTCGATGGGACTGATTCGCTCATTTCGGTGAGACCGAAACGTTACGAAAGGGAAACAAAGAGTTTGCATTGCGAACTCGGTGGGACCGATCGCTCATCTCCGTTGGACCGAAACATTATGAAGGGAAACAGAGAGTTTTCAATCCCATCTCGGTGAGACCGAGATCCCTATCGGTGAGACCGAAGTGACTAGGGTTTATGGTAGTGGCTATGTCAAGTGAACTCGGTGGCGCCAGATAGAATGTTTCGGTGGGGCCGAGTTTGACTTTTGGTTTGGGACATATGTGGATATGAGAAAGTGGTTGAGGGTTTTTGGAGCATATTGCTAAGCATTTTGAGCAAGTAAGCCATTAAGCAACACCTCATCCTCTTTTAATAGTATTGGCTTTTCCTATGGACTCAATGTGATCTTGGATCACTAAAAGTAAAATGTAGAGTCTTGAGCTTGAGCCAATATGTGTCCTTAGCATTTTGCAGGGTCCACATTCCTAATCCATGCCATGCCAATCATTGAGCTTTCCTGAAATATTTATCTTGAAATAGCATTAGCTCAATGAGCTATATGTTGTCAATAATTACCAAAACCACCCAGGGATAGTTGTGCTTTTAATCTCCCCCTTTTTGGTAATTGATGACAACATATATATCAAAGCTTCGACAAATGATAATAAGATTGAAATACATCCTCGCTTTGAGAAGTATGTGATAAGCAAGAGCTCCCCCTAAATTTGTGCATTATTTAAGATTTGCTTTTGAATGCAAATGCACAATCGATTAGGATCATGGTTCACTCTTCCATGTCATATACATCTTGGTGGAGCGCTCAAAATGATAGAAATTAAAAGCATGCACTCATCACCAAGCAAAGTGAATGATCATATATGGGATATAAGGGATAGTATTATCCAAGCAAGCATTAAAGTAACATATGATCAAACACATGATCATACAATTATCTCACACAAGGACATATAGTATCAAACAAGCACACAATAAAGTTCAACCAAATAGCAAGAGGGGCAAAGAAGCAAAACACACACACACTCTCTCTCTCTCTCGAAGCCTATGATCTATACATTTCTCCCCCTTTGGCAACAAGTTACCAAAAAGTTTGAAAATGCATAGTGCTATGCGTCTCCCAGGCTTGGTCTTCGGGAGGTGGTGTAGAGAGAACTCCAAGGACGAGGGCATCAGTTGATGTAGTTGGAGTTGGTGGAGTGGCTGCTGGAGGTGGCACAGAAGCTGTTGCTGCTGGTGCAGATGATGTAGCTCTCGTATCTGGTACTGGCACTGCAGCTGACCTCTGTCCTCTGGGCACTCGCCGAGAAGCATTTGTAGTACCTTATCCTCTCTTTTCTTCTGCTTCCTCCTGGAGCTACTCAGCTACTGTCTGAATCTCAGTGACCTTCAGATCAAGATCATAAAACTTGGTCTCTATGATCCTCTCCAAGCTCTCCTGATTCTGGGTCAGGGTGGCCAAGCCCTTCTCAATCCTCAATGTAGCTTGAATCAGATAGGCTAGTTGATCTTGTTTGCTCTTCAGGAATACTTCAGATGCCTCCTCATACTTGGCATCTTTGCAGCTTTCTCTGCCTTTGCCTTAGCTCTCTTTTCTTGTGCTTGCACTGATGAAGGTTCATCCTCATTCATCACTACTGTGTTATCTTCAAAATCTGGGTGCAAGGGTAAATGCTCTTTGTCCAATAAGTAAGTGCATGTGCCCATCTTTGAGTTGATGAGCACCTGAATGTGTGGAGCATACCCACAAGATCTTTTCTGGTCAGCAGTTGTCCTCTTGATTGTCTCCACAATATTGTCTCCAAAATCAGACTCATGACCATGAATTTTTTAGGAACATCAAAGATCTGCAGCAAGTTGAGGGAATGTCCTCTAATCATCTTGTGATCTCCAGATTTGGGTAACAATGTATGCCTCAGGATGGTGTTGATTGTAGGCAGACCAGACAACAAATAGTGTACAGATCCAAACTTATGTGTCTCTAAAGCTTTACCTGGGATCTCCTTGTACATATTTGCCATTGAGTTGTGGTCTTTGTTCTTATTTGCATACACATCGAATCATCCTCATGCTCTTCTGGGGCATTGATTAACTTGGCCCATTCTTCAACAGTTAATTGGTACCTTGTACCTTCAGACATCCACACTATCCTTCCATCTGGATAGAAATGAGCACCGGAGTAGAATTGCATGATTAGCTCATCATTCCATTTGGTGAGCTTCTGTCCAACAAATTTGTCCACCCCACAAGCTTTGAATCTTTCATGTACACCTGGGAAGTGATCTTCATTCTCATCAATGAATTCCCAATCAACCCACTTCATATCACAGACAATTGGCTTCTTGTCAAGTAGAATAGTCTCATAGAAATCTTGTTGTTCTTTGGTGTGAAACCTGTAGTCCATAGCAGTTCTCCTCCTCACAACATATGGATCAGACTGTCTCCATAATCTCAGTCCAGCATCTTTCCTGATGTGTATGTCCTCACCCACTGGATGAGTGTCATTATAGTCTGGAATCTTTGGCTTTAGTTTTCCCAGCACTAGGGCTTCATCATCCTCTTCTTCAACTTCAGGCACTGGGGCCTTGTTCTTCTCTTCTGCAGGAATGTTTCTGGTGCTTCTCTTTGGCTTAGTGGGCTTCTGAGCTTGAGATGTTGCTTTGGGAGCAGTTTTGGGCTTTGATGTTGCAGCCCCTGACTTGATAGCATTTCCCATAAGTTTCTGAGACTTGGGTGCTGGTGCAGCATCCTCTTCCACTTCATCTTCTTCTGGATCTCTAAACATGGAGGACTTGCCAATAACTCTGGCAATGGTCTTCTTGACCCTCTCCTTCCTCTTCTTTCCATCTCCAGCCTCTTTGGGTTCAATAGTGAACTCCATAGTTTCTTCCAAGGCTGCTTTCCTAGGCTTGGATGTTGGCATTCTCTTGGCAGGTGCTTTCTTGTGCATACCAGGATTTGTTGCAGCAGCAGTGCCATATTCCTTCTTCAGCACTTTGTTCCTTGAGGTGGCCTCATCCTCAACAGCCATATAGTCCTCATCCTCAGAGTCTGAGGTTCTCTTCTTCCTTGTTCTAGTGGCTGCCTTGGGCAAGTTACTTGGTGTGCTCCTGCTGCCCTCATCATAACCGCTTGAGGGACTACTTCCCTCACTCATTTGCACTTGCTCTTCAGTTCTGTTCTGGCTGTCACTCTGGTCAGAGATCTTGGCAAGCAAACTGACAGCAAACCCTGTGAATAGATATAGATGAGGTAGAGTAGATGAGCATCACAAAGTGCAGAGTTTTTGCAAAACAGATGAGTCAAAAACTTAGTTTTAGTTCTCCACTGAAATGATTTCGGAGCTATCGATTTGTTAAACTCGGTGACACCGAAGCAACTTTTGGAACCTAAACTAGTGAGCTCGGTCAGACCGAGTCACAGTTCGGTGGCTCCGAGATTGCAAGGGTTTCACAGAGAGTTGAACTTGGTCACACCGATTTGCAATTTTTGGTCAGACCGAAAAACGCATGTGCAATGGCCTAAGCCAAATTGGTTAGACCGATTTCTACAACTCGATCGGTCCGAGATGAGTTTGGCGGTGACCTAACCCTAAATTTTCGAATCAAACCTAACCTAAAGGAGGTTTTCTCTAGATAGATTGTTTTCATACGTGGCAATGATCATGGCAAAGCAATGTGCTAGGAATCGGAGTAAGGAAATAGCACAAAGTATCGAAACCATACCCTAGTTCGGCGGGAGTTCGCTACGGCGACAATGGTAGAGAAGAATTCCGTTGACGGCGACGGAGACCAGCGGCGGGAGGTCGCTCGCGGCGAGGAGACGATCCGGAGACCCGAAGAGGCAGAGCAGGATACGCGCGGGCTGAGGGCTTTTGAAGAAATTTCCAAAATCTCACCCATGGATATATATATCCCGACCAAGTCGGCATGATCGAGTGGAACAACTCGGTGGCACCGAGATGCAGAAATGCAAGCGGTTACTGCAACTCTGTGTGGGCGAAAGGTTCAAATCGGTTGCACCGAGATGGAAAACCTAGATCAACTTAGTGAACTCGGTGTGACCGAAGTGGATGACTCGGTCATACCGAAATGCACAAAGAGGTTTTGGAAGTTTAAGCCTATGAAGAATCGGGGACTCCGAGTGCTCCTCACACAGAGTGGTCCGAATCTGACTTGATGAAACTTTGTGATGTAGCATGAATAGAGTTTGAGATGAGAAAATCATAGATAGCTAGAGGGAGTTCCTAGGCATTCTTGTCCATCCATTTGGCAGAAGAGCAAAAACCAAATAATCAAAGCAACAAATGGATGTCCTTGAATGAATAAAATATGCAATCAACATGCTCACACAATAAAATGGAAAATGAAATATGTGACAAAGCATGCACAAACACTCTAGCATCTATCAAGCAATTGGCGATGACTAGGTCATCTATATATGAGTATATTGACTTAGGAGTCAAATGAGAACATTTGATCATAGGTCATACTCATCGTTTAAGCACAAGTGGGGTTACCACTTTTACAAAAAGGATTGTTGTCTTCACACCATTAGAGTTGCTTTAGCTCAATTGATTAGAGTAAAGCTACCCCTAGATGTGATATCCCCCCTAAGAGGGATGAACTAACCTTGGGTTTTGTCAATGATGACTTCATGTAGGTGTTGAAGATGTGGACGCTCAATGTTGATGTAGATCATTTGGAGAAATCCATTGGAGTGAGTTGCACTTTCAATACCTACATGGGTTAGTCCTACAAGGAACAAACAAGGATATCCATAGACATAGAGTGATGTACACACGAGATGATGTCCATGAAAACATTAGGTTACCTTGTCCCTTTTCTTACCAACAAGAGGGTTTGTGACTCCTTGAACTAGTGCAAGATGTGGAAGTTGTTTGCACTTGTCCTCGCCAAAATGATATGAGTGAAGTATGTTGGCGGAGTCACCCTCAAGAACTCTCTAGTTCCTCTTCTTCGGGATCCACATCATCTTGATGGGAATCCTTGGAGTTGTAGTCGTACTTGATGAAGTAGAACTTGATTTAGTTTTGGGAACCCACTTGACCAAGGCCTTAGGAGCTTCTTCAAATGCATCAATCTCCTCTTGAAGCTTGTCCTTGCCTTTTTGCTTGTGGTCTTGTGGTGGAAGATCATCTTGAGCTTGTGTCCCTTGGAAAGAAGTAGGATCATACTTCTCTCGTTGAGGAACAAACTTCGTCTTGGGGTATTGATCTTCTTCCCACTCAACTCCATTGGCATTGAACTTCCGTTCGAAACCAATTCCTTGATTCTTCCGGTGCCTTCCTTGCTTGCGTACAATTTCCTCAAATTTCTTACTCCCGGCAAGGCTCTTATAAACACCTTTCTCTATAATTCCTTTCAATAAGCTATTTTCTTGCTCAAGTGTAACTTGGCTAAGAGAATCATTAGTGGAATCAAGAGAACTACTAGAAGCAACAACATTGGATTTAGCATGATTGTTGTTACTACTAGATGAAGAATCTTTCTTACCCTTGTTGCTAGATTTAACTTGTGGCATGTAAGTAGACAAGAGTAAATGCTTGGAAATGTAAGAAGAACTTTTCTTGCGAAGATCATCATTGGTGGCTTTTAAAAACTCATGCTCTTGCTCAAGATTGAGCTTTTCAAAGCGCAACTTCTCATGAGTCTTTAAAAGTTCTCGATGACCTTCCAAGGTAGTTTCATGAGCTAACTTAAGAGTGTTTATTTCTTTAGTTAGTCGCTCAATCTCCTTCTTATCATCATCATTCATTTTATCTTGATTATCATGATTAATAGCAAGTTCATCATAGTTTTCATCACTAGAGTTGTCAACAAGTAAATCATCATCACCTAGCAAATCATCTTCATCACTATTGAAATCAACATACTCGGGGTGTGATACCTTTGGGCCTTTAGCCATGAAGCATGTTCCAATTCCTTCATTTGGAGAGTCAAATATGTCATAGGAGTTGGTTGACACAAGTGCTAGACCGGCAACACCTTCATCTTGAGTATATTCGGAGTCGGAGTGATAACTTATTTCAGAGTGATGGTCGGAGTCGGAGCCGGATACTCATTCACCAACATGAGCTTGATGTCTTCATTTTGTGTAGCTCCATGATGACTTGTCCTTCCTTTCCGAATCCTTGCTTCTCCGAGAGGTTCTTCGTTCATAACGATCATCTCTACTCCTCCTCTCTCTAGGTGGCGATTCTTCTCTTCTACTTCTTATTTTGGGTGAATCTTCTCTTCTTTTGTAGGGGGCCATACACTCATTGGTGTAGTGTCCGGGTCTTCCACAATTGTAGCAATTACACTCATGACTAGAAGATCTTTTGTCATTGTAGGACCTTGACTTGGAACTTCTTTCCTTGCTTCTACTCTTGTAGAACTTGTTGAAATTCTTCACCATTAGGCTCAATTCTTCATGTTTCTCACTTGATGATGTGGGAGCATCACATGAGGCATTGTAAGCACCACTTGACTTGTTGTGAAGCTATTCCTTATCCTTGAGTGACATCTCATGAGCAAAAATTCTTCCAATGACTTCCGTTGGCTTGAGATCTTTGAAATTGGGCATCATTTGGATCAATGTGCACACAGTATCATATTTTCCATCCAAGGCTCTTAGAATCTTCTTGATGATGAATCTACCGGTCATCTCTTCACTTCCTAAGCCGGCAATCTCATTTGTGATGATAGCAAGCCTAGAGTACATTTCAGCGACACCTTCACCATCCTTCAGTTTGAACTTTTCAAGTTGACTTTGAAGCACATCCAATTTGGTTTTCTTGACGGAGTCGGTACCTTCGTGCATATCAATCAAAGTATCCCAAATTTCCTTTGCATTCTCAAGACGGCTGATTTTGTTGAATTCTTCGGGGCACAATCCGTTGAAGAGAATATCACAAGCTTGCGCATTGTATTGCAGCATCTTCAACTCTTCCGCAGTAGCTTCACGGTTCGGTTCTCTCCCATCAAGTAATTTACCTTGCAAGCCAATACACACAATAGCCCAAACGACGGGGTTATGTCCAAGAATATGCATTTTCATCTTGTGCTTACAACTAGCAAAATTAGTACCATCAAAGTAAGGACCTCTACGGTGGTAATTTCCCTCGCTAGACGCCATACTCTCCTAGGTTGTGAAACCAAGGCTATGATCACCAAAAACTATGGGAATCAAGGCAAATGGAGACCAAAGCTCTGATACCACTTGTAGGATAGAAAGTATGTCTAGAGGGGGGTGATTAAACTACTTGACTTAATAAAAATCTAGCCTTTTCCCAATTTTAAGTCTTGGCAGATTTTAACAACTTAGCACAAGTCAAGCAATCAACCTACACATGCAAGTCTAAGAGTATAGCAGCGGAATGTAAAACATTGCACATGAAGGTAAAGGGAGGAGTTTGGAGGGAGCAAACGCAACGTAGACACGGAGATTTTTGGCGTGGTTCCGATAGGTGGTGCTATCGTACATCCACGTTGATGGAGACTTCAACCCACGAAGGGTAACGGTTGCGCAAGTCCACGGAGGGCTCCACCCACGAAGGGTCCACGAAGAAGCAATCTTGTCTATCCCACCATGGCCATCGCCCACGAAGGACTTGCCTCACTAGGGTAGATCTTCACGAAGTAGGCGATCTCCTTGCCCGTACAAACTCCTTGGTTCAACTCCACAATCTTGACGGAGGCTCCCAAGTGACGCCTAACCAATCTAGGAGACACCACTCTCCAAAAGGTAATAGATGGTGTGTTGATGATGAACTCCTTGCTCTTGTGCTTCAAATGATAGTCTCCCAAACACTCAACTCTCTCTCACAGATTTGGATTTGGTGGAAAGATGATTTGAGTGGAAAGAACCTTGTAAGAGGCTAGAGATCAAGATTTATGTGGTTGGAATGGAATATCTTGACCTCAACACATGAGTAGGTGGTTCTCTCTCAAAAAATGTATGCTGGAAGTGTAGACACGTTCTGATGGCTCTCTACATGAATGCAGAGTGGGTGGAGGGGTATATATAGCCTCCACACAAAATCTAACCGTTGCACACAATTCACCAAACTTGGTGGGACCGAATCAGAAAACTCGGTCAGACCGATTTAGTTCAAAATGTGAACGTTAGGCTTTTCGGTGGGACCGACATGTCAACTCGGTGGGACCAATGTCATTAGGGTTAGGGCATAACGTAATCTCGGTGTGACCGATTACACAAACTCGGTGAGACCGACTTTGGTAATAAGCTAACCAGAGAGTTGGTCAGGCAAACTCGGTGGGACCGATTCGCTCATTGTGGTGAGACCGAAACGTTACGAAAGGGAAACAGAGAGTTTTCAGTGCAAACTCGGTGGGACCGATCGCTCATCTTAGTTGGACCGAAACCTTACGAAGGGAAACAGTGAGTTTGCAATCCCATCTCGGTGAGACCGAGATCCCTATCAGTGAGACCGAAGTGACTAGGGTTTGTGGGAGTGGCTATGTCAAGTGAACTCGGTGGCGCCGGATAGAATGTTTCGGTGGGGCCGAGTTTGACTTTTGGTTTGGGACAAATGTGGATATGAGAAAGTGGTTGAGGGTTTTTGGAGCATATCACTAAGCATTTTGAGCAAGTAAGCCATTAAGCAACACCTCACCCCCTTTTAATAGTATTGGCTTTTCCTATGGACTCAATGTGATCTTGGATCACTAAAAGTAAAATGTAGAGTCTTGAGCTTGAGCCAATATGTGTCCTTAGCATTTTGAGGGGTCCACATTCCTAATCCATGCCATGCCAATCATTGAGCTTTCCTGAAATATTTATCTTGAAATAGCATTAGCGCAATGAGCTATATGTTGTTAATAATTACCAAAACCACCCAGGGATAGTTGCACTTTCAGCCTTACCGCCACCGTGGCCGCATCACACGCCGCCTTAGAGGCGAGGAATCAGGAGATCTACGAGGAGAACCGCCGCTTCGAGAGGGGTCGTCTGGAGCGGCAGAGGGCGTTCGAGGTGAGCGTACGAGATGGTGTCTAGATTGGATCTGGTGGTTCTGGACTGGCGGCTGGATGAATATTTCATTGACTCCCCTAGGGTTCTGGGATTTTTGGGGTATTTATAGAGCAAAGAGGCGGTCCGGGGGGCACCCGAGGTGGGCACAACCCACCAAGGCGTGCCTGGGCCTCCTGTCGCGCCCTGGTGGGTTGTCCCCTCCTCGGGACTCCCCCCAGGTACAACCAGGGCCCGTTGTGTTCCTTCTAGCCCATAAAAAATCATCATGGAGTTTCGTGGCATTTGGACTCCGTTTGATATTGATTTCCTGCGATGTAAAAAACATGAAAAAAACAACAACTGGCACTTGGCACTATGTCAATAGGTTAGTACCAAAAAATGATATAATTGATTATAATTTTTTTATAAAACATCCAACATTGATAATATAACAGCATGGAACAATAAAAAATTATAGATATGTTGGAGACGTGTCATGACCCCGTTGTGTAATTCAAATCAAGATGAAAAATAAAGTAGTTCCACACAGTTTATTATCACCTACAGTGTGAGATGCAGCAGAATATTTCCTGGAGCACTGTCGGTGTATAGTACGCCTATGGCTTACGCGGGAAGGTGCATCGGCTACAGTCCACAGCCGGCGTCTCAAGCACACAAGCTCGCTCCCCAAATACCATTTCATTGTTCAATAGTCACCAGTGAAAGATGGCACGTGGACCCGCATCGTGAGGACAACTTCGGTGGCCCACTCTGGCGAGAGCGCGGCCGCAGCTGCCATGCGCGTGCTAACAAGGTGCATGAGCGCGGCCGTAATCTGCGACCGGGCGGCCAAGGCAGCCCAAACGGCCGCTGTTGATTCTCAGGTGGCGGCGGCAACATCTGCCTCAGGGATACCAACTGGCGAGAGCGGCACAACAACTATCCGTTCTGTAGCGGCTGCCTTAGCCCTGATGGAGGCTGCCTAAGACCATGTCGAGGCCACCCACGCCCAGCTCGTGGCGGTCACCGCACAAATCGAGCGAAGCTTCTCCGATAACGGTCGACAACTCACGGCCGAAGAGTTGGCAATTGCCAAGAGCGTTCGAGCAGCCGTTCGTTCCTCCGCCGCATACCTTGCGACGACGGAGCCCGTCCAAGCGCAGATCGCGGCTGCCCACGCCCAGCTCGTGGCGGCCTTTTCCAAAGAGATGGTGGACGCGTATGGCGAGATGCTGGTGCGATGGATGCCATGGAGCCGCTTCCCCAGGAGACCGTCGGGCGCGAGCTGGACATGGAGGTGGCAGCAGAGATCGACGAGCACCAGCCGTAGTAGTACTCTTTGTTTTTTAAAAGAGCGCTAGTCTTTAATTTGTTAGAGTAATGTTTAGGTCAGCTAGCTCTGTTTAATTGCTGAACTTGCTCGATTAAGAAGTGTGGGTGTGATGTAGTCTCACTTGTGTACCCAAATTATGCAATAACATGGATGATCACTGTAACCAGGGAAATTCGAACCAAAATTTTTGACGTTCAAACTCATCACACACGGGTTAAGCTATCTAAATCATTTGTGATGTTCACATATCGTACACAGTTCTGAATAAGGGACCATGTCTGATGACACTTTACGCGCCAGATTTTTCGCTGAAGGAATTCCAAATTTTCGGCTTCCGCAAAAATATCTACCTCCCAGCCCCCTCCCCCTTACCAAAAGCCCCATTTCCCCTGTTTCCGCCTTACTTTCCAAGTTGAAACCTTCACTCCTTGCTTGCAGTGCCGCCTCCTCGCCGGCGACCCTCCTTCACGCTGCTCGGCCTCGTCTATCCAGGCAGGTAATCGACACCCGACCCCCATCCTCCTCCTCCTTCAACATCCCACATGCCCCGACCGCCAGCGCGACACCTTCCACCCAAATTACCGAACCCTCCACCAAATGAGCGCCACCCTAAGCCACGGTGCACGCAGTATAGCCAGGATCTCAAGGAGCATTTGGCAGCGGAGAAGCAAATCGCAGCCGCACGCGCAGATGAGGTCGCAATGGCTGCCATTCGTGCCGACCCCCAGATCTTGGAGGAGCACCTTGCCATTTGCTAGCTATGCCGGTTAAGCATGCTCGGTTTACCCGTTGCGTGTGTTGCTCCTGCCTTTCCTTCACAAATTCTAGTGAATTGTGCTATCTAATTTTACCATGCAATCTGTTGCTCTAGTATATATGCTCTATATGTCGTGCAGTGTGGTGCTCATGTATTAACTGTTTTGTTAATTAGTTGTCGTCTTTAGTTAACTATTTGGTTCAATTATGCAAATGTGATGTTCAATTCTTCAGGCTGCAATTTTTATTGTCTTCCATGTCAGAAATAAATTGAATATATCTTTACAAAATACATGAGAAACGAATACAATTGCTATATTTCCAAGTTGTCAAGCATGCTTGGTTTGGTTATACATTGTGCAATGTGGTGCTCAGTTAACGTTTGGTTCATTTGTGTTGTGGTGTTTAGTTAACTGTTTGGTTCAATTCTGCAATGCGATGTTCAATAGTTGTGGGTGCATTCTGTTATTGTATACCATGTGAGGAATAAATTGAATTTGGCTGTAGTAAATACATGAGAAACAAATACAATTGCTATATTTCCAAGTTGTTAAGCATGCTTGGTTTGATTAACTGTCTGATCTTCTATTAGGAGTATGTTATATTGTGCAATGTGGTGCTCAGTTAATGTTTGGTTCATTTGTTTTGGTGTTTAGTTAACTGCTTGTGTAACATCCCAAAATTCTAAATTTTGGAATCTCATATTAAATAAATAGTTTTGATTGTTTGTTTGATTGTTGTCTGAATGATTGAGTGAAATTGAGTGAATTTTCAAAACTTTTTGAAGGTTAAATGAGAGGGAATTAAAGGACTTTCCCAAACTTTCATTTTTCTTTTATGATCTCCGGGAATTCAAATTCTTTTCATCACAAAACCCTGGAGAGAAGATGACATGACTTCTTCCATTTATTTAAATGACAAGGGGTGTTGAAAATATTTTCCAATTCTGAAACTTTATGCAACTCAATGATTTTCACGAGCGAAGATAAAATGACTTCTTCAAAACATATGAAATATGAGTTGGGAGTTTTAAAAGAATTAAATTCAAAGTTCTTTTGAATTTATTTCCAATTTGGAGTTATTTGAGTTTTATTCAAATTATTTTCTCCAAAAACAAAATATATGGAAAATAGGGTAACATGATTCCCTACATCGAAAATTGGAGAGAAATTAATTTGAAGTCATTTTGGTATTTTAAAATGATTTTTATTGGACCAGTAGCACTGTGTGAATTATTAAAATTTGTGTGGATTTTATTTGACATTAGAATAATGTTCATCTTGTAGGAAATATTTTCTACAAATTTTGATATATTATATGCCTATATAAAAGTTTTAATTATTTTGTTTTTGTTTTAGTTCTGTGAAATTTTGTTAAAAAATGTAGCGCGCTTGGGCCAAAGGCCCAAGTCACGACCAGCCACCGCCAAGGCCAAGGCCAAGGCCATCGCACGCACACACCTAGGGGCCAGGAGCCTGTGTTTTATTCTTTACAAATCCTAGTAGGATTTGATCCTGCTTTCTATTCCGCTTATTCCATTTGTTTCTAGATCTTTTCCTCTTTGTTTCCTAATCCTAGTCTATTTCTTGTCCCTACCCCAAGCAAAGCCCTCCTCCTCAATATAAATACCCAAGCACCCCCTCCAACACATCAAACCAACACCTCTCCTCTCCTCTCTCTCCTCTCCAGCAAAGAAGAAGAAGCAGCACCACCGCCGCCGCCAAGTGCCGCTGCCACCTCTCGACCTCTCCCGAGGTTTATATAATCTCCTCTCCACCGTCCCGTGATCTCCTTTCCTCTAGGAGCAACCGCAACATCGGATCCGGTCTTCTTCCCCAACTCCGACGACTACTCCGGTGAGATCAAAGAAATCCCGTAATTCATTTTTTTTTTAGAAACTAGCAATCTTAGAAAATTCATATCTTTTAGAGTTTTTAGTATTTTTGAGTGATTCCAATTGCTATGTGTCACAAATTTGCTGAAAGTTTCTGTTAGTTCAATTGTATTTCATATTTGAGCAGTTTAAATTTGTGTTTAGATGAATTTTCTCAAATCACTAGATTTGAGATATTTTGAGTTAGGAATATTATTTTAACCGATTCTTTTTGCTCCTGGTCTCTAGGACCTTTGTTTATCCAGTAGTATTTAGTATTTTATTTTCAGGTTAATTTAAATTAGGTTTTTAGCAAAACAGTACTGTTTTAGTATTAGTTCTGTTTTAGCTTTTTCTTTATTGTTTTTATTAGTTTTAAAGTATTTCTTTTTGTCACTTTTGACAAAATTAGTTGTGTTTCTGTTAGACAACAGGAGAAAATTTATTTTTATTTTAAAATTTTATTTTTCCTTAGTTTTGTATGAAACCTTCTATTGGTCATAGTTAGAGTTTTATAAAAGCTTTTATTTGTTTCTTTTGCAAATAAAATTTTATGGAAAAAATACTTTCTGTTAAATTAGTAATTTTACATTTTATTTTCTGTTAATTTATTAGTTTAGTATTTTAATTGTTGTTAAGTTTTTACTTACGGCAAAACTATATTAGATGTTTGTAGCAAAGTCATAGATCTTCGTTAGTAGTTTTTTCTTTGTAGTTTTATTTGAAGTTTCTTTTGATTTTGTTTGAGTTTTATTATCGATTTTCCTTGCTGTTTTGATTGTTATTTCGAGTGCTAAAATTGTTTGCTAGGATGTTTGCTTATGTGAATGCTATGTTTGACTATATAGATTTTCAACGGAGTGACGAATAGTTCTACCAAGTCTTTATTCTGAGAGCGTTATTATCTTCATCAAATAATACCAGGCAAGTTCACTTTGACCATGCTTTCATACCTATGTTTTGTTGCATTTAGTGGCATCTTTGCAACAACCCTCAGTAGTGTTATTGAATCCTTGTAGTTGAGTAGTATGCATGAGGCAGGAACCCATCACCCTGTTACCAAGCCCGGGACGTTATTTATTTTAATGCTACGCTATAGCAGACGGGGTTTGGTATGAGTGCACGAGAGTGGTGTGAAGAAGGAGGACTCTACGTCGATGATGATAACTCCATGATGGCATCTGCAAGGCCTCAAAACTTCAAGACTCGAGACAAGAATTCAATACACACTACTGGGTGAAGGACGGTTGACGGGCACCCTGGAGAAACCAGTGGTTGGCCGGGATGCATGGAGAAGCGCCATGACATCTTGCGGAAAGCTTCACCCAGACTCAAAGAGACGGAAGAATACTTCATGCCCGAAGCTTACCTGCAACCGCAAGTCATTATGGGCTCGCTTGGTTGACCTTAGCGGTGACTCTGGCTGGGACGATGCTAGCGATGTAGAACTACGGTAGGATGGGATGAGCACCGGACGGTGGTCGAGGAACTCTTCGAAGACCATGTTTCGGTCATTTGTTCTCAAACACCTCAAGTGCGAGAACGTAAAGAGAGGGATCGAATCTTGCGGGTAAAGTGTACAAACCTCTGCAGAGGGTTAAAACCTAATCGATTAGCCGTGTCCCGATTACGGACAATTTGAGCATCCGGACTTGGATCTATCTCGAACTCTCAACACCGGATTGATAACTTAATTGTGGGCAACATATGATGATTTTGGGCTATGAGACATCGGTTGGCGGAACCATGTTATGATAGAAAACTCCATAGTACAGACTTCATTTATTCCTTTGATGTAGGGAAAATAAAATCAGCTTTTACGCAAACAAAACTCAGATACTGAGCCACAAAGCCAAATTGCATATAGTATAGTTTTACCATCTGTTTATTCATGTTGTGATCTTGCCGTACATTCAATGTATCGACCTACAAGGCTGCAACGTATCATGTTGCAGGATTTTCTTCGACAGTAAGAGTTACGATACAGGGTTACGGTCTACACTCAACTCGCCGATGGCGTTGATGGGACTCCACACCCGCTTGATTGTTTCCACTGAGTATTATGAGGTATATATCAGTTTTACGTTAATTATACATGTGATTGCACTTTGATATATACATTGATGTACTGTGTGTGCAAAGATACTGATCCGTGGATGGCATGATACACACGAGGCTTGACCGTCGAGGTCGGGTCGCTATGTAAATGGTATCGAGCACATGTTGACTGTGGGACGTGACCTTAGAAATCGGAAAGCCCTTGGACAGGATATCTCAAAACTTTATTTTCAAAAGACTCTTACTCCTCATCTTTTCTGATTTTATCAAATAGACACTCTCACCTCAAATAGTTAGAATATACACCTTTTCCTTTTGACCACACGGAAGATCAATCAAGTCGCTCCAAGAATTAAAGATATCGGACAACCGATGGCCATTTCAAAGTAACAAAGGGTTTCACCAGCATTAGAAGAGTTGAAGCTGCAACAATTGAAGACTCAAGACTAGAAGAATTTGAAGAATCAAGAATTATTTGACCTTTAGAAGACCAAACCCTGTTACATACTTACGTTAGATGCATTTATTTGTGAGCTGTCATTTGTTTGATGTTTTCTTACAGCTCACAAAATAAAACTTGTTTCTTCAAAACTATTGTTTGTATTGTGTGTATATCCTCCCCACCTCTCTCATATCTCATCCCAAAACTTTTGGACCCCATAGATGATGAATGAAGTTGGACTGATATTCTCTGGATCAAGACTCACCGGAGGCGAGCTATGGATTCGAACATGGAGAATCACTTGGAGCAATTTGGTTTCAAGGAAGAATGAAGTATCGACGCGCTTTGAAGACTTTGAAGGAAGTGCTGCAACCTGGTGGAAAATGCATCAAGCCATACAAGGATTTAATGGAGCAAGAACTTGGGAGGAATTCAAGAAGACCTGTTGAGATCACGCCTCATCCGGGAGCACTATGATAACCCAAGAAGAAACCTTGTGCCTGCAAGATTTATGGAGAAATAGGACACACCGGGAGGAACACAAGGATGGATGCCCTCATTGTGAGGAGAAACACCCACCGAGGAATGCCCAACTAGTCGTGTGACTTGTTTCTTGTGTGAAGGAACCACCCACTACCCGACCCAAAGGTCACATTTACCCCATGGTGCAACAAACTATTCAGAGCAGGAAGAAGGACTGAAAGAAGCCCTCCGAGAAGTTATGAAAGAACTGTGATGAAGGAATGTGTTGAAGACCCCGATGGAGAAGGCCTCAACAGATTTTACTCCAATGCCTGCTATTCATGTGGAGAAGAAGGACATTTTCGCAGATTGCACCAAGGAAAGAAAAGAGTATCCGGATATTTCCGACAGCAGAAGTGAAGTTTGACCCTCGGAAATAGAAGCTCTGATCATTACAGAAATCCAGAAGAGAAAAGAAGGCAACCCCGAACAACACAATTTTCGCAGAGAAGGACATGAGTCATATCACTTGTTACAGTGCAAGGATTTAGGTCATTACGCTAGTAAATGTCCAAAAAGAAGCCAAGAATCCAAGGAGCCTACATAATCACAAAGAAGCCCCGAGACATGTCGGAAGTCTTTTGTTTTCATTGCAAGGAAGCAGGACATTATGCTACTAAATGTTCCTACAAGAAGGAAGTGGAGTTGAGTAGTTGGAATTTTGATATGGATAATAAGAGTGGTAGAAACCAATTTTTTTCATGAGTACAATAAGTTGAGTTATGTAATGGGTGCTCGAGTTTGTAATGGATTCATGAAATCAATAAAGTTAAGGTGACATGTTTTCATATGTTTAATTGTATGAGTTGTTACTCTATGAACACGGATTTTGACCATTTTCGAGGATATGAGAAATATGGTCTATGGATGGATTTGTGAATTTCATTCTTAGGGTGGTAGTACCCTGTGAAGAAGACTAGACTAATGGACAAGAAAAAAAATATATTCCACGGACTGTAGTTCGAAGGAAAAAAAAGTTGGAGTTTTGCTTTTGATATGATGGTATGAAGAAACATAGTACTACTGGATTTAAAGGATGTGTAATATGGAACAAGAGAGTTACCCCAAGGATGCGTTAAAGCTGCACTAGTGTTGAAGTGGGCCATAACCCACAGGCCCCAGGACCTGCCAAGAAGCAAGCACACTCTTCTCAAGGAAAAACCTCAGCGAAAGTTGCTATTTTATCAACCGACGATTCTATAGGAGTTTACGCAAAACCTGAGAATTGTTAAGGAACGATAGATGTTTGTTTGGCCTGCAGAATTAAGGGATAAATCCGAACCCAGTTCGTGGACAAGAGAAATTCTGCAATGCTTGTGAGGATGACCGAGTGTTAGAATGCGAGATTCGCTAAACCATGTACAAGGTAATGATTTAAAAGGGATGGATTGATCACCATACCGACTTACTCTTATTATTCGCTTTGCTATATGGGATGGTAAATCTGAGTGACCTACCTATAGTAGAGTGACGACGATATTAAACCTTGTTAAACCTTAGAATGGTATAAGCATTTTCCCCTTGTACAAGGCCGTTGTTGCCAACCGTAGGATATACGGTGAGGATCAACCCGGACCCATTTCCTGCAGGAGAAACCATAAATTGTTGACCACCATGAGATATCGATAGTTGTTTAGCATTGGCGCCAGACCTATCAGTTATGAAGACCCAGTCTCGGAATAACCTTACCAAGATGAAAGGACAAAAACTTGAGGAAAAGGTTATGCCGCTACCGGAAGAGCCCGGAGATGAAATTTTCCGAGATCTGGGAAGACTGACACTGTCAAGAATGAGGATGGAGTATATAAGCATGGATGGGACCGTAACGATGTTTCTAAGGGTGGTAGCACCCCAGACCCCGGAGACGATCGATGGATTTTGAAGACCCCCAAACCCTAACCTATTTCTTGCTAGCCTCTTCGAATCTCGGGGACGAGATTCACTTTAAGTGCGGTAGATTTGTAACATCCCAAAATTCTAAATTTTGGAATGTCATATTAAATAAATAGTTTTGATTGTTTGTTTGATTGTTGTCTGAATGATTGAGTGAAATTGAGTGAAATTCGAAACTTTTGAAGGTTAAATGAGAGGAATTAAAGGACTTTCCCAAACTTTCATTTTTCTTTTATGATCTCCGGAATTCAAATTCTTTTCATCACAAAACCCTGGAGAGAAGATGACATGACTTCTTCCATTTATTTAAATGACAAGGGTGTTGAAAATATTTTCCAATTCTGAAACTTTATGCAACTCAATGATTTTCACGAGCGAAGATAAAATGACTTCTTCAAAACATATGAAATATGAGTTGGGAGTTTTAAAAGAATTAAATTCAAAGTTCTTTTGAATTTATTTCCAATTTGGAGTTATTTGAGTTTTATTCAAATTATTTTCTCCAAAAACAAAATATATGGAAAATAGGGTAACATGATTCCCTACATCGAAAATTGGAGAGAAATTAATTTGAAGTCATTTTGGTATTTTAAAATGATTTTTATTGGACCAGTAGCACTGTGTGAATTATTAAAATTTGTGTGGATTTTATTTGACATTAGAATAATGTTCATCTTGTAGGAAATATTTTTTGCAAATTTTGATATATTATATGCCTATATAAAAGTTTTAATTATTTTGTTTTTGTTTTAGTTCTGTGAAATTTTGTTAAAAAAATATGCAGCGCCTTGGGCCAAAGGCCCAAGCCGCCGACCAGCCACCGCCAAGGCCAAGGCCAAGGCCATCGCACGCACACACCTAGGGGCCAGGAGCCCAGGTTTTATTCTTTACAAATCCTAGTAGGATTTGATTCCGTTCGTTATTCCGCTTATTCCGATTTGTTTCTAGATCTTTTCCTCTTTGTTTCCTAATCCTAGTCTATTTCTTGTCCCCTACCCCAAGCAAAGCCCTCCCTCCCCAATATAAATACCCAAGCACCCCCTCCAACACATCAAACCAACACCTCTCCTCTCCTCTCCTCTCCTCTCCGCAGCAGAAGCAGCAGCAGCCACCACCGCCGCCAAGTGCCGCCCGCGCCTCGACCTCTCCCGAGGTTTATATAATCTCCTCTCCACCGTCCCGTGATCTCCTTTCCTCTAGGAGCAACTGCAACATCGGATCCGGTCTTCTTCCCCAACTCCGACGACTACTCCGTGAGATCAAAGAAATCCTGTAATTCATTTTTTTTTTCAGAAAATAGCAATCTTAGAAAATTCATATCTTTTAGAGTTTTTAGTATTTTTGAGTGATTCCAATTGCTATCTGTCACAAATTTGCTGAAGTTTCTGTTAGTTCAATTGTATTTCATATTTGAGCAGTTTAAATTTGTGTTTAGATGAATTTTCTCAAATCACTAGATTTGAGATATTTTGAGTTAGGAATATTATTTTCTACCGATTCTTTTTGCTCCTGGTCTCTAGGACCTTTGTTTATCCAGTAGTATTTAGTATTTTATTTTCAGGTTAATTTAAATTAGGTTTTTAGCAAAACAGTACTGTTTTAGTATTAGTTCTGTTTTAGCTTTTTCTTTATTGTTTTTATTAGTTTTAAAGTATTTCTTTTTGTCACTTTTGACAAAATTAGTTGTGTTTCTGTTAGACAACAGGAGAAAATTTATTTTTATTTTAAAATATATATTTTCCTTAGTTTTGTATGAAACCTTCTATAGGTCATAGTTAGAGTTTTATAAAAGCTTTTATTTGTTTTTTTGCAAATAAAATTTTATGGAAAAAATACTTTCTGTTAAATTAGTAATTTTACATTTTATTTTCTGTTAATTTATTAGTTTAGTATTTTAATTGTTGTTAAGTTTTTACTTACGGCAAAACTATATTAGATGTTTGTAGCAAAGTCATAGATCTTCGTTAGTAGTTTTTCTTTGTAGTTTTATTTGAAGTTTCTTTTGATTTTGTTTGAGTTTTATTATCGATTTTCCTTGCTGTTTTGATTGTTATTTTGAGTGCTAAAATTGTTTGCTAGGATGTTTGCTTATGTGAATGCTATGTTTGACTATATAGATTTTCAACGGAGTGACTAATAGTTCTACCAAGTCTTTATTCGAGAGCGTTATTATCTTCATCAAGTAATACCAGCAAGTTCACTTTGACCATGCTTTCATACCTATGTTTTATTGCATTTAGTGGCATCTTTGCAACAACCCTCGGTAGTGTTATTGAATCCTTGTAGTTGAGTAGTATGCATGAGGCAGAACCCATCACCTGTTACCAAGCCCGGACGTTATTTATTTTAATGCTACGCTATAGCAGACGGGTTTGGTATGAGTGCACGAGAGTGGTGTGAAGAAGGAGGACTCTCGTCGATGATGATAACTCCATGATGGCATCTGCAAGGACTGCATCTTCAAGGCCTCAAGACTTCAAGACTCGAGACAAGAATTCAATACACACTACTGGGTGAAGGACGGTTGACGGGCACCCTGGAGAAACCAGTGGTTGGCCGGGATGCATGGAGAAGCGCCATGACATCTTGCGGAAAGCTTCACCCAGACTCAAAGAGACGGAAGAATACTTCATGCCCGGAAGCTTACCTGTGCAACCGCAAGTCATTATGGGCTCGCTTGGTTGACCTTAGCGGTGACTCGGCCGGGGCGGTGCTAGCGGATGTAGAACTACGGTAGGATGGGATGAGCACCGGACAGTGGTCAGAGGAACTCTTCGGAAGACCATGTTTCGGTCATCTGGTTCTCAAACACCCTGAAGTGCGAGAACGTAAAGAGAGGGATCGAATCTTGCGGGTAAAGTGTACAAACCTCTGCAGAGGGTTAAAACCTAATCGATTAGCCGTGTCCCCGGTTACGGACAATTTGAGCATCTGGACTTGGATCTATCTCGGAACTCTCAACACCGGATTGATAACTTAATTGTGGGCAACATATGATGATTTTGGGCTATGAGACATCGGTTGGCGGAACCATGTTATGATAGAAAACTCCATAGTACAGACTTCATTTATTCCTTTGATGTAGGGAAAATAAAATCAGCTTTTACGCAAACAAAACTCAGATACAGAGCCACAAAGCCAAATTGCATATAGTATAGTTTTACCATCTATTTATTCATGTTGTGATCTTGCCGGTACATTCAATGTACTGACCTACAAGGCTGCAACGTATCATGTTGCAGGATTTTCTTCGACGAGTAAGAGTTACGATACAGGGTTACGGTCTACACTCAACCTGCCGATGGCGTTGATGGGACTCCACACCCGTTTGATTGTTTCCGCTGAGTATTATGAGGTATATATCAGTTTTACGTTAATTATACATGTGATTGCACTTTGATATATACATTGATGTACTGTGTGTGCCAGCATACTGATCCAGGGATGGCACAGATACACAGAGGCTTGACCGTCTGAGGTCGGGTCGCTACAGCTTGGTTCAATTCTGCAATGCGATGTCCACGTGGCTAGAATTTTGTATTGTTGTGCATGTGAGAAATAAATCGAATTTGGCTGCATTTAATACATGAGAAACGTATACAAGTGCTACATTTCCTAGTTCTTAATCATGCTTGGTTCGGATAAATGGTGGCTTGAATTAATCTGATGAATATGCAATGTGCTTATTTTTCATCAACATATTTTACTGATAGCATGCGAACCCTTACTTAACCTGATGACTAACTACCTTATATGTGTTGCAGGGAAACAATGGGAAGCACTGAGGTTTACAATCGAGGTTAGCACGTGCATGGTCTGTTGTCTAATAGCACATTATTGTGCAATTGAGGGAACCATTCTAATATTTAGGTTTTTAACAATTTGGTCTTGCACATGTAGGTCCTGCTGTCAGAGGTTTTGACCCACAGTTCGGCCCTTTTTGCATATGAGGAAATGAGTTGTCCATGAATATCAATCAAGTCAGGAAACTCAGAAATATTGTTTGATAAAGAAATTAGCGACAAAAAACAACAAGATCTTTGTCTGCACAATGAAGAAGACATCAGTTCACTACAAGATCGTACTAACTATTATACCTTGTCTTTCTTTATTCCTTTGCCCCATTTCCAATATAGAGAACATATTTACGCACATCCTTGTTTTCAGGCCTTTCTAAAGCAGTTCACTGATGATTACCTCTCAAACCACCTCTATGGTTAGGAGGCGAGGAAGGTTTTCATTGTAAGTGCATCTAGTGCCCCTTAGTGATTTTGGTGTATTGAAGACTTATAGGTTAAGGGTCTAATACATTTATTGTACACAGGTCTATAATTCTATGAGGATTTTGATATTTACATAGAAAGTCGACCCCTAAAACTGAAGTTCTTCGACTGAAGACTTTGATATTCTGAAGACTTTGAAAGTGAAGAAATTGGTGTGACCTTGAAGACTTGGTATTCATTTGAGGAACATGAAGCGTGAAGACTTTTGTTTTCGTAGTCTCGCTTTCTCTTTCTTGAGTCATAGGAAACACCGTCTTCGTTAAAGGGGTCGAGGAAATACTAAGGAAAATTTTCAATGTGATGCTCAACTCAAAATCCTACACCTACCAATCCTTCGAGTGAAGCCATTGAAATCTAATACAGTTCACCAATTTCTTCATGAATGAGACGAAGTTCTTCCGTCGTTGAGAATTTGTTCTGACCGAGGAGTTAGGAATTCGCCAAAGGGATTGCCTACACAAAGGAGGAACATGATAGCCCCGAGGAATTTGAACGTCAAATTTCCGACCGTTCTTTGTCTACTGCGCCACCTGTCTCAAAATATCTTATCCACCTAACGGTCATATCATTGAATAGCATTTATGTCTTATCATGTCGGGCTGCTCCCTAGGCTATAAATAGCCGCCCCCTACAACCACTAGCTGGTTGGCTGCTCCGAGAGAAACTGACACTTGTCAATTTAGAGCATCCCATCCTCCAAGGACTTTGAGTGAAAATCATCAAGTGAGGAAAACCCAAACCCAAACACCTACAAACCCAAAGTGATTGAGCATCACTGAAGAAATTGATCCTGCGTGGATCCTACACTTGTTACCTTTGAAGACTGTGCTTCTTCCAGACGGTTAGGCGTCATGGTCTAGAGCATCCAAGAGGAATTGTGGATCGCCGAGTGACCGAGTTTGTGAAGGTTTGGAAGTCGCCTAAAGACTTACCACGAGTGATTGAACGAGGTCTGTGTGACCTTAGTTCAAGGAGAATACGGTGAGGACTTGGTGTCCTGAGCTGCGTGCTCAGGACTGGGTGTCCGGGACTGTGTGTCCTCGAGTTTAAATACTCAGCCGCTCCAACCAAACGTACAACTAAGACAGCAGCTGGAACTGGTCTACCAAATCATTGTCTTCACCAAGCTTACTGGTTCTATTTTCCTCAACTCTTTCATTTCCTCATTACTGTGTTAAGTGCTTCATCATATCTGTGTTTGAAGACTTTGACTGAAGACTTTCTCAATTTCCTCAGTTCAATTTCTTCAGTCTGTTTGTCTTCATCTTGTGTTATCCTGTGATTACGCTTTCTGTACTTTGTGGTTGTCTTCATTTTATCATGATGACCATGCCTGTATTCTGTTATGCTTACTTCTGAGTACTTATTTTGCTGCAAGTAGTTCTTCGCTAAGGAATTTCCTCACCGGCAAATTCCTCAGTGAAGAATTCATAAAAATTGCCTATTCACCCCCCCCCCTCAAGTCGATATAACGCACTTTCAATTGGTATCAGAGCAAGGTACTCCCTTGTTCTGTGTGATTTTGGTTTAACCGCCTGGAGTTTTAGTTATGTCGACCGCAGGTATGAAGAAAGTGACATGCCCCATCTTTGACGGTCACGAGTATCCCAAGTGGAAGGCCATGATGAAGAAGCGTCGCATGGCGATGAACAACGAACTGTGGACCGTCACTGAGATTGGTCTTACTGATCTATGCAAGACGGCAGGAGCTGATGACATTCGCAAGTACACTCTTCTCAACCTCACGGCGAAGGACGTCATCTGCTCCTGTCTGTCTCAAAATCAGTTCAGGAACATCATGCATCTCGATCATGCGAAGCTTATCTGGGACCGTCTCTCTGAGGTCTATGAAGGTCATCGAACCCGTCATGATCCTTGGTTTGAGGACTTCAAGGAATCTCTCAAAGCGATGACATTTGAACCAGAATCATCATCCTCTTCATCATGCCTCATGGCAAAAAGTGCTGAGGTAACTGAATGCTACCTATCCGAGTCTAGTGATGATGAATCTGGTGACGAATTTGGACCCAGCTATGTCAAACTTGCTTCCCTTGCCACTAAACAACAAAGAGCTTTGGAAAAAGTTCAATATATGCTAAATAAGAGCGATGATATGTTGGGTGAAGAAATGGATCAGTCAAAAGCTTTGGCTGAAAGTCTTTAGAGACTTCATACTAAGTATGACACCCTTCAAGATCAACATAACACTCTCTTATCTGATCATGAGAAACTTTCTTATGAATTTCTTCAAAGAAAGCAAGATCTTGAGAAGCTAAGAGTGAGTTATAAAGATCTTCAGAAGGAGCGCGATTCATTACTTGCTCAACAAATCAGCGCTTCTCAGGAATAATTTGTTCCTCCATGCTTAAAGTGCATTGAACGCGAATCTGCTAATTCTTCACCTGAGTGTTCAAATACTTCTATTGTTACAAATTCTTCACCTGCCTCTGCTATCACTAATTCCTCATCTGAGGACATTGCTAGTATCACTGACGATACAGGGCTGAAGGAATTGTAAATGACAGGCATATACAAAAGCCTCAAAGGGCATCAGACTCTTTGTGATGTGCTTAAAAAGCAGATCCTCAACAGGAACCCTAGGAAAGAGGGTATTGCCTTTGAGAGGAAAATCAATGCTGATGGTACATATTGGAAGCCTGAGCAGTACCCCAAAACCTCATGGGTTGCTGCAAAGGGACCACCAATTGATCCATCTAACTTATCTGTCTTTACATGTGAATCTCCTCATTCTTCTGATGAGTCAATTGACTCCAACTATAAACTGTTCAAAAATCAGAATGGTGAAGTATTTGCTAGATATGTTGGCACTAACTGCAGGAACGGTTCCCCTATGAAGAAAATCTGGGTTCCCAAAAGGTGCCTTGAAAGTCTTTAGGTGAATGTCCTCATGACACCACCTGTGAAGAATAGGAACCCCAGATCAAACTCTTCATATGGACCAAATTCTTCATATGGATCCAAGTCCTCATAAGTACCAAATTCCTCACGTGGATCAAATTCCTCAAAAGGATCAAAGTCCTCACATGATTATCATCATGCTAACAACTCTGTTTCGCAGGGTAGAGCTAAGGGCTATGAATATGTGCATTATTCCTCAAACCATTATGTTCATGAGTCCTCAAAGAATTTCTCTGCTTATTCATATGCTTACCCTAACCCCTCTTATGTGAAATGAAATGGTCTGGCTTCTTTGCCACCATTCTCATATGGAGCTCGCAGAGTGATGAACTCTTTGCCACCCCTTCAGATGTGGGTGGTGAAGAAAAAGAACTAATCTCTTCTGCAGGGTCAGTCTCCGGGCGTGCTTTAACGTCTCAAGAATTTGTTGGGGCCCGACAAAATGCTTGAAAGGACGCAGCTAATCATGAAGAAATGAACTTTCATTTCACACTTCCTCATACTGCTATATCTGTTTTACTGCTTGATGAAATTCATCTGATGAAGTTGATATCATATTCTTCACTGATGAAGTATATGAGTTCGTAAGCTGCACTAATTCATCTGCAAGATGATCAACCCAAAGCCACTGAGTGGGTCCTCGATAGTGGATGTACAAATCACATGACCGGTAACAAGAATCTTGATTGATGCTCCTTATCACCATCGCATCTCAAGCATATCATCTTCACGACAAAGGCAAAAGTCGTATTGGGTCTAGGTAAGGTTGCGATCACAAAGGATCGACACATGGACAAAGTCATGCTTGTTGAGTCCTTAGGATACAACCTTATGTCTGTCTCAATGCTTTGTGATCTTGATATGATTGTTGTCTTTGGCAAGTACCATTGTGTTGTGGTTATGGAAGCTGACAATTCCAAAGTCTTCGAAGGCTTTAGGAGAGGAGACTTGTACATTGTTGATTTCTCTACATGACCTCAACCAGTCGTGTGCCTACTTGCAAAAGCTTCAGAAGGCTGGCTATGGCATCGACGACTTGGTCACGTAGGCATGAGGAATTTGCACACGCTTGCGAAGAAGAAGCATGTCATTGGCATTGAGAATGTCAAATTCCTCAAGGATCACTTGTGCGGGCCCGTGAAGCTGGAAAATGACCAAGGCCAAGCATCCAAAGAAAGACCATCATGACCACTACTCGACCATTCGAGTTGCTTCACATGGACCTCTTTGGTCCTAATCATTACTCAGCAGTCACTAATGATGCATCTCTATATGGCTTTGTTATTGTTGATGATTACTCTCGTTACACATGGGTACACATTGTTACTTACAAACATGAAGTGCAGGAAGTCTTCAAACGATTTTCCTCGAGGGCTTAAACCAACTTTGGTGTGAAGATCAAGCACATCAGGAGTGACAATGGAACTGAGTTCAAGAATTCTGGTCTTGATGACTATCTTGATGAACTTGGTATTACTCATGAGTTATCTGCTCCTTATACTCCTCAAAAAATGGCGCCGTGGAGCGCAAGAACATAACTCTTGTTGAGATGGCTCGCACTATGCTTGATGAGTACAAGACGCCTCGTCACTTCTGGATTGAGGCAATTTACACTGCGTGCCACATCATCAACAGGGTATATCTTCACAAATTCTTCAAGAAGACTGCCTATGAACTCCTCACTGACAAGAAATCCATGTGAGTTATTTCAAAGTCTTCGGTGCTAAATGTTGGATTAGAGATCCTCATCACAATGCTAAATTTGCACCGAAAGCACATGAAGGTT
The DNA here is from genome assembly GCA_021605205.1 of Aegilops longissima. Lineage (NCBI taxonomy): Eukaryota > Viridiplantae > Streptophyta > Magnoliopsida > Poales > Poaceae > Aegilops > Aegilops longissima. The sequence continues at coordinate 450,835,218 of CM038681.1, read as the reverse complement.
TTATGCTTGGTTACAAAAAGGACTCGCGCACCTACAGAGTCTTCAACAATGTTCTTCACAAGATTTTTGAAACTGTAGATGTGCGGTTTGATGAAACTAATGGCTCGCAAAGAGAGCACTTACCTTCTGTGATAGATGAACCAACACCTGAGGATTCTATCAAGTTCAAGGCTACTTAGGATGTCATTCCTACTGAAGAATCTGCTGAAGAATTCATTCCAGAACGTGAAGAACATCGAGCTGATGCACCTGAAGAAAATGCTGAACAAAATGGTGCTGAAGAAAATGCTGATCAAATTCCTCGACGACAACCAGCTTATCCTCGCGTTGCAAAAGAAGTGCAAGTTGAAAAGATCATCGATGACATTGAAGCACCAGGTCCTCTCACACGCTCAAAAGCTTCACATTTATCTAACTTTTGTGGGCACTATGTTTTTGTCTCTATCACAGAGCCCACTAAGGTAGATGAAGCATTCTCGAGCCCGAGTGGATTCAGGCCATGCAAGAAGAATTACATTAGTTCGAGCTCAACAACGTCTGGAACTGGTCAAACATCCGATCCTCGCAAGCATAATATCATTGGCACAAAGTGGATCTACCGCAACAAGCAAGATGAAAATGGCCTTGTGGTGAGGAATAAGGCACGACTTGTAGCTCAAGGCTACACACAAGTTGAAGGAATTGATTTCGATGAAACTTTTGCACTGTTGCTAGACTTGATGCTATTCAGATATTACTTGCTTATGCTAACCATCATGATATCACTTTATATCAAATGGATGTGAAAAGTGCATTCCTCAATGGTAAGCTTGAGGAAGAAGTATATGTTGCTCAACCCCTAGGTTTTGAAGATCCAAAGAATCCTGACAAAGTCTTCAGACTCAACAAGGCCCTCTATGGCCTCAAGCAGGCTCCTCGGGCGTGGTATGACACTTTGAAGGAATTCCTCATGAAGAATGGCTTCACACCCGGTTCACTCGACCCTACTCTCTTTACTAAATCTTATGATGGTGAACTATTTGTGTGCCAAATATATGTTGATGATATTATCTTTGGTTGTACTGACCAACGTTATAGTGATGAATTTGCCTATATGATGAGTGAAGAATATCAAATGTCTATGATGGGAGAGTTGAAATTCTTCTTAGGTCTTCAAATTCGCCAACAGGGCAATGGCATATTCATATCTCAGGGGAAATACCTCAAGGATGTTCTGAGGAAATTCGACATGCAAGATTGCAAAGGCGTCAGAATTCCTATGCCCACAAATGGCCATCTATGCACTGATGAAAATGGTATTGACTTCGATCACAAGGTATACCGCTCCATGATTGGTTCTTTATTGTACTTATGTGCATCTAGGCCAGATATAATGCTTAGTGTTTGCATGTGTGCCCGATTTCAAGCTACACCGAAGGAATCACACCATAAGGTTGTGAAGCATATTCTTTGATATCTAGCTCACACACCAACACTAGGATTATGGTACCCCAAGGGCTCTGCTTTTGATCTCATTGATATTCTCGACTCGACTATGCTGGTGATCGTGTGGATCGCAAGTCAACATCTGGTACTTGTCATTTCCTCGACGATCTTTGGTCCGTTGGTCCTCGAAGAAATGAACCGCGTATCATCAGATATCTTCTGAAGCTGAGTACATTGCTTCTGGTTCTTGCTGTGGTCAATTGCTGTGGATGAAGCAAACTCTCAAGGATTATGGCATCAACATGAAGAATGTGCCTCTCTACTGTGACAATGAGAGTGCCATCAAGATTGCTCACAACCTAGTTCAGCACTCGAAGACAAAGCACATTCAGATTCGTCATCATTTTCTTCGTGATCATGTGTTGAAGGGCGACATCTCCATCGAGCACGTGAAGACTGAAGAACAGCTAGCCGATATCTTCACAAAGCCCTTGGATGAGAAGAGATTTAGCAAGTTGTGGTGTGAGCTAAATATCTTAGAATCTTTGAATGTTCTTTGAATAGGACACTCATCCTAACACTTATGCAAAATTGATGACTTAGATGTGCAACACATGAAGAAATGTTTTTCTTCAATCAATGAAGAACAACACTCTAAGTGTGAAGAAATTAATGAAGAATTTGATTCTCAGAACCCTACGACGATTGTACGCGGTGTCTGAAATCATCATTCTTATACGGTGCGTCACGCCACCACCAAAGTTGAAAATCTTCAATTTGAGTTTTTCCTCAGTTTGAAATTCTTTAGTTTTTAAAATTCTTCAACCTTGCAAAATCTGCACTGGTTCCATCGTTTTTCTTCATTGGCTGTATATTTATATGGGTTTATGTCCTCTACAGCATTCACTTATGGCTATTTCTTCAAGTTGTTCTTCTGCTAAGTGAATGTGATCGGACCCTTCCCCCTCTATGCTATACTCAACCCAATCTATTCACAAATTCTTCATGTGCGTTCTATTTGAAACTCGCTCAAAATCTTCATCAGTGTCCTTGTCACCAAGAATTTGCGAACGGAACTTTTAACTTATCTTATCCAAATTTTCAGCTTTGCCGCTCAAACCGTTCCGCTTCCCACGATAGACTTATCTATTCACCCACGGTCTAACATGATCTCCACTTTTCAGTACGTGGGTGACACATGTCATGCGAATGAGAAGGTCAGGGGCACGTTCGTCCTAAATCTTCGGCCGAACAGTTTTTCACTGTGGCTATCAATACCTCTCTCCCCTTGCTCACTTCCTTTACTCCGATCGACCTCTCTCTCCCGCTCGAGCTTCTCAAACCCTAGCGCCGCCGCTACTTCATCGTCGCCGGTGAGGAAGAGCTTCACTGCCTCGACCTCGTCGCCGTTGTACTCGCGCCGTCCGCGGAAATCTTCACTCCGCCGCCGCCGTAGCCGTCTTCCTCCGGCGAGTTAGGGCGTGGAAGATCTGCACTGACGAACTTCACCTCTACATCTCACAGTTCGTCGTGTTCTTCGTTCAGGGTAATTAAAAGTTACTTTTACTGCCCTCTTGGATTCAAATGATTTCTACAAAATCCTCAAAGGTGTTTTATTCTTCAAATCCTCACACACTAAACACCTCACATGTCATCTGTTCTTGATTCGTTTCTCTAAGCATCATTTTTCTTCAAGATTCCTCAATTGTGTGGATCTTCGATCTATACAACTCTCGAACCTAAGACAAAGAACGCTTAGTGAAATTCTTCAAGACTCATCTGGTCAAAATTCCTCTAACTTGTTCTTTTTGAAAAACCTTCTGAGAACGCATATGACCTCTCCAAATTTCTCGCAACTATACTCTGTTCACAGGTACTCATGTCCGCTGCTGAATCACTAGGTTCTCATCAACTTAACTCATTTGCAGCATTCCTCGAAGAAAAGTTGCATATTTCTTCAGAGAATTCGATTGTTCAAATTTCTCAACTGAAGAAAATGGCAGACGGTAAGAAGCCACAGAAAGGAGGAAAGAAGCCTGAAGTCATGACTGCCTTTGAGATCCCTGATGACATATACAAATAGTATTGCACTCCTGATGAGGCCAAGTTTGGTAAGGAGAACAAAAATCAGCGCAAGGTGCGCATCCAGAGGATAGAAAGGAGATGGGCAAGAGACTGGAGGGAGTACAGGTATGTAACTCCAAAGTACATGAAGAAATTCGCACTAAATCCTCCATGCCCAAGACCACCATTGGCACCTGGCCAAGTAGCAGATCCCACCAGCCTCAAGCGCGGTGAGGATTATCCCGATGAATGGGCAAAGCGCCAAGCCAAGCTGGCGAGCAAGCCAAAGAAGCAAGGAAATTCAATGAGGACTCTGCTGCTGCTTGCTACGCCTTGAGCTTATGTTGGTTTTCCTCAAGAGGAGAGGGTGATGCAGCAAGTGTAGTGTAAGTATTTCCCTCGTTTTGAGAACCAAGGTATCAATCCAGAGGAGGCTCCTCAAAAGTCCCACGCACCTACACAAACAACGAGAACTCGCAACCAACGCAATAAAGGGGTTGTCAATCCTTCACGGCCACTTGAAAGTGAGATCTAATAAAGATAGTATGATAAGATAAATATATTTTGGTATTTTATAATATAGATGCAAAAAGTAAAGATGCAAATAAAATTAGATTGAAAGCAAATATGATAAGAGATAGACCCGGGGGCCATAGGTTTCACTAGTGGCTTCTCTCAAGATAGCATAAATATTACGGTGGGTGAACAAATTACTATCGAGCAATTGATAGAAAAGCGCATAGTTATGAGATTATCTAGGCATGATCATGTATATAGGCATCACGTCCATAACAAGTAGACCGACTCCTGGCTGCATCTACTACTATTACTCCACACATCGACCGCTATCCAGCATGCATCTAGAGTATTAATTTCATAAGAACAGAGTAACGCATTAAGCAAGATGACATGATGTAGAGGGATAAACTCATGAAATATGATATAAACCCCATCTTGTTATCCTCGATGGCAACAATACAATACGTGCCTTCCAACCCTTTATGTCACTGGGTAAGGACACCGCAAGATTGAACCCAAAGCAAAGCACTTCTCCCATGGCAAGAAAGATCAATCTAGTAGGCCAAACCAAACTGATAATTCGAAGAGACTTGCAAAGATAACTTAATCATACATAAAAGAATTCAGAGAAGATTCAAATATTATTCATAGATAAACTTGATCATAAACCCACAATTCATCGGATCTCGACAAACACACCACAAAAAGATCGAATAGATCTCCACAAGAGAGGGGGAGAACATTGTATTGAGATCCAAAAAGAGAGAAGAAGCCATCTAGCTAATAACTATGGACCCGTAGGTCTGTGGTAAACTACTCACAACTCATCGGAGGGGCAAGGATGTTGATGTAGAGGCCCTCCATGCTTGATTCCCCCTCCTTCAGAGTGCCGGCGAAGGCTCCAAGATGGGATCTCGCGGATACAGAAGGTTACGGCGATGGAAATTGTGTTTCGTGGTGCCCCTGGTTGTTTTCGGGGTACGTAGGTATATATAGGAGGAAGAAGTACGTCGGTGGCTGCCCATGGGGCCCACGAGACAGGGGGCGCGCCCTATAGGGGGGGTGCGCCCTCCTATCTCGTGGAGGCTTCGGCTGCTTCTTGACTTGCACTCCAAGTCCTCTGGATCACGTTCGTTCCAAAAATCACGCTCCCGAAGGTTTCATTCCGTTTGGACTCCGTTTGATATTCCTTTTCTTCGAAATACTGAAATAGGCAAAAAAATTAGCAATATGGGTTGGGCCTCCGCTTAGTAAGTTAGTCCAAAAAATGATATAAATGTGTAAAATGAAGCCCATAAACATCCAAAAGGGGTAATGTAATAGCATGGAACAATCAAAAATTATAGATACGTTGGAGACGTATCAAGCATCCCCAAGCTTAATTCCTGCTCGTCCTCGAGTAGGTAAATGAAAAAAAAGAGAATTTTTGATGTGGAATGCTACCTAGCATAATTCATAATGTAATTTTCTTTATTGTGGCATGAATGTTCAGATCCAAATGAATACAAAATAAAAGTTCATATTGATAAAAGAAATAGTAATACTTCAAGCATACTAATCAAAGTAATCATGTCTTCTCAAAATAGCATGGCAAAAGAAAGTTCATCCCTACATAATCATATAGTTAGGCTATGCTTCATTTTCGTCACACAAAGATGTTCCCAACTTCTATACCCCCGATGACAAGCCAAGCAATTGTTTCATACTTAAATAATCCCAAACTTTTTCAACCTTCACGCAGTACATGAGCGTGAGCCATGGATATAGCACTATGGGTGGAATAGAATATGATGATGGGGATTGTGTGGAGAAGACAAAAAAGGAGAAAGTCTCATATTGACGAGGATAATCAACGGGCTATGGAGATGCCCATCAATTGATGTCAACATGAGGAGTAGGGATTGCCATGCAACGGATGCACTAGAGCTATAAATGAATGCTCAACAAAAGAAAACTAGTGGGTGTGCATCCAACTTGCTTGCTCACGAAGACCTAGGGCATTTGAGGAAGCCCATCGTAGGAATATACAAGCCAAGTTCTATAATGAAAAATTCCCACTAGTATGAAAAAGACAACTTATGAAACTCACTATATGAAAAACATGGTGCTACTTTGAAGCACAATATATGAGACTCACTACATGAAGAACAAGGTGCTACTTTGAAGCACAAGTGTGGTAAGAGGCTAGTAGCATTGTCCCTTCTCTCTTTTTCTCTCATTTTTTTATTTGGGCCTTTTCTCTTTTTTTTTTATGGCCTCTTTTTTTTTCTTTTTTATGGCCTATTTTTTTTTTATTTTTCGTCCGGAGTCTCATCCCGACTTGTGGGGGAATCATGGTCTCCATCATCCTTTCCTCACCTGGGACAATGCTCTAAAAATGATGATCATCACACTTTTATTTTCTTACAACTCAACAATTACAACTCGATACTTAGAATAAAATATGACACTATATGAATGCCTGCGGCGGTGTACCGGGATGGTGCAATGAATCAAGAGTGACATGTATGAAAAATAATGCATGGTGGCTTTGCCACAAATACGATGTCAACTACATGATCATGCAATGGCAATATGACAAAAGTAAAGTATGTCATGATGATGATGAACGAAACAGTGGAAAGTTGCATGGCAATATATCTCGGAATGGCTATGGAAATGCCATAATAGGTAGGTATGGTGGTTGTTTTGAGGAAGATATATGGAGGTTTATGTGTGATAGAGCGATCGTATCACGGGTTTGATGCACCGCAAAGTTTGCACCAACTCTCAAGGTGAGAAAGGGCAATGCACGGCATCAAGAGGCTAGCAAAGGCGGAAAGGTAAAAGTGCGTATAATCCATGGACTCAACATTAGTCAAAAGAACTCATATACTTATTGCAAAAATTTAGAAGTCATCAAAAATCAAGTACTACGCGCATGCTCCTAGGGGGATAGATTGGTAGGAAAAGACCATCGCTCGTCCCCGACCGCCACTCATAAGGATGCACAAGCCAAGTACACTTCATGTTTCAAATTTGTTACACAACTTTAACCATACGTACATGCTACGGGACTTTCTAACTTCAACACAAGCATTATTTAAATTCATAATCACCCAACTAGCATGACTTTAATATCACTACCTCCATATCTCAAAACAATTATCAAGTATCAAGTTGATCATAGCATCCAATTCATTTCCTATGATAGTTTTTATTATACCCAACTTGGATGCTCATCATTCTAGGACCAACTTTATGACCATAGAAAATACCATGCTGTTCTAAAATAATCTCAAAATAATATAAGTTAAGCATGAGAGACTAGCAATTTCTTCAAAATTAATACACCACCATGCTCTAAAAGATATAAGTGAAGCACTAGAGCAAAAACTATCAAGCTCAAAAGATATAAGTGAAGCACATAGAGTATTCTAGCAAATTCTAATCAAATAGGCTTCTCCCAAAAGGTGTGTACAGCAAGGATTATTGTGGTAAACTAAAAAGCAAAGACTAATATAATACACGACACTCCAAGCAAAACACTTATCATGTGGTGAATAAAAATATAGCCCCAAGTAAAGTTACCGATGAACGAAGACGAAAGAGGAGATGCCTTCCCGGGGCATCCCCAAGCTTAGGCTTTTGGCTATTCTTGAATGTCTTGGGGTGCCTTGGGAATCCCCAAGCTTCGGCTCTTGCCACCCTTTATTCCATAGTCCATAAAAGCTTTACCCAAAACTTGAAAACTTCACAACACAAAACTCAACAAGAAATCTTATAAGCTCCGTTAGTGAAAGAAAACAAAACCACCACATAAGGTACTGCAATGAACTCATTCTTTATTTAATTTGGTGTTAAACCTACTGTATTCCAACTTCTCTATGTATTATAAACTATTTTATCTGCCATAGATTCATCAAAATAAGCAAACAACACACGAAAAACAGAATCTGTCAAAAACAGAACAGTCTGTAGTAATATGTAACTAACGCAACCTTCTGGAACTCAAAATATTCAGAAAAAATAGGAAGACCTAGGAAATTTGTTTATTGATCATAAAAAAATGGAATCACTATTTTATCACTTTCTTGTGATTTTTAAAAATTGTTTTCGTGAACCAAAAGTTTCTGGAAATTACAGCAAGATCAAATAACTATCATCCAAGAAGATCCTATAGGTTTAACTTGGCACAAACACTAATTAAAACATAAAAACACATCTAAAAAGAAGGTATATGGATTATTTATTCCTAAACAGAAACAAAAACAAAAAACATAAAGAAAATTGGGTTGCCTCCCAACTAGCGCTATCATTCAACGCCCCTAGCTAGGCATAAAAGCGAGGATAGATCTAACGAGTGCCATCTTTGGCACTAAACTCATAAGTAGCACGCATGATAGATTCATAAGGTAATTTGACTTTATTTCTTGGAAAGTTCTCCATGCCTTTCTTTAATAGAAATTGGAATCTAATATTCCCTTCCTTCATATCAATAATCGCACCAATCATTCTAAGGAAAGGTCTACCAAGAATAATAGGGCAAGAAAGATTGCAATCTATATCAAGAACGATAAAATCTACGGGCACCAAATTTCTATTTGCAACAATAAGAACATCATTGATTCTTCCCATAGGCTTTTTAATGGTGGAATCCGCAAGGTGCAAATTTAAAGAACAATCATCAAGATCATGGAAACCTAGAATATCACATAAAGTTTTCGGAATCGTGGAAACACTAGCACCCAAATCACACAAAGCAAAACACTCATAATCTTTAATTCTAATCTTTATAGTAGGTTCCCACTCATCATTAAGTTTTCTAGGTATAGAAACTTCCAAATTAAGTTTTTCTTCATAAGATTGCATCAAGGCATCAACAATATGCTTGGTAAAAGCTTTGTTTTGACTATAAGCATGAGGAGAATTAACAACGGCTTGCAACAAGGAAATACAACCTTTTATAGAGCAATTATCATAATTAAATTCCTTGAAATCCGAGATAGTGGGTTCAATAGTATTAGAAGTTGAGGATTCTCCAATCTCACTTTTACCAAATTTAACATTAAGATCTAAAGATTCCGAATTCTTGGGACGCCTTCTAGGCAAAGTTGATTCATCATCAGTCCCATAATCATCAAAATTCATATTGCAAAACATAGATCTAATCGGGAACGCACCAATAACTTTAAGATCCTCATCATTATTTTCACGAAAACTAGAGGAACACGCTTTTATAAAGCTTTCTTTCTTAGCACGCAATCTAGCGATTCTTTCCTTGCACTCGTCAATGGAAATTCTCATTACTTTGAGAGACTCATTGATATCATGCTTAGGAGAAGAAGATCCAAGTTTAAGAGAATTAACATCAAGCAAAAGTCTGTCAACGTTCCTAGCCAAATCATCAACTTTGAGCAATTTTTCTTCAAGCATAGCATTAAAATTCTTTCGAGAGATCATAAATTCTTTCACACTATTCTAAAAATCATAGGGCATCTTATTAAAATTACCATAAGAATTATTGTAGGAATTTCCATAATTATTAGAGGAATTACTAGGGAACGGTCTAGCATTAAAATTTCCTCTATAAGCATTGTTTCCAAAACTATTCCTACCAACAAAATTCACATCCATAGATTCATTATTATTCTCAATCAAGGAAGACAAAGGAATATCATTGGGATCAAGAGGAGTATTTTTAGTAGCAAATATCTTCATAAGTTCATCCATCTTTCCACTCAAAACATTGATTTCTTCTATAGCATGCACTTTTTTACTAGAAGATATTTCGGTGTGCCATTGAGAATAATTAGCCATAATATTATCAAGTAATTTTGTAGCATCTCCTAACGTAATTTCCATAAAGGTGCCTCCCGCGGCTGAATCTGAGAGATTTCTAGAAGCAAAGTTCAAACCGGCATAAAATTTTTGTATGATCATCCATAAGTTCAAACCATGAGTAGGGCAATTGCGAAGCATTAATTTCATTCTTTCCCAAGATTGGGCAACATGCTCATAATCAAGTTGCTTAAAATTAATAATATCGTTCCTAAGAGTGATGATCTTAGCGGGAGGAAAATACTTAGAGATAAAAGCATCTTTGCACTTGTTCCAAGAATCAATACTATTCTTAGGCAAAGACGAAAACCAAACTTTAGCACGATCTCTAAGTGAAAACAGAAATAACTTCAATTTGACAATATTGTTATCCGTATCTTTCTTATTTTGCATATCACATAAATCAACAAAGTTGTTTATATGAGTAGCGACATCTTCACTAGGAAGGCCGACGAATTGATTTTTCATAACAAGATTCAGCGTAGCAGTATTGATTTCACAAGACTCATCATTATTAAGAGGAGCAATCGGAGTACTAAGGAAATCATTATTATTGGTATTCGAGTAGTCACACAATTTGGTATTATCTTGCGCCATGGCAACAAGTAATCCAACACACAAGCAAACAGGAAAACGGTGAGCAAAAAGAGAGAGGAGATTAGGAAAGAGAGAGCGAATAAAATGGCAAGGGTGAAGTGGGGGATAGGAAAACGAGAGGAAAATGGCAAATAATGTAAATGCGAGGGAGATAGGTTTGTGATGGGTACTTGGTATGTCTTGACTTGAGCGAAAACCTCCCCGGCAACGGTGCCAGAAATCCTTCTTACTACGTCTTGAGCTTGCATTGGTTTTCCTCGAAGAGGAGAGGGTGATGCAGCAAGTGTAGCATAAGTATTTCCCTCAGTTTTGAGAACCAAGGTATCAATCCAGTAGGAGGCTCCTTAAAAGTCCCACGCACCTACACAAACAAACTGAGAACTCGCAACCAACGCAATAAAGGGGTTGTCAATCCCTTCACGGCCACTTGCAAAAGTGAGATCTAATAAAGATAGTATGATAAGATAAATATATTTTTGGTATTTTATAATATAGATGCAAAAAGTAAAGATGCAAATAAAAGTAGATTGAAAGCAAATATGATAAGAGATAGACCCGGGGGCCATAGGTTTCACTAGTGGCTTCTCTCAAGATAGCATAAATATTACAGTGGGTGAACAAATTACTGTTGAGCAATTGATAGAAAAGCGCATAGTTATGAGATTATCTAGGCATGATCATGTATATAAGCATCACGTCCATAACAAGTAGACCGACTCCTTCCTGCATCTACTACTATTACTCCACACATCGACCGCTATCCAGCATGCATTTAGAGTATTAAGTTCATAAGAACAGAGTAACGCATTAAGCAAGATGACATGATGTAGAGGGATAAACTCATGCAATATGATATAAACCCCATCTTGTTATCCTCGATGGCAACAATACAATCGTGCCTTGCAACCCTTTACATCCTTTGGTAAGGACACCGCAAGATTGAACTCAAAACTAAGCACTTCTCCCATGGCAAGAAAGATCAATCTAGTAGGCCAAACCAAACTGATAATTTGAAGAGACTTGCAAAGATAACTTAATCATACATAAAAGAATTCAGAGAAGATTCAAATATTATTCATAGGTAAACTTGATCATAAACCCACAATTCATCGGATCTCGACAAACACACCGCAAAAAGAGTTTACATCGAATAGAACTCCACAAGAGAGGGGAGAACATTGTATTGAGATCCAAAAAGAGAGAAGAAGCCATCTAGATAATAACTATGGACCCGTAGGTCTGTGGTAAACTACTCACAACTCATCGGAGGGGCAAGGATGTTGATGTAGAGGCCCTCCATGCTTGATTCCCCTCCCAGCAGTGTCGTGAAGGCTCCAAGATGGGATCTCATGGATACGTAAGGTTCTGGCGGTGGAAATTGTGTTTCGTGGCGCCCCTGGTTGTTTTCGGGGTACGTAGGTATATATAGGAGGAAGAAGTACGTCGGTGGTCGCGTGAGGGGCCCATGAGATAGGGGCGCGCCCTATAGGGGGGGGGGGCGCCCTCCTATCTCGTGGAGGCTTCAGCTGCTTCTTGACTTGCACTCCAAGTCCTCTGGATCACGTTCGTTCCAAAAATCACGCTCCCGAAGGTTTCATTCCGTTTGGACTTCGTTTGATATTCCTTTTCTTTGAAATACTGAAATAGGCAAAAAAACAGCAATATGGGCTGGGCCTCCGGTTAGTAGGTTAGTCCCAAAAATGATATAAATGTGTAAAATAAAGCCCATAAACATCCAAAAGGGGTAATATAATAGCATGGAACAATCAAAAATTATAGATACGTTGGAGACGTATCACTGCTGCCTCTGCTGAGGCCTCTGCTGTCAAGCCAAAGAAATCTATGGCAAAGAAGCCCGCGCGCAAGCCAAGTGCTTCACCTCCAGTGCCCTCAAGGCCTAGTTCCTCAGCAATGCCCTCACGGCCAGAATCCTCAAAGCCCTCACGACCAATTCCTCATGCTGCTCCTGCTCCTCCATAATCTTCAGCTCCTCCGCCAAAGTCTTCGGCCGCTCCGACAAAGTCCTCTGCACCTGTGCATCTTGCCACGTGCCAAAGGACGACAGGCATCTCCATTGCCTCAGGTGTCTCAGCTAGTTCCTCAGTTGCACCAAATTCTTCAACGGGACCATCCCTGCTGAAGACAAAGGCAACTGCTGGACGAGATCCTCGCCCTAGTCCTCAAGAGAAGCAAGTCGCCTTCCAAGTGCCGTCTGAAGAAGACGAAGCTGATGATGATGAACTTGCTGAAATCATCAGAGATAGGCAAGTCAGGGACGCTAGAGCCAAAGGCACCAATGTGCCACTGCTATTGGATCCTAAGTTGATCATCGATTATATTGATCTCTGGCACAAGGATCCAGACACTCCTATGCCTGATTTCAGTTTGACTCCTGGCCAAAGTCACATGCTGACCCATTTCATCTCTGAAGAAAAATGGAAATTTCAGAAGGCCAGGCAGATCAAGAAAGCACAGTATAGGAAAGAAAAGTTTTTGAAGACCAACGTTGTCTCTATGACAACTGATGAGCTTATAAAAATCCAGTCTGAAATCAAAGCCCTCAGCAAAAACTTCAATGCCTACTATGCTGATTGGCAAGGTGCCAAAGTCAGATTTGTTAAACTGACCGAGAAATTCATCTCCAAGGTTGCAGCTCCATCGCAATGTAAAATTCCTCAGTTGTAGCTTTTGCTCAAGAAATCGAAGAACATGCCAAGACCGCTGATGAATTTCATCTTCGCTGAAGAAAATGTTAGTTCGAGGCTGATGACGCATTCCACCACCGAAGAAATTGTCGTGGCATCCACTAGTGGTGCGCTCAAGAAAATGAAGAAGTCGAATAAGCTGCATCGATTGCGCCAAGAAAATCAACCAGATTCTTCTTCTCCTCCTGCGCCTACACCAACTCCAATCCTTCCATCTGCATTAGATGTGAAGAAGACCAAGGCTGCAGAGCGTGCAACTGTGAAGAAAAGGAAAGCATCACCGCTTGATTCCTCACCCAAAGAAAATGAAGCCTATGACAAGTTCATTTGCAAATCCAATAGATGTTGTTCTGATCTCAACCATGCCATCAAAGGACCTTGTTCCATTTGGTGAAGAATATGTGATCCCTAGCGGATCTGATGAAGAAAATCATTCTGCTGCTTCGTCAGAGCAGATCGATGAAGAAATTGAAGTGGATGCTATCCCTTCAACACCTATTGTCTCCTCGCCCATGCCTCAGTTCACAGCTGAAGAGGCTAACGTTGAAGAAATAGAAGATGAAGACGTGGATATTGGGTGCACTACGCCAGTGATGAATGATGAATTTTGGGAAAGTCAGCACCCCAATTCTCCACTCTTCACCCCTTTACAGCAAATACCTCAGTCCCCTGCACCAACCATTCAGATGGGCTCTGAAGAAATTCACCCCACTTCATCTGTACGTGAAGAAATTCCAGCCACTAATGCTGAAGAAACTGCTGCTGCTGATCACTTGAACACACAGATCACATCAAGAGGAACCAGAAATTCCTCACCAAGAACCCGAGATTGCGATTCTCAAGGCGTGATGCAACTCATCGACACTCCACCGCCAAAGCCAAAGGATCCATTCTCAAGGAAGCAAAAGTTCAAGGCTGAAGATTTCTTCGGCGAGCATGTGTTCTTCACAGATTAGAACCCCTATGATTCTGCTCGCATAAGGAAGAGGCGTTTCTAGACGGCCAGCCAGGCCAATTTCTATTCCTCAGTGTTGTTCAACAAAGACAAAGTCTTCGATCATGCACACATTCCTCATGTGGACATGGAATCTCTGCCGGGCTTCGAGCCAGTCCTCAGTGTTCTTCACGACGCTGGACTGTTAAATTTCTACACTGACATATGTGATTGGAATGAAGAACTCATTCTTCAATTCTTTGCGACGCTGCACATCACAGGAAATTCTGAAGATGTGAACTCATGGGTGCTGGACTGGATGTCGGAAAACACTCACTACAAGGCACCAGCTACTGAATTGCTTCGTGCCCTACCACTCAGTCCTCCCCTTGAAGGTGCTCATTGCATCTAAAGTGAACCTGAGCTTACAAATCACTACATGCAAGTTCTAATGAAGCCTTTGAAGCCAGGGCAGGCCCCACGAACCAAATTCCTCGTCAAGGAATTACTGTATGTGCCTCGGACCGTCTATCTCATTTTGACAAAGACATTGAGTCCTATCAAAGGCCACGACTCGAATGAAGAAGAAGTCGTTGGCATCATGAAGAATCTGCTTTTCAATATCATTCATGGCGTTCCCGTCAACTTCCATGATTTCTTCATGAGGACTCTGGCCAATGTCGCTATGTCACCTTTTGAGCTGAAGCCTTATGCACCTTGGATTATGAGATTCATTAGAAAGGTCTTCACTCAATTACAAAGCTGATACTCTGAATCACTGCAGCTACTTGCCTCCGATTGAAGTCCTCAAACGGACATTTTCCTCAGCTGATGACAAAGGCAAGGCCGCTGCTGTGATAGATGAAGGCATTCGTCCATTGGATGGTCAATTTCGCAAGGCTGCATCCTACTCAACCAATGATGACTCTGCCACCCATGACTCTGCCGCCAACACAACCAAGCCAAATTGAGTTAGTCTTCAAGCGGGTCTATTATATGGGCATTTTTTTGCTAAGTTACAACTCTCGCTCTTCTGAAACTTTATTGGATCGACTTGTAATCTTAAACCCGATGGTGCTCTGATACTTTTGATGTGTTCTTCTGCATGCTTATTCCTCGTTATATGTTAATACACGCATGCTGAATTACATCAGTCACCATATTTCATCATGCATTTCAAATTCTTCATATTATATGTCAAATGCGTGTATGAATTACAAGATATAGGGGGAGATCTCCATGATTCAACTCTTCAAGTGTGCATTGCCTCAAAAGCAAATTCCTCACTATGCACATCTTCAGGGGAAGTTCTTCTATATCTTGCAATCATATTCCTCAGTATCAGTATTTACACTTCATATGTTTATCCCCGTTGAAAACTTAACCTATATTGTCATCAATCACCAAAAAGGGGGAGATTGTAAGTGCATCTAGTGCCCCTTAGTGATTTTGGTGTATTGAAGACTTATAGGTTAAGGGTCTAATACGTTTATGAGTGTACACAGGTCTATAAGTCTATGAGGAGTTTGATATCTATAGAGAAAGTCGACCCCTAAAACTGAAGTTCTTCGACTGAAGACTTTGATATTCTGAAGACTTTGAAAGTGAAGAAATTGGTGTGACCTTGAAGACTTGGTATTCATTTGAGGAACATGAAGCGTGAAGACTTTTGTTTTCGTAGTTTCATTTTCTCTTTCTTGAGTCGTAGAAAACACCGTACTATTAAAGGGGGTCGAGGAAATACTAAGGAAAAATTTCAATGTGATGCTCAACTCAAAATCCTACACCTACCAATCCCTTCGAGTGAAGCCATTGAAATCTCATACAGATTCAGTCAATTTCTTGATGTGATGAGACGAAGTTCTTCAGTCGTTGAGGAATTTGTTCGACCGAGGAGTTAGGAATTCGCCAGTCTGGATTGCCTACACAGTGAGGAACATGATAGCCCTGAGGAATTTGAACCTCAAATTTCCGACCGTTGCTGTGCTACGCGCCAGCTGTCTCAAAATATCTTATCCACCTAACGGTCATATCATTGAAGGGTATTTATGTCTTATCATGTCGGGCTACTCCCTAGGATATAAATAGCCGCCCCCTACAACCACTAGCTGGTTGGCTGCTCCGAGAGAAACTGACACTTGTCAATTTAGAGCATCCCATCCTCCGAGGACTTTGAGTGAAAATCATCAAGTGAGGAAAACCCAAACCCAAACACCTACAAACCCAAAGTGATTGAGCATCACTGAAGAAATTGATCCTGCGTGGATCCGACACTTGTTACCTTTGAAGACTGTGCTTCTTCCAGACGGTTAGGCGTCATGGTCTAGAGCATCCAAGAGGAATTGTGGATCGCCGAGTGACCAAGTTTGTGAAGGTTTGGAAGTCGCCTGAAAACTTACCACGAGTGATTGGACGAGGTCTGTGTGACCTTAGTTCAAGGAGAATACGGTGATGACTTGGTGTCCTGAGTTGCGTGCTCAGGACTGGGTGTCCGGGACTGTGTGTCCTCGAGTTTAAATACTCAGCCGCTCCAACTAGACGTACAACTGAGACAGCAGTTGGAACTGGTGTACCAAATCATTGTCTTCACCAAGCTTACTGGTTCTATTTTCCTCGCTTTCATTTCCTCATTACTGTGTTAAGTGCTTCATCATATCTGTGTTTGAAGACTTTGACTGAAGACTTTCTCAATTTTCTCAGTTCAATTTCTTCAGTCTGTTTGTCTTCATCTTGTGTTATCTTGTGATTATGCTTTCTGTACTTTGTGGTTGTCTTCATTTCATCATGATGACCATGCCTGTATTACTTCTGAGTACTTATTCCACTGCAAGTAGTTCTTCACTAAGGAATTTCCTCACCGGCAAATTCCTAAGTGAAGAATTCATAAAAATCGCCTATTCACCCCCCCTCTAGTAGATATAACGCCGCACTTTCATTCATACAACACCCACGGTTCAATATTGAAGTGTTCCTGAAGAGGACGAAGGACGGACGGTCAATCATCCACAAGCAATGGCCTAAAGTTGCAAAGACCTTCAACATGAATGAAGGCTCAATATTCGCCTTCCGCTTCAGCAGTTTTCCAAATGAGATGCATCTGTCTATATACCGTCTATGATGTTAATTTCGAAAGGTTCTACATGTTGCATGTGAAACTTAGTGCTAGTGCAGTTGTGTAATGGGGTAGCTGAGTGCTGAAGCTATATCATGTTGTACTCTGACGTATTTCAGTTATGAAATCCTGCTTCCTTAATATGCAAATGAAATATATTATGTGCTTAATATGAATGTCAATTAGATTAATAAATGAATTATTAATAATAGGGCAATTAGCCTGCTAATGGCGAATTAGCCTGCTAATTGGGGTTTGATATTGGTTGCAAACGGTTATTCAGAAAATACCGTGGGCGATGACCTCAGGCAACGCACACAGTTTCTAATAATAAACCGTGTTGGATCAATGAACAATCACACACGACCTTCTCTTGAAAACTGTTTGCGTTAGGCCACGTTGCACAAATGTTTACCACATAAAAACTGCGTGTGATGGACAACCTTTACCACACAATTTCTTCTATGCACCATGTGTGATGCATTAAATTACGCAAATGAAAAAATTGTTAATATCGTGTGCAATAGCAATGCTATCACAAATGATTTAACGGGGAAAATTGTGTGTGATGTACCTGTGAACGGAAACGTTTCCCTTGGAGCGACTGTGTGGGATGTACATACGAACGGAAACATTTATCGAGGACTGACTGTGCGGGATGTACTTGCGACCGGAAACAATTTTGCCTGTATAATTGTATTTTTTAGCTCTAATGTACGTATTTCCATATTTGAGCGCTCGCCGGTCGCACACGACCTCATTTTGCCGAGCGTGTGTGCCAGGAGGGCATATCCCTGACGGTTTCCGGGTTGTGTGGGAAGGACCCCCCTATCGCCGTCACTCACTAGGTGACGATTCCAAATGCCGTCCCGGAAAGGGGTTAAAACTGTTTGTATAGCACTGACACGTACCAGTGTTGATTCTCAATACCATGTTCTCCTCGATGTTCTTGGAGATATATTCGATGTAATACTTTTTTGCGGTGTGTTTGCCGAGATCCAATGAATTGTGGATTTATAATCAGCTTATCTATGTATATTATTTGATTCTTCTTTAAATTCTTATATGCATGATTTGATATCTTTGCAAGTCTCTTGAAACTATCGATTTGGTTTGGCCCACTAGATTGGTTTTTCTTGCAATGGGAGAAGTGCTTAGCTTTGGGTTCAATCTTGCGGTGCTCGATCCTAGTGATAGAAGGGGAACTGACACATATTGTATTGTTGCCATCAAGGATAACAAAATGGAGTTTTCATCATATTGCTTGAGTTTATCCCACTACATCATCTTACTTAATGCATTACTCTGTTCTTATGAACTTAATACTCTAGATGCAGGCAGGAGTCGGCCGATGTGTGGAGTAATAGTAGTAGATGCAGGCAGGAGTCAGTCTACTTGATACAGACGTGATGCCTATATTCAAGATCATTGCCTTAGATATCGTCATAACTTTGCGCTTTTCTATCAATTGCTCAGCAGTAATTTGTTCACCCACCATAATATTTTCTATCTTGAGAGAAGCCTCTAGTGAAACCTGTGCCCCCCGGGTCTATTTTCCATCATATAAGTTTCTGATCTACAATTTTAGTTTCCTATTTACTTCCTTTGCAATCTTTTACTTTCCGTTCCATAAACCAAAAATATTACTTTACCGTTTATCCATCTCTATCAGATCTCACTTTGCAAATAACCGTGAAGGGATTGACAACCCCTTTATCGCGTTAGGTGCAAGTTGGTGTTTGTTTGTGCAGGTATTCGGTGACTTGTGCGTTGTCTCCTACTGGATTGATACCTTGGTTCTCAAAACCGAGGGAAATACTTACTCTACTTTGCTGCATCACCCTTTCCTCTTCAACGGAAAAACCAATGCAAGCTCAAGAGGTAGCAGGAAGAATTTCTGGCGCCGTTGCCGGGGAGATATACGCCAAGCCAAGACATACCAAGTACCCCTCATAAACTCTCATCTCTCGCATTACATTATTTGCCATTCGCCTCTCATTTTCCTCCCCCCCCCCCCCACTTCTAAATGATTTTCTAAAAGATTTTCCTTTTTATTCGCCCTTCTTCCGTCCCCTCTTCCATTCGTCTTTTCGTTTTCCCTTATGTCTTACTTGGTTTGTTTGCTTGTTCGCTTGGTAAAATTGTGTGTTTATTGAAAAACAGAAACAAAGGTTTATGGATCCTCATCCACTTCCTAATATTTTTAAGAGATCCAATTATGATGAACCTATTGCTAGTGAGTTGAGCGCACTAGATTATCTTTATGAGGTTTTGCTTCAAATTCATGAATCTGAAAATTGTGATGAAGTGTTGAAAGAAGAAAATTATAAAGTGATTCACGATAGCTCCTTGAATGAAACGCATGATTGCAATGATGTTATTATAAATTCCACTAATGTCTATTGTGTTAGTTATATGCAAAACCCTAAGCTAGGGGATGCTAATTTTGCTATGACTACTACTTGTTGCAATGATCTGATTGGGGTGATTCTTCCTATGATCTTGAAATTCTATTTAAGCCCCATGATGAATATGAGATTGATAATAATGTTTGCAATAATATTGAAAGTGGGTTTGGAAGAGTGTCAACTTTAGATCCCACATATTTGGAGAATATTCAATCTTATGATTTTTTTGATAAAAGTGGGTTTGGAGAGGTCATGACTTTACTTAATATTAATCCCACTATTTTGGAAGAGTGTCAACTTCACATGCATGTGGATCGTGTTGAGAATATGTTATGTGATAGCTATATTGTTTAATTTTCTTATAATCCCACATGTAATTATTATGAGAGAGGAAAATATGGTCATAGAAATTTTATGTTGCTAAATTACCTCTCTTCATGTTGAGATTCTCTATGTTTTATTCTGCTTCCTTGCATATGCTAGGTTTTTCTTGTCTTGATAATTTGTTTGCTTATAAAATACCTATGCATAGGAATTATGTTAGACTTAAACTCATTTTTCACATGCTTTATGATGCTCTCTTGGGCTTCAATTCTTATCTTTCATGTGAGCATCATCTAAATCTCAATGCCTAACTAAAAGGGCTTTAAAGAATAGCGCTTGTTGGGAGGCAACCCAATTTTATTTTTGTTTTTGCTTTTTAGGTTCTGTTTTGCAATAAATATTTCATCTAGCCTCTAGTTAGATGTGGTTTTGTGTTTTAATTAGTGTTTGTGCCAAGTAAGACCTTTGGGATGGCTTACGGTGATAGTTGATTTGATCCTACTGAAAACAGAAACTTTTGCGCTTAGGAAAACAATTCTTATTTTTTACTGGAACATGGAAAAACTCTGAATTTTTTACAAAATATTCATTTACGAATTTCCTTTGTTTTCCTAATTTCTTAGAATTTTTTGAGTTACATAAGTATTAGAACAATTCGTATCTTCGCAGACTGTTCTGTTTTTGACAGATTATGTTTTCTACGTGTTGTTTGCTTATTTTGATGAATCTGTGGCTCGTATCGGGGGGTATGAACCATGGAAAAGTTGGAATACAGTAGATATTACACCAGTATAAATAAAGAATGAGTTCATAACAGACCAAAAGTGGTGATTTATTTGCTTATACTAACTGAGCTTATGAGATTTTCTGTTGAGTTTTGTGTTGTGAAGTTTTCAAGTTTTGGGTAAGGATTTGATGGACTATGGAATAAGGAGTGGCAAGAGCCTAAGATTGGGGATGCCCAAGGCACCCCAAGGTAATATTCAAGGATACCAAGAGCCTAATCTTGGGGATGCCTCGGAAGGCATCCCCTCTTTCGTCTTCGTCTATCGGTAACTTTACTTGAGGCTATATTTTTATTCACCACATGATATGTGTTTTGCTTGGAGAATCTTGTATGATTTGAGTCTTTAATTTTTAGTTTTCCACAATCATCCTTGATGTAGACACCTTTTGAGAGAGACATGCATAAATTGTGATTTATTAGAACACTCTATGTGCTTCACTTATATCTTTTGAGCTAGGCAAGTTTGCTCTAGTGCTTCACTTATATCTTTAGAGCACGGCGGTGGTTTTATTTTATAAAAATTGTTGAACTATCATGCTTCACTTATATTATTTTGAGAGTCTTTAAAAACATCATGGTAATTTTCTTTGGTTATAAAATTAGTCAATATGATAGGCATCCAAGATGGATATAATAAAAACTTTCATACAAAGTGCATTGAATTGTAGCGACCCGACCTCAGACGGTCAAGCCTCTGTGTTACTGTGCCATCCCTGGATCAGTATGCTGGCACACACAGTACATCAATGTATATATCAAAGTGCAATAACATGTATAAATAACGTAAAATGATATATACCTCATAATACTCAGCGAAAACAATCAAACGGGTGTGGAGTCCCATCAACGCCATCGGCAGGTTGAGTGTAGACCGTAACCTGTATCGTAATTCTTACTGTCGAGGAAATATCTGCAACATGATACGTTGCAGCCGTGTAGGTCAGTACATTGAATGTACCGCAAGATCACAATAAAAAGAACAGATGATAAAACTATACTATATGCAATATGGCTTTGTGGCTCTGTATCGAGTTTTGTTTATGTAAAAGCTGGTTTTATTTTACCTACATCAAAGGAAAAAATGAAGCCTGTACTATGGAGTTTTTTCTGTCATGACATGGTTCCGCCAACCGATGTCTCATAGCCCAAAATCATCATAAGTTGCCCACAATTAAGTTATCAAACCGGTGTTGAGAGTTCCGAAATAGATCCAAGTCCAGATGCTCAAATTGTCCGTAACCGGGGACACGGCTAATCGATTAGGTTTAAACCCTCTGCAGAGGTTTGTACACTTTACCCGCAAGATTCGATCTCTCTCTTTACGTTCTCGCACTTCAGAGTGTTTGAGAACAAGATGACCGAAACATGGTCTTCCAAAGAGTTCCTCTGACCACTGTCCGGTACCCATCCGATCCTACCGTTCTTCTACATCTGCTAGTACCGTCCCAGCCAGAGTCACCACCAAGGTCAACCAAGCCAGAGCCCATAATGACTTGCGGTTGCACAGGTAAGCTTCCGGGCGTGAAGTATTCTTCCGTCTCTTTGAGTCTGGGTGAAGCATTCCGCAAGATGTCATGGCGCTTCTCCATGCATCCCGGCCAACCACTGGTTTCTCCAGGGCTGCCCGTCAACCGTCCTTCACCCAGTAGTGTGTATTGCAATCCTGTCTCGAGTCTTGAAGTCTTGAGGTCTTGAAGATGCAGTCCTTGCAGAGTCCATCATGGAGTTGTCGTCATTGACGTAGAATCCTCCATTCTCACACCGCTCCCGTGCACTCATACCAAACCCCGTCTACTATAGCGTAGCATTAAAAGAAATAACGTCCCGGGCTTGGTAACAGGGTGATGGGTTCCTACCTCATGCATACTACTCAACTACAGGGATTCAATAACACTACTGAGGGGTGGTTGCCAAGGTGCCACTAAATGCAATAAAAACATAGGTATGAAATCAATGATCAAAGTGAACTTGCACGGTTGACGATCTTGAAAGAAACTAGGGTTTCAGTAGTAGCAATCTTCGCACTCGGAAACTCTACCGAGGCAAACAATAACTATAATAAGCACATAGCATAACATAACATAACAAAGTAACACACCAAAACCAACAAAGCAAAACCCAAAGGAAAACTTAAAGAAAAAAACAACTCAAAGTTTTCCTACTTCAAATAACAACAAAAAATAGTTTTATATAACAAAATTTCTTAACATCACCTAATCATGGTTTTATGTTAACTAAACAGAAAATATTTCATTAAGCAACTAGGAGCAAAAAGAATTAAATAAAATCTATTATGAAACTCCCGAATAAGCAAAACAAGCTTTAATTCAAATCTGATCTAACTCAATTTTATAAATCCAAACATAGACAAATTATATATTTTGGAAACTACAAGAAAATTGTGATCTAACGCAAAAAGAATCAGCATCATTGGACTTCTAGATCAAAAGTTATAAGCTAAACAAGAACGGAACTAAATCTGTTACGGAAATAAATCTGAAAACGAAAACGGAGTTACCTGTACGTGAGGCAGAGATGGCAGGAAGGAGGCGGCGATGTGGAGGCTGCTCGGCGAGGGGGCGAGGTCGCCGGCGAGGTGGGGTGGCGGAGGAGGGGTCGGCGCTGGGGAGGTGGCGCTGGGCGATGGGGAGGTTCCAGGAGAGCTCTGGTGGCGTTCTAGGCAGGAAAAGGAGGACGGTGGCGAGAAGGCTACGGGCAGGAGGGGCGTGGTGATGGGAAAAATGGAGCGAGGAGAGGAGGGGTTTTATAGGCGGTCTCGGGAGGCGCTGGGATGGAAAGACGAGGGAGATCGGGAAGGTGGAGATTTCATGTCTCCATGGACATGGAAAGCTTCTGTAACGTGAGAGGAAAGAGAGGAAGGAGATGATCTCTTGTTGGGCTAGAATAGGAAAGTGCTTAATGGGCCAGCAGGTTTTCCTAATAAAATGATTCCATTCCTATTTTTAAAATTAGGAAACTAAAACAATAAAAAGGAAATCAAATCAATTCGAATAAAGAGTTTTTATATACTAAAATTATCAGAAAAATAAAATGTAGATGATGAGCATTATTCCACGGCCAAAATAAAACTTAAAAAAATGTTTTCAGAAAATCCCTAAAGGCTTTATTTATTTTGCAAATAATTTTAAATAAAAACTTTGGTTTTTCTTGGCTCAAATATTTTCAAAAATGCCCCTGATTTTGGAGGGTCATTTTCCTCCGCTCTTTCTTGCTTGCAAGAATTTATTTTCGGGTATTTCTCGGGAAGAAAAATAGAGAAGCAAGTGCAAATATTTGAAAGAATTAAATTGCAAAACTCCGTTCAAATTCTTTATAGTTGAAGAAGTCATGTCATCTTCTCTCATTGATTTTAATAGGATGAATTTGAATTTACGGAGAAGGGAAAGTCATTTTATTCCCTCTCTTTCAAAAGTTTTTGAAAAGGTTCAAATTTCACTCAAGTTTAATTCACTCAAGCAAACAAACAAACAATTCAATTAATTATATTAACATTCCAAAATTTGGGATGTTACAAACCTACCACTTAAAATGAATCTAGTCCTCGAGATTGAAGAAACTAACAAGAAAAGGTTAGGGGTTGGGGTCTTCTAGCAAATGTCTTGGTCGAAGGTCGAGGTGCTACCACACTTAAAAACAAGGTCATGGTTCCAATAAAGTCAGATATTTCCTCTAGAGGGCTGACAATGTATGTCTCTTCACATATCTTACAATAGCTCCTTCATTAAAGCTCTTACATCGAAGCATAGAGTTTTCCTCAAAAGCTTGGGTCGGTTCGTCAAAGTTGAAGTTAAATCCGAGACCGGATCTTCTTAGCTGATGGGTCTGTGTCCATTCTAAACAACTATCGAAACACTCATGGTGGTCTACAATTTATGGTTTTCTCCTGCAGAAAACGGTCTAGGTTGAACCTCACCGTATAACCTACGATTGGCATCAGTTGCCTGTAAAGGGGTTCCATCGTCCTACCATTCTATGGTTTTAGGGCTTATAGCGTCGACACTCTTCAAGGGTTTTCAAGTCTCTCTGATTTTCCATCAACATATGATAGTTCATGATAGAAGTCTTCGGTATGGGGGCCAATCCATCCCGTACTTGAATCATTACCACATACGTAAATATCGAATCACGTATTCTAACACTTGGGCATACTCACAAGCATTGCAGAATTTTCTCTTGTTCTCGGACTGGTTTTCGAGTAAATCCATGGTTTCTGCAAGCCAAACAAAACATCTATCGTTACTTCATCACTCTTAGGTTTTTGCGTAATCTACTACGAAACGTATGCTGATTGGACTGCTGATTCCTCCAATTTATTCCTTTATCAAGGTTATATCAGTTTCCTTTCAAAATCCTGGGCCTGTGGGTTATGGCCCACTTCAAAACTAGTGCAACTTTAACTCATCCTTGGAGTAACTCTCTGGTTACACCTCCTTTGAATCCAGTAGTACTCTGTTTCTTCATACCATCATATCAAAACAAAAACTTCAACTTATTTTGTCCAGCTTCCTTCTATGGGCCGTCATGAATAACACATTTCTTTCTTCATTGATTTTGTGGCTTTACAGAGTACTATGACCAAAAGAATGCACAAGTTTATCCATAAAATCTCATTATTTTCATATCAATCTTTCATTACATCCTTAACCATTTTCGTAAATCCAAATTCCAAAAAGTACTTTGTTACAAATGCTGCCACCCACATGATTTAGTATGGTCAGGCATTACTCCCAACTTTATTCATTTATCCTCCTCGAGGATTCTTCAGTCCCACTGGAATTGTGCGACATGAGCCTTGAAATCTTCAATCTTCTGTTTCATCATGGTGGTCTTGAGCTTCACCTTCATCATCTCTGCATGCACTTCGCTTAGGTATTCCAGGTATAACGGAGTCTTGCTTCAAGTATTTCTCCGATCCGGCGATGGCTTCCATGGCTGCTTCACGAACGGCATCGAAGAAAGTTGCTTGTGGCACACGTGAGATGAAAAAGTAATGCCCCATCCTCTTTGGGCAAACTCCTTTCAAGCGGTGGAGGTGTACCTCCACATACCAAAGTTCCACTCCCTTTTGCATGAAGGGTAGCCTTTGTAGACTGCATCTCCTTCAAGGTGAATATGCTTCATCATGTCCTTCAAGATCTTGGGTAATCATGATCACTTATCGGGGTCATGATCGTTTGAGGCCCTTAAGGAAAGACTCATAAAGGGTTGTCATCTGCATGTGTAGGATAAGAGGAGTGCTCGTAACAAGGGATGTATCTCCATGGGAAGTTGCAATTGTCTCCGTAAAGGTTTGGTGTTCAGTTGTCCATGGGTTCAAGATTTGAGTCCAGTTGAGATAGAAAGAGAAGGCAATTACCCACTCATCAACAAAATTATCGTTTGTAATGGGCCGTTCTACTATGGTTTCGTTTCTAAGTCCTCATTTCTTGGTCTTCAATGCTCGGAGTTTCCAATTCTGATGTTGTTCCCATATGAAGGCCTTCTACCATTCTTCCGTAACTTTCGTCCCTCATGGTTGAAATAAATACAAACCTACGAATTTCGCATCTATCCAACCATTCAATAAACACACAAAATAATAGCAACCAAGCATTCATTTATTCAATCAATACTACAGTATCGCCACCCACATAAGTTGGTATGGTCAGATGCTTAAATCGAGGAAGCGTTCATCTTTATTTCTCTCATGGTGGGATACTACTAAGTTAATTTATTAGGAACTTGGTCATTGTCCCCACTGGGGCTTCTTCTGTGTGGACTTGATCTCCTCCAGTTCTTCTGCTAGATTTTCTCTATCGACACGGAGTTTCTTGTGACGACCCTGTATGTCCTGAAGTTGTTCCTTGAGCTTCTGGATCTCAACGTCCTTTGCATGAGACATGGTCCTGCTGTTCTTCAGTTCCTGACGCATTCTCGAGATCTCGAGGTTCTCCTCCTCCAGCTTGTTTACCTTCAGTCTCTGAGTCTTGTCCTCTTCTCGTAGTGCTTCATTGTCAAACAGGGCTTCCAGGAGGTCCATCTGAAGATTCTTGACGTATTGTTCCAGATCCTGATTGTACACTAAGAGTGGGGAGAACTTCATCTTTTGCGCTTCCGTCAAGGCAATAGTTGCTCCATCAGACTTCTGCCATCCCATCCTTCCAAAGAAGTGTGGGTTTAGTGCAGCACGATGACGATAGCATAAACGTGCAATAGCATCATGGACGGCAGTGTTGATGCCCATATCACGATCACCATTTATAGTTCGAAGCTGATGTCTGCAGTCTTGGGGGCTTCTTCGACCAAAAACTTGGGTCTTGACTCCCGTGATCTGGGCGTCCTCTTAGTTGCCTTGATCTCGGTATCGGTAACTTCAGCAGACTGACTAGCTCCACAAGGAAGGGGCCTCCAAGAACCTTCTCGTAGTGTTCTCTTTTGTTCAGAATGTAGCTCTCCATCTATAGCTTGAGATAAGGAAGGTTCAGTAAAAGGAATGAGGTGTTACGAGAGTAGTACAAAACAAGGTCATTCCTATTGGGGGCTTCATATTACTAAGTCATTTTCTAGGGTCACGTTCTACAGCCAACATGTGCTCGATACCATATCATGGCGACCCGACCTCAAGCAGTCAAGCCTACGTATTCTTGTGCCATCCTCGGATCGGTATCTTTGGCACACACAGTACATCAATGTATATATCAAAGTGCAATAACATGTATAAATAACGTAAAATGATATATACCTCATAATACTCAGCGAAAACAATCAAACGGGTGTGGAGTCCCATCAACGCCATCGGCAGGTTGAGTGTAGACCGTAACCCTATATCGTAATTCTTACTCGTCGAGGAAATATCTGCAACATGATACGTTGCAGCCGTGTAGGTCAGTACATTGAATGTACCGGCAAGATCACAATAAAAAGAACAGATGATAAAACTATACTATATGCAATATGGCTTTGTGGCTCTGTATCTGAGTTTTGTTTGCGTAAAAGCTGGTTTTATTTTACCTACATCAAAGGAAAAAATGAAGCCTGTACTATGGAGTTTTTTCTGTCATGACATGGTTCCGCCAACCGATGTCTCATAGCCCAAAATCATCATAAGTTGCCCACAATTAAGTTATCAAACCGGTGTTGAGAGTTCCGAAATAGATCCAAGTCCAGATGCTCAAATTGTCCGTAACCGGGGACACGGCTAATCGATTAGGTTTAAACCCTCTGCAGAGGTTTGTACACTTTACCCGCAAGATTCGATCTCTCTCTTTACGTTCTCGCACTTCAGAGTGTTTGAGAACAAGATGACCGAAACATGGTCTTCCAAAGAATTCCTCTGACCACTGTCCGGTACCCATCCGATCCTACCGTTCTTCTACATCTGCTAGTACCGTCCCAACCAGAGTCACCACCAAGGTCAACCAAGCCAGAGCCCATAATGACTTGCGGTTGCACAGGTAAGATTCCGGGCGTGAAGTATTCTTCCGTCTCTTTGAGTCTGGGTGAAGCATTCCGCAAGATGTCATGGCGCTTCTCCATGCATCCCGGCCAACCACTGGTTTCTCGAGGGCTGCCCGTCAACCGTCCTTCACCCAATGAGTGTGTATTGCAATCTGTCTCGAGTCTTGAAGTCTTGAGGTCTTGAAGATGCAGTCCTTGCAGAGTCCATCATGGAGTTGTCGTCATTGACGTAGAATCCTCCATTCTCACACCGCTCCCGTGCACTCATACCAAACCCCGTCTACTATAGCGTAGCATTAAAAGAAATAACGTCCCGGGCTTGGTAACAGGGTGATGGGTTCCTACCTCATGCATACTACTCAACTACAGGGATTCAATAACACTACTGAGGGGTGGTTGCCAAGGTGCCACTAAATGCAATAAAAACATAGGTATGAAATCAATGATCAAAGTGAACTTGCCTGGTTGACGATCTTCGAAAGAAACTAGGGTTTCGTAGTAGCAATCTTCGCACTCCGGAAACTCTACCGAGGCAAACAATAACTATAATAAGCACATAGCATAACATAACATAACAAAGTAACACACCAAAACCAACAAAGCAAAACCCAAAGGGAAAACTTAAAGAAAAAAAACAACTCAAAGTTTTCCTACTTCAAATAACAACAAAAAAATAGTTTTATATAACAAAAATTTCTTAACATCACCTAATCATGGTTTTATGTTAACTAAACAGAAAATATTTCATTAAGCAACTAGGAGCAAAAAGAATTAAATAAAAATCTATTATGAAACTCCCGAATAAGCAAAACAAGCTTTAATTCAAATCTGATCTAACTCAATTTTATAAATCCAAACATAGACAAATTATATATTTTTGGAAACTACAAGAAAATTGTGATCCAACGTAAAAAGAATCAGCATCATTGGACTTCTAGATCAAAAGTTATAAGCTAAACAAGAACGGAACTAAATCTGTTACGGAAATAAATCTGAAAACAGCGGAGTTACCTGTACGTGAGGCAGAGATGGCAGGAAGGAGACGGCGATGTGGAGGCTGCTCGGCGAGGGGGCGAGGTCGCCGGGCGAGGTGGGGTGGCGGAGGAGGGGTCGGCGCTTGGGAGGTGGCGCTGGGCGATGGGAGGTTCCAGGAGAGCTCTGGTGGCGTTCTAGGCAGGAAAAGGAGGGCGGTGGCGAGAAGGCTACGGGCAGGAGGGGCGTGGTGATGGGAAAAATGGAGCGAGGAGAGGAGGGGTTTTATAGGCGGTCTCGGGAGGCGCTGGGATGGAAAGACGAGGGAGATCGGGAAGGTGGAGATTTCCTGTCTCCATGGACATGGAAAGCTTCTGTAACGTGAGAGGAAACAGAGGAAGGAGATGATCTCTTGTTGGGCTAGAATAGGAAAGTGCTTAATGGGCCAGCAGGTTTTTCCTAATAAAAACGATTCCATTCCTATTTTTAAAATTAGGAAACTAAAACAATAAAAAGGAAATCAAATCAATTCGGAATAAAGAGTTTTATATACTAAAATTATCAGAAAAATAAAATGTAGATGATGAGCATTATTCCACGGCCAAAATAAAAACTTAAAAAATGTTTTTCAGAAAATCCCTAAAGGCTTTATTTATTTTGCAAATAATTTTAAATAAAAACTTTGGTTTTTCTTGGCTCAAATATTTTCAAAATGCCCTGATTTTGGAGGGTCATTTTCCTCCGCTCTTTCTTGCTTGCAAGAATTTATTTTTCGGGGTATTTCTCGGGGAAGAAAAATAGAGAAGCAAGTGCAAATATTTGAAAGAATTAAATTGCAAAACTCCGTTCAAATTCTTTATAGTTGAAGAAGTCATGTCATCTTCTCTCATTGATTTTAATAGGATGAATTTGAATTTACGGAGAAGGGAAAGTCATTTTATTCCTCTCTTTCAAAAGTTTTGAAAAGGTTCAAATTTCACTCAAGTTTAATTCACTCAAGCAAACAAACAAACAATTCAATTAATTATATTAACATTCCAAAATTTGGCTTCAAGACCTCAAGACTTCAAGACTCGAGACAGGATTGCAATACACACTCTTGGGTGAAGGGCGGTTGTGGGCAGCCCCGGAGAAACCAGTGGTTGGCGGGATGCATGGAGAAGCGCCATGACATCTCGCGAAAGCTTCACCCAGACTCAAAGAGACGGAAGAATACTTCACGCCGGAAGCTTACCTGCAACCGCAAGTCATTATGGGCTCTGGCTTGGTTGACCTTGGTTGTGACTCTGGCTGGGGCGGTACTAGCAGATGTAGAAGAACGGTAGGATCGGATGGGTACGGACGGTGGTCGAGGAACTCTTTGGAAGACCATGTTTGGTCATCTTGTTCTCAAACACTCAAGTGCGAGAGCGTAAAAGAGGATCGAATCTTGCGGGTAAAGTGTACAAACCTCTGCAGAGGGTTATAACCTAATCGATTAGCCGTGTCCCGATTACGCACAATTTGAGCCTCTGGACTTGGATCTATCTCGGAACTCTCAACACCGGATTGATAACTTAATTGTGGGCAACATATGATGATTTTGGGTTATGAGACATCGGTTGGCGGAACCATGTCATGATAGAAAACTCCATAGTACAGACTTCATTTATTCCTTTGATGTAGGTAAAATAAAATTAGCTTTTACGCAAACAAAACTCAGATACAGAGCCACAAAACCATATTGCATATAGTATAGTTTATCATCTGTTTTATCTTATTGTGATCTTGCCGGTACATTCAATGTACTGACCTACACGGCTGCAACGTATCATGTTGCGATATTTCCTCGACGAGTAAGAGTTACGATCTGAGGTTCTCGTCTACACTCAACCGGCCGATGGCGTTGATGGGACTCCACACCCGTTTGATTGTTTCCGCTGATTATTATGAGGTATATATCATTTCGTTATTTATACATGTGATTGCACTTTGATATATACATTGATGTACTGTGTGTGCCAAATCTTGATCCGAGGATGGCACAAGAACACGTAGGCTTGACCGTCTGAGGTCGGGTCGCTACATGAATACTATGAGAAGTTTGATTCCTTATGATTATTTTGAGATATGAAGATGGTGATATTAGAGTCATGCTAGTAAGTAGTTGTGAATTTGAGAAATACTTGTGTTAAGGTTTGTGAGTCCCGTAGCATGCACGTATGGTGAACCGTGATGTAACGAAGTTGGAGCATGAGATATTTTTTGATTGTCTTCCTTATGAGTGGCAGTCGGGGATGAGCGATGGTATTTTCCTACCAATCTATCCCCTAGGAGCATGCACGTAGTACTTTGTTTCTATAACTAATAGATTTTTGCAATAAGTATGTAAGTTCTTTATGACTAATGTTGAGTCCATGGATTATACACACTCTCTCACCTTTCCGCCATTGCTAGCCTCTCTTGTGCCCCGCAACTTTCGCCGGTACCATACACCCACCCTATACCTTCCTCAAAACAGCCACCATACCTACCTATTATGGCATTTCCATAGCCATTCCGAGATATATTGCCATGCAACTTTCCACCATTCCGTTTATTATGACACGCTCCATCACTGTCATATTGCTATGCATGATCATGTAGTTGACATCGTATTTGTGGCAAAGCCACCCTTCATCATTTTTTATACATGTCACTCTTGATTTATTGCACATCCCGGTACGCCGCCGGAGGCATTCACATAGAGTCATATTTTGTTCTAGTATCGAGTTGTAATTTTTGAATTGTAAGTAAATAAAAGTGTGATGATCTTCCTTATTAGAGCATTGTCCCGTGTAAGGAAATAAATAAATAAAGAGAAAAGGTAAAAAAAAGAGAGGGCCCACAAAATAAAAAAATAAAATATGAGAGAAAAGAGAGAAGGGACAATGTTACTATCCTTTTGCCACACTTGTGCTTCAAAGTAGCACCATGATCTTCATGATAGAGAGTCTCGTATATTGTCACTTTCATATACTGGTGGGAATTTTTCATTATAGAACTTGGCTTGTATATTCCAACGATGGGCTTCCTCAAAATTCCCTAGGTCTTCATGAGCAAGCAAGTTGGATGCACATCCACTTAGTTTTCTTTTTGAGTTTTCATAAACTTATAGCTCTAGTGTATCCGTTGCATGGCAATCCCTACTCACTCACATTGATATCTATTGATGGGCATCTCCATAGCCCGTTGATACGCCTAGTTGATGTGATACTACCTCCTTATTTTTGTCTTCTCCACGTCCACCTTCTATTCCACCTATAGTGCTATGTCCATGGCTCACGCTCATGTATTGCGTGAAAGTTGAAAAGGTTTGAGAACATCAAAAGTATGAAACAATTTCTTGGCTTGTCATCGGGGTTGTGCATGATTTGAATATTTTGTGTGATGAAGATGGAGCATAGCCAGACTATATGATTTTGTAGGGATAAGCTTTCTTTGGCCATGTTATTTTGAGAAGACATAATTATCTTGTTAGTATGCTTGAAGTATTATTGTTTTTATATCAATATTAAACTTTTATTTTGAATCATACGGATCTGAACATTCATGCCACAATAAAGAAATTACATGGATAAATATGTTAGGTAGCATTCCACATCAAAAATCTGTTTTTATCATTTACCTACTCGAGGACGAGCAGGAATTAAGCTTGGCGATGCTTGATACGTCTCCAATGTATCTATATATTTTTATTGTTCCATGCTATTATATTAGTTGATGTTTTATATGCATTAATATGCTATTTTATATTATTTTTGGGACTAACCTATTAACCTAGAGCCCAGTGCCAGTATATATTTTTTTTCTTTGTTTTAGAGTTCCGCAGAAGGAATACCAAACGGAATGAAATTTTCACGATGATTTTTCTTGGACCACAAGACATCCAGAGGACTTGGAGTGCACGTCAGGAAAGCTACGTGGCAGCACAAGGTCGGAGGGCGCACCCAGGGGGGTAGGGCGCGTCCCCCACCCTTGTGGGCCCCTCGTGACTCCACTGACCTATTTCTTCCGCCTATATATTCTCAAATATTCCAAAACCTATGAGGAGAGCCACGAAAACACTTTTCCAGCGCCGCAACCTTCTGAACCCGTGAGACTCATCTAGGGGCCTTTTCCGGCGTCCTGCCGGAGGGGGATTCGATCACGGAGGGCTTCTACATCAACACCATTGCCTCTCCGATGAAGCGCGAGTAGTTTACCACAGACCTATGGGTCCATACCTAGTAGCTAGATGTCTTCTTCTCTCTCTTTGATTCTCAATAACATGTTCTCCTCGATGTTCTTGGAGATCTATTCGATGTAATACTTTTTTGCGGTGTGTTTGCCGAGATCCGATGAATTGTGGATTTATGATCAGCTTATCTATGAATACTATTTGAATCTTCTTTGAATTCTTATATGCATGATTTGATATCTTTGCAAGTCTCTTCGAACTATCGATTTGGTTTAGCCAACTAGATTGGTTTTTCTTGCACGGGAGAAGTGCTTAGCTTTGGGTTCAATTTTGCGGTGCTTGATCCTAGTGACAGAAGGGGAACCGACACGTATTGTATTGTTGCCATCGAGGATAACAAGATGGGGTTTTCATCATATTGCTTGATTTTATCCCGCTATATCATGTCATCTTACTTAATGTGTTACTTTGTTCTTATGAACTTAATACTCTAGATGCATGTAGGAGTCGGTCGATGTGTGGAGTAATAGTTGTAGATGCAGGCAGGAGTCGGTCTACTTGATACGGACGTGATGCCTATATTCAAGATCATTGCCTTAGATATCGTCATAACTTTGCGCTTTTCTATCAATTACTCGACAGTAAATTGTTCACCCACCATAATATTTTCTATCTTGAGAGAAGCCTCTAGTGAAACCTATGGCCCTCGGGTCTATTTTCCATCATATAAGTTTCTGATCTACAATTTTAGTTTCCTATTTACTTCCTTTGCAATCTTTTACTTTTCGTTCCATAAACTTTCCATAAACCAAAACTACCAAAAATATTACTTTACCGTTTATCCATCTCTATCAGATCTCACTTTGCAAATAACCGTGAAGGGATTGACAACCCCTTTATCACGTTGGGTGCAAGTTGGTGTTTGTTTGTGTAGGTATTAGGTGACTTGTGCGTTGTCTCCTACTGGATTGATACCTTGGTTCTCAAAATTGAGGGAAATACTTACTCTACTTTGCTGCATCACCCTTTCCTCTTCAAGGGAAAAACCAACGCAAGCTCAAGAGGTAGCAAGGCTCTGGCGACAGACGACGGTGGACGGCCTGGAAGCAGGCTCCGGCGGTGGTGGCGATGGCAGACGTCGGTGGTCGAAGCGGCAGACGGCGTGGAAGTCAGATCTGGCAGCGGACGGCGTGGGAGGAGACTCTGGCAACAGGATTAGGGCACCCATGGGGGGGGGTGGGGGGGAGGGGGAGGGAGAGGGAGAGGAACTGGCAAAAGGAATGAAAATGGATTTAGGCTGGGACGGGCGGGTGGAAACGGTATGTGTGTTGGAAATATGCCCTAGAGGCAATAATAAAAGGATTATTATTATATTTCCTTGTTCATGATAATTGTCTTTTATTCATGCTATAATTGTATTATCCGGAAATCGTAATACACGTGTGAATACATAGACCACAATATGTCCCTAGTGAGCCTCTAGTTGACTAGCTCGTTGATCAATAGATAGTCATGGTTTCCTATATGGACATTGGATGTCATTGATAACGGGATCACATCATTAGGAGAATGATGTGATGGACAAGACCCAATCCTAAGCATAGCACAAGATCGTGTAGTTCATTTTGCTAGAGCTTTTCCAATGCCAAGTATCTCTTCCTTAGACCATGAGATCGTGTAACTCCCGGATACCGTAGAAGTGCTTTGGGTGTACCAAACGTCACAACGAATCGGGTGACTATAAAGGTACACTACAGGTATCTCCGAAAGTGTCATTGGGTTGACACGGATCGAGGCTCGGATTTGTCACTCCGTGTAGCGGAGAGGTATCATGGGCCCACTTGGTAGTGCATCATCATAATGAGCTCAAAGTGACCAAGTGTCCGTCACGGATCATGCATTACTGATGCGAGTAAAGTGACTTGCCGGTAACGATATTGAGCGAGGTATTGGGATACCGACGATCGAATCTCGGGCAAGTAACATACCGATTGACAAAGGGAATTGTATACGGGTTGTTTGAATCCTCGACATCGTGGTTCATCCGATGAGATCATCGAGGAGCATGTAGGAGCCAACATGGGTATCCAGATCCCGCTGTTGGTTATTGCCCGAGAGCCGTCTCGGTCATGTCTCGTGTCTCCGAACCCGTAGGGTCTACACACTAAGGTTCGGTGGCGCTAGGGTTATTAGGAAGACTTGTATGTGATTACCGAATGTTGTTCGAGTCCCGGATGAGATCCGGATGTCACGAGGAGTTCGGAATAGTCCGGAGGTAAAGATTTATATATGGGAAGTCATCATACGGTCACCGGAAAGGTTCGGGGCATATCGGTATTGTACTGGGCCACCGGAGGGTTCCGGGGTCCACCGGGAGGGGCCACCTCTCCGGAGGGCCTTATGGGCTGTATGAGGAAGGATCCAGCCCAAAGTGGGCTGGGCGCCACTCCCCTAGGGCCCATGCGCCTAGGGTTGGGGAACCCCGAGGGGGCGCCCTTGCTTGGGGGCAAGCCCCTCCCTTGGCCCGCCCCCTCTAGATCCCATCTAGAGGGCCGCCCCCTTCTCCTTCCCCTATAAATAGAGGCGGGGAGGGCTGCAACATACTTCAAGGCGCAGCCCTCCCTCCCAACACCTCTCCTCCTCCGTTGAGTGCTTGGCGAAGCCTGCCGAGATCTTGCCTCTCCACCATCATCACGCCGTCGTCTGCTGCTGGAGCCATCTTCCTCAACCTCTCCTTCCCCTTGCTGGATCAAGAAGGAGGAGACGTCATCCGCTCCGTCGTGTCTTGAACGCGGAGGTGCCGTCCGTTCGGCGCTAGGATCTCCGGTGATAGGATCACGACGAGAACGACTACTTCAACCCCGTTCTTTTGAGCGCTTCCGCTCGCGATCTACAAAGTGGTATGTAGATGCAATCTCCTCCCATGACTCGTTGCTTAGATGAACTCATAGATGGATCTTGGTGAAACCGTAGGAAATTTTTAATTTTACTCGCAACGTTCCCCAACAGTGGCATCATGAGCTAGGTCTATCGTAGTTCTCTATTGCACGAGTAGAACACAATTTTGTTGTGGGCGTAGATCTTGTCAACTTGCTTGCCGCTACTAGTCTTATCTTGCTTCAGCGGTATTGTGGGATGAAGCGGCCGACCAACCTTACACGTGCGCTTCGTGAGACCGGTTCCACCGGTGACATGCACTAGTTGCATAAGGTGGCTGGCGGGTGTCTGTCTCTCCCACTTTAGTTGGAGCGGATTCGATGAAAAGGGTCCTTATGAAGGGTAAATAGAAGTTGACAAAATCACGTTGTGGTTATTCGTAGGTAAGAAAACGTTCTTGCTAGAACCTAATTGCAGCCACGTAAAAGATGCAACAACAATTAGAGGACGTCTAACTTGTTTTTGCAGCAATTGTCATGTGATGTGATATGGCCAGAAGTTGTGATGAATGATGAATGATATATTGTGATGTATGAGATCATGTTCTTGTAATAGGAATCACGACTTGCATGTCGATGAGTATGACAACCGGCAGGATCCATAGGAGTTGTCTTTATTTTTGTATGACCTGCGTGTCATTGAAGAACACCATGTAAATTACTTTACTTTATTGCTAAACGCGTTAGCCATAGAAGTAGAAGTAGTCGTTGGCGTGACAACTTCATGAAGACACAATGATGGAGATCATGATGATGGAGATCATGGTGTCATGCCAGTGACAAGATGATTATGGAGCCCCGAAGATGGAGATCAATGGAGCTATATGATATTGGCCATATCATGTCACTACTATATAATTGCATGTGATGTTTATTATGTTTATCCATCTTGTTTACTTAGAACGACGGTAGTAAATAAGATGATCCCTTACAACAATATCAAGAAGTGTTCTCCCCTAACTGTGCACCGTTGCTAAAGTTAAATCGTTTGAAGCACCACGTGATGATCGGGTGTGATAGATCCTTACGTTCACATACAACGGTGTAAGACAGTTTTACACATGCAAAACACTTAGGGTTAACTTGACGAGCCTAGCATGTACAGACATGGCCTCGGAACACGGAGACCGAAAGGTCGAACACGAGTCGTATGGAAGATACGATCAACATGAAGATGTTCACCGACGATGACTAGCCCGTCTCACGTGATGATCGGACACGGCCTAGTCGACTCGGATCGTGTAACACTTAGATGACTAGAGGGATGTCTAATCTGAGTGGGAGTTCATTAGATGAACTTAATTATCATGAACTTAGTCTAAAACCTTTGCAAATATGTCTTGTAGATCAAATGGCCAACGCTCATGTCAACATCAACTTCAACGCGTTCCTAGAAAACCAAGCTGAAAGATGATGGCAGCAACTATCGGATTGGGTCCTAAACTCGAGATCATCCTCATAGCTGCCAGAAACAATATGTCCTAGAAGGACCGCTAGGTGATGCACCGTCCCGAGAACCAAGACATTATGAATGCTTGGCAGTCTCGTCTTGATGATTACTCCCTCGTTCGGTGCGGCATGCTTTACACTTAGAACCGGGCTCCAAAAGCATTTTGAGCAACACGGAGCATATGAGATGTTCGAGGAGCTGAAAATGGTTTTCCAAGCTCATGCACGGTCGAGAGATATGAAGTCTCCGACAAGTTCTATAGTTGTAAGATGGAGGAAAACAGTTACATCATCGAGCACATACTCAAAATGTCCAGGTTGCACAACCGCTTTGTCCCACTGGACATTAACCTCCGGACGAGGCGGTCATTGACAGAATCCTTGATCGCTCCCACCAAGCTACAAGAGCTTTGTGATGAACAACAATATGCGAGGATGGTGAAGACCATTCCGAAGTATTCTCAATCTTTGAAGTCAACAGAGGTTGAAATCAAGAAAGAACATCAAGTGTTGATGGTCAATAAAACCACTAAGTTCAAAAGGGCAAGGGTAAGAAGAACTTCAAGAAGGGCGGCAAAGATGTTGCGCGCCCGGTAAGCAAGTTGCCGGAAGAAGTCAAAGAATGGACCCAAGCCTAAGACAGAGTGCTTTTATTGCAAAGGAAGGGCCATTGAAGCGGAACTGCCCCAAATACTTAGCGGACAAGAAGGCCGGCAACACTAAAGGTATATTTGATATACATGTAATTGATGTGTACCTTACCAAGACTCGTAGTAACTCCCAGGTATTTGATACGGTGCCGTTGCTCATATTTGTAACTCACAGCAGGAGCTGCGGAATAAGCGGAGATCTGGCGAAGGGCGAGGTGACGATGCACGTTGGGAATGGTTCCAAGGTCGATGTGATCGCCGTCGACACGCTACCTCTACATTTACCTACGGGATTAGTTTTAAACCTCAATAATTGTTATTTAGTGCCAAGTTTGAGCATGAACATTGTATCGGGATCTCGTTTAATGCGAGATGGCTACTCATTTAAATCCGAGAATAATGGTTGTTCTATTTATATGAGAGATATGTTTTATGGTCATGCTCAGATGGTCAATGGTTTATTCTTAATGAATCTCGAGCGTAATATTACACATATTCATAGTGTGAATACAAAAGATGTAAAGTTGATAACGATAGTCCCACATACTTGTGGCATCGCCGCCTTGGTCACATTGGTGTCAAGCGCATGAAGAAGCTCCATTCTGATGGACTTTTAGAGTCTCTCGATTATGAATCATTTGGCACATGCGAACCATGCCTTATGGGCAAAATGACCAAGACTCCGTTCTTCAGAACAATGGAGCGAGCAACCAACTTATTGGAAATCATACATACCGATGTGTGCGGTCCAATGAGCGTTGAGGCTCGTGGAGGATATCGTTATGTTCTCACTCTCACAGACGACTTAAGTAGATATGGGTATGTCTACTTGATGAAACACAAGTCTGAGACCTTTGAAAAGTTCAAGGAATTTCATAATGAGGTAGAGAATCAACGTGACCGAAAAATAAAGTTCTTACGATCAGATCGTGGAGGAGAATATTTAAGTCACGAATTTGGTACACACTTAAGGAAATGTGGAATCGTTTCACAACTCACGCCGCCTGGAACACCTCAGCGTAATGGTGTGTCCGAACGTCGTAATCGCACTCTATTGGATATGGTGCGATCTATGATGTCTCTTACATATTTACCTCTATCATTTTGGGGATACGCTCTAGAGACAGCTACATTCACTTTAAATAGGGCACCGTCTAAATCCGTTGAGACGACACCATATGAATTATGGTTTGGGAAGAAACCTAAGCTGTCGTTTCTAAAAGTTTGGGGATGCGATGCTTATGTCAAGAAACTTCAACCTGAAAAGCTCGAACCCAAATCGGAAAAATGCGTCTTCATAGGATACCCTAAGGAAACCATTGGGTATACCTTCTACCTTAGATCCGAAGGCAAGATCTTTGTTGCCAAGAACGGATCCTTTCTGGAAAAAGAGTTTCTCTCGAAAGGAGTAAGTGGGAGGAAAGTAGAACTTGATGAAGTACTACCTCTTGAACCGGAAAGTAGTGCAGCTCAGGAAAATGTTCTTGTGGTGCCTACACCAACTGGAGAGGAAATTAATGATGATGATCAAGGTACTTCGGATCAAGTTGATACTTGAACTTCGTGGGTCCACTAGGACACGTTCCGCACCAGTGGTACGGCAACCCTGTCACGGAAATCATGTAGTTAGACAACGGTGAACCTTGAACTATGAAGAAGCGATGGCGGGCCCGATTCCAACAAATGGCTTGAAGCCATGCAATCCGAGATAGGATCCATGTATGAAAACAAAGTATGGACTTTGACAGACTTGCCCGATGATCGGCGAGCGATAGAAAATAAATGGATTTTTAAGAAGAAGACGGACGCAAATGGTAATGTCACCATCTATAAAGCTCGACTTGTCGCTAAGGGTTATCAGCAAGTTCAAGGGATTGACTACGATGAGACTTTCTCTCCCGTAGCGAAGCTTAAGTCCGTCCGAATCATGTTAGCAATTGCCGCATACTATGATTATGAGATATGGCAGATGGATGTCAAAACAGCGTTCCTTAACGGTTATCTTAAGGAAGAGCTATATATGATGCAGCCGGAAGGTTTTGTCGACCCTAAGAATGCTAACAAGGTATGCAAGCTCCAAATGATCCATTTATGGGCTGGTGCAAGCATCTCGAGTTGGAACATTCGCTTTGATGAGATGATCAAAGCGTTTGGGTTTATGCTTGAGACTTATGGAGAAGCTGCGTTTACAATAAAGTGAGTGGGAGCTCAGTAGCATTTCTTATATTATATGTAGATGACATACTTTTAATGGGAAATGATATAGAACTCTTGGACAACATTAAGGCCTACTTGAATAAAAGTTTTTCAATGAAGGACCTTGGAGAAGCTGCTTACATATTAGGCATCAAGATCTATAGGGATAGATCGAGGCGCCTCATAGGTCTTTCACAAAGCACATACCTTGATAAGATTTTGAAGAAGTTCAAAATGGATCAGTCCAAGAAAGGGTTCTTGCTGTCTTCGCAAGGTGTGAGATTGAGCTTGGCTCAATGTCCCACCACGGCAAAAGATAAAGAAGAGATGAGCGTCATCCCCATGCCTCGCCATAGGATCTATTATGTATGCCATGCTGTGTGCCGGACTGATGTAAACCTTGCCGTAAGTTTGGTAGGAAGGTACCAAAGTAATCCCGCAAGGAACACCGGACAGCGATCAAGAATATCTGAAGTACCGAAAAGGACAAAGGACATGTTTCTCGTTTATGGAGGTGACGAAGAGCTCGTCGTAAAGGGTTACGTCGACGCTAGCTTCGACACGATCTGATGACTCTAAGTCACAAACCGGATCGTGTATATGTTGAATGGTGGAGCGATGGCTGGTGCAGTTGCAAGCGAGCGTCGTGGCGGGATCTACATGTGAAGCGGAGTACATGGCAGCCTCGGAGGCAGCACATGAAGCAATATGGGTGAAGGAGTTCATCACCGACCTAGAGTCATACCCAATGCGTCGGGGCCGATCAAACTCTTCTGTGACAACACTTTGGAGCTATTGCACTTGCCAAGGAGCCCAGGTTTCACAAGAAGACCAGAGCACATCAAGCGTCGCTTCAACTCCATCCGTGAAAATGTTCAAGATGGAGACATAGAAATTTGCAAAGTGCATACGGATCTGAATGTCGCAGATCCGTTGACTAAACCTCTTCCATGAGCAAAACATTATCAACACCGTAACTCTATGGGTGTTAGGTTCATCACAATGTAACTAGATTATTGACTCTAGTGCAAGTGGGAGACTGTTGAAATATGCCCTAGAGGCAATAATAAAAGGATTATTATTATATTTCCTTTTCATGATAATTGTCTTTTATTCATGCTATAATTGTATTATCCGGAAATCGTAATACACGTGTGAATACATAGACCACAATATGTCCCTAGTGAGCCTCTAGTTGACTAGCTCGTTGATCAATAGATAGTCATGGTTTCGACTATGGACATTGGATGTCATTGATAACGGATCACATCATTAGGAGAATGATGTGATGGACAAGACCCAATCCTAAGCATAGCACAAGATCGTAGTTCGTTTTGCTAGAGCTTTTCCAATGTCAAGTATCTCTTCCTTAGACCATGAGATCGTGTAACTCCCGGATACCGTAGGAGTGCTTTGGGTGTACCAAACGTCACAACGTAATCGGGTAACTATAAAGGTACACTACGGTATCTCGAAAGTGTCTGCTGGGTTGACACGGATCGAGATCGGATTTGTCACTCCGTGTAACGGAGAGGTATCACTTGGGCCCACTCGGTAGTGCATCATCATAATGAGCTCAAAGTGACCAAGTGTCCGGTCACGGATCATGCATTACGGTGCGAGTAAAGTGACTTGCCGGTAACGAGATTGAACGAGGTATTGGGATACCGGCGATCGAATCTCGGGCAAGTAACATACCGATTGACAAAGGGAATTGTATACGGGGTTGTTTGAATCCTCGACATCGTGGTTCATCCGATGAGATCATCGAGGAGCATGTGGGAGCCATAATGGGTATCCAGATCCCGCTGTTGGTTATTGCCCGAGAGCCGTCTCGGTCATGTCTACGTGTCTCCCGAACCCGTAGGGTCTACACACTTAAGGTTCGGTGACGCTAGGGTTATTAGGAAGACTTGTATGTGATTACGAATGTTGTTCGAGTCCGGATGAGATCCCGGACGTCACGAGGAGTTCCTAATAGTCCGTAGGTAAAGATTTATATATGGAAAGTCATCATACGGTCACCGGAAGGTTCGGGGCATATCGGTATTGTACTGGGGCCACCGGAGGGGTTCGGGGGTCCACCGGGGGCCACCTCTCCGGAGGGCCTTATGGGCTGTATGAGGAAGGATCCAGCCCAAAGTGGGCTGGGCGCCACTCCCCTAGGGCCCATGCGCCTAGGGTTGGGGGAAACCCCGGGGGCGCCCGCTTGGGAGGCAAGCCCTCCCCTTGGCCGCCCCCCTCTAGATCCCATCTGAGGGGCCGCCCCTTCTCCTTCCCCTATAAATAGAGGGGCGAGGAGGCTGCAACATACTTCAAGCGCAGCCCTCCCTCCCCAACACCTCTCCTCCTTCGTTGAGTGCTTGGCGAAGCCACTGAGATCTTGCCTCTCCACCATCATCACGCCGTCGTCTTTCTGCTGGAGCCATCTTCCTCAACCTCTCCTTCCCCCTTGCTGGATCAAGAAGGAGGAGACGTCATTCGCTCCGTACGTGTGTTGAACGCGGAGGTGCCGTCCGTTCGGCGCTAGGATCTCCGGTGATAGGATCACGACGAGAACGACTACTTCAACCCCGTTCTTTTGAACGCTTCCGCTCGCGATCTACAAAGTGGTATGTAGATGCAATCTCTCTCCCATGACTCGTTGCTTAGATGAACTCATAGATGGATCTTGGTGAAACCGTAGGAAATTTTTTAATTTTCTGCTACGTTCCCCAACAATGTGTGTGGAGAGAGCAGTGTTGGGCAGCAGGGAGCACCTGTCAGAAGAAACTTTTCCAATTTTGAAATTTTTTGACGCGCCTTGTCTAAATGTAGTTGTGGCGAGCGGATTACGAGCCCGCCACTGCTATGTCCAAAACCAGTGGCGAGCGCTTGATTAGACCCGCCACAGTTGGTTCCCCTCGGGTTAATTTAGAAGAGTTTACCTGTGACGGGTTCTCGGTCGTGCCCGCCACTCCAATGTTAGCTGTTGTGGCGGGTAACTTTTGGCACCCGCCACAACTAGTTTTCCAAAATAGTTGTGGCGGGTAACCTGTTGCGGCCGCCACTGATTTGAGTTCACCTATAAGCCCTTTCTCAGTAGTGAGTGCTACAAATGATGGCCGGTGAGCTGCAACCGGCATCTGGCAGGGCTACTTCATGGGTGTTGCGACTACTCGGAGGCCATCTAGAATGCTACGACAACGACCACTAGGGGATGTTGTTGGACCTCGACGCGACCCAGATGAGTGGGGGCAACCTCAATGGAGGGGCGGTATTGTCATACCTCGTCGGAGCTGCACATGTGTGGGCTGGAGGCGGAAATGTTCGAGTTGGGGGGCAAAGGGGATTTTTTTTCTGTGCACTAAGGCCTTCTTTGGTTTGGATGAATTTCGTAAGAATTCTAAATGATAGAAATTTTGCAGGAAAATTTCTTTGGGGCCTTTTGTTTGTAGGAATGAATTCCTATTCCTAGGTAGGATAGGAAGCAACCCTTCACATTTCAAAGAAATAAAAGTTAGCATAGACCCAATGAGAAAATTTCTATCATATGAATCAAATGACATATTTCCTATAGTAAGTGAGATGACATAATGAGATGCATGTCATGTCATTTCCTAGGTTTTTCTATTACCATGATATTTCTATTCGAGTGAAGTGAACTGTAGGTTCTTAAACTATTTCAGGGGTGTCACATAGGTCCTCGAACTATGAAAATCATCATTTAGGTCCTCGAAGTATAGTAAGTGTGTCATCCAGGTCCAAAATCTCACTAACCCCCTCTAAATGGCCAGCTGGCATGGTGAACAGTGCGAAAAATAAAAAAAAATATGAACAAAAAATCTGAAAAGCTTTGGCATCGAAGATACCCCTGATGCGTGAATAGTAAAAATGTTCATTAATTCAAAAAAATGTTCGCGAATACGGGAAAAATATTCGCGACTT
Organism: Aegilops longissima; assembly: GCA_021605205.1. Lineage (NCBI taxonomy): Eukaryota > Viridiplantae > Streptophyta > Magnoliopsida > Poales > Poaceae > Aegilops > Aegilops longissima. Next base: position 450,790,737 of record CM038681.1, on the reverse strand, counting down.
TAAAAAAGTTCACAAACAATAAATTTGAAAATATGTTTGCAAACCACAAATATTGTTCGTGGGTATGGAAAAAAATGTTTGCGAACCACAAAAATTCGTGACTTTAAAAGATGTTAGTGAACTTTATATTAAAGTCGCAAATATTTTTTCCAAATTCATCGTTCGCGAACATTTTATTAAAGTCACGAATTCCAAATTTATCGTTCGCGAACATTTTTTTAAAGTCATGAATATTGTTTCCAAATTCATCGGTCGCGAACTTTTTCTAAACTCACGAATATTTTTTTAAAGTCGCGAATATTTTTCCCAAATTCATCGTTCGCGAACATTTCTTTAAAGTCATGAATAATTTTTTCCAAATTCATCGTTCGCGAACTTTTTTTAAAAGTCGCGAATATTTTTTCCAAATTCATCGTTCGCGAACATTTTATTGAAGTCACAAATATTTTTCCAAATTCTTCGTTCGCGAACTTTTTTTGAATTAATGATATTTTTACTGTTCATGCGCCAGGTCTCTTCGATGACAGAGGATCTCAGTTTTGGATATTTTTTATATTTATTCTTTGTCGTGTACTGTTCATCACGCACAGGAATTCAGGACTGTTTGCAGCGCCTTTATACGGATTCTGTTTACGTGCCGGTGGCGATTAGAGCTGTCGTGGAGATTTTGGACCGAATGACACAGATACTGCACTTTGAGGACCTAGATGACGATTTTTATAGTTCGAGGACCTACGTGACATCCCTGAAATAGTTCAAGGACCTACAGTGCACTTCACTCTTTCTATTCTATGAACCAGAGAAGACCTGACTAAGACGTGGGCAAAGAAACAACGAGGCCATCGCGAGCCAATCTATGATTGAATGGTTAGAAGGGCAGTGATATCTTTAGTCCACCATGATTCAAGTCCTAGACTTGATATTGGTGTCTGCATTTTTCTGAATTTATTCCAAGCCTTCCGAGGATGTGCGTTCGGTAGGACAAGATATTTCCGTCAACTATGAAGGCGTCTGTGACGAATTCGTCAATCTTAAGCTGTGCATGCATGCTTTCATAGGAATGGGTGAATATGTGTATTTATGGGCGTCTACGGGTATTAAAACAAATGAGGCCATCAAACAGTGCTAGGAGGCTTCATCTAACGGCCCTGCAGCGCGGGTCGACCGGCGCAGAGTGCTGCCCCACCCAAAAGTCGGTATCCCTCCTCCGGTGGATCTCCTGGTCTCTCCAGACGTGCTGTGTGACATGTGAATCGTATTCGCTCGTCAAGCGACCCAATGAAATGACGCTGACGTTGATGCGATGTCAGGGCAGAAACCGATCGAGCTCGTGCCAACCAGGGAGCTGGTCCAGAGGGTGCCTACGGCAGCACAACATTGACCGTAGGGCCCACAAGGCCACAAGCAGAGGAAGCTGCTGAGCCGTCGTCTTGGAGCCTTGCCGCTGCCTCACTGCCATTCTACCTTGCCAGCTCCACTGCCTCCACATGGGTTACCGTGCACTGCTAGCAGTCGGAGACATGTCATCTTCGCATTTCAGAAAGCAATGATACGAAGATCTGCCTCTGCGCCCGATCTGGCCACAGCTCAAACCAGCCCTACGCGTCTCACGGACTCGCCGGACCGAGCTAGGAATTGTTCTGCTCGTGAATCATTTTCCTCAGGGAGGTATCTGCACATACATCTTGTAAGATGGGGTATTATGAAAATGGTGATGAAGCTAGGGTTTCGGTTCTCCTCTACAAATACCCACGTACGTGCCCCGGGTTCTTCAGCCACGTCCACAGTCGCACAAGCACTCTTCTAGTTCTAGCTAACCCGTACGTGCAACTCTGCAACTGCAAGCACCTCTGCACCATCGGGTTTTCAGCAGCCATGGCGCCGAAGGCCTCCCTCCTCGTGGGCCTCAGCCTGGTCCTCGTCTTCACCGTGGCCAAAGCGTGCGGCGACAGCTGCCCGACGCCGACTCCGGCGACCCCGACACCGACGCCGTCCCACAGCAAGTGCCCCAAGAACGCGCTGAAGCTCGCTGCGTGCGCCGACGTCCTGGGCCTCGTCAGCGCCGAGGTCGGCCAGCCGCCGGCCGAGCCGTGCTGCAGCATCCTCGGCGGCCTCGCCGACCTCGAGGCCGCCGTCTGCCTCTGCACGGCCATCAAGGCCAACGTGCTCGGCATCAGCCTCGACATCCCCGTCAAGCTCAGCCTCCTCGTCAACTACTGCGGCAAGAACCTCCCAAGTGGCTTCATTTGCGTTTGATTAAGCTACGTAGTTCATCATGTAGTTGCATGCAGCGCGCGCACATGAACACAGCGTTCATTCGTGACTGCATGCATATGTTGGGTTCGTCGATATCCTTGTCTGCTTACTCTGTTGGTTCTGAATGTAGAACTGCTTCAGATCTATCTGGTGTGCCAATTGTTGTGCGTGTTTCGTGTGTGTTGCGGGGGAGATGCAATGGTGTTTGTACTTGGGGTTGTATCTGCAATTGGTGTGTCTAGCTATCCAATGCATGTAGTATGTGTGCCAAGTTGTGATCAAGCAATGCTGCTTAATTGTATCATAAGTATTATTTTGCCGACTATTTGTTCAAAACCTGATAACTTCTTAGGTATGCAAAACTCATAACACCCCCAAGCTAATGTGGGATTCTTGCTCAAATTAATGCGAATCTCAGACACCCGGTACAGCAAGCACATTCTCAGTTTTCACATTTACAACCCTTTATATATGCATCTCATATATAGCACATTCCTACGATCAACACCTACAGTCCAAATACACTATTGTTTCGGTTCGAAGAGTACCCCAACGGCCAACGCCTAAAAAGTAGTGATCCATCAACATACACTACAACACATGATCAAAGATGGCATGGATGCTACAACGTGTCACCAAAAGAGGTCTCTTTTAGAACATGACACCAAATAAATAGTCCACAAAACTTGTTTCAATTCAGTAGCACGTAACAAAACAAAGAACAAACTATGCTGTCTTGAGTTGTATTTCGGCCCATAAAAGTGTCATCGTGTCTTTGACCAACAAAAGCACATTGGAGAACTTGCACTCACCTCGATGGACCATGCACACACACTACCTCTATGAACATCTCCGAGAGGCTAGGGCGACAGATCTTGAGATTGACAGTCACCACATGTCCACAAGGGCACGTCGTCTCCTACTGAAAAACTAGCACAAAAAATTCTTGAGTAAATGCAGGAAACCTGAGCACTCGTGCCAAATTTAAGACTTGAATCTGGATTCAAATATTCCATCACAAGAAATATAATCAATAGCAAGTCGTATTTGCTTAATTTCCATGCAAAAACAATCCCAGTCGACACATTTTTACATCCAAGGGTATTGGAGTTATTAATTTTTTTAACGAGTCAAGCAACTAAAGATTGTACAATGAAGGACACATCAAATATATTATGAGCGTTCATATCTTCAGAGAGCGGCGATTTGGTACCCGGTTTCATTTACTCCTGTCCATGGATAGTAAATTCAAAAAAATGGCAAAGCAATTTTTAAAAAAACCTGAAATTTGTAGGCATACAAGATGCTTGGATGTATCGGGAGCGTATAATTGTCATGGTCAAATGACATCCTAACACAAATTCTTTTATGATGCGTTTACTATGTAGAAACGTAGATGTTTTTCTTCTGCTGGGAAAAAAAAAGCTCACATATCCCGACGACACATGTCAACGTTGGGCGGGGAACTCTCTAGAAGCATTCACGTGACCTCCCCAAGACGGCGAGCTCGCGACAAAATTGAGGTGACCCACGCCACCAGCAGCAGCAAACATTTTGCTCGGTCAGGCAAGACCTACGTGGTGGTCGGCGCAGCCCTGGTCCCAGCTGCACCGCCCGGCCGTTACGTCGTGACACCGTTCGACCTCAAGATCACACCGGTTTCCGGCTCTCGGGGCGGTAGGGCGCTAGCCAGGGCCAGCAGCGGCAGCACGCCCGTGACCGCCCGCCCACGGGCCGGCCGGCCGGGTGCCTGGCTCCGCGTATGCCAGAATAGTTTGCCTGCTACGTTCGTGGCAGTGGCTCCACCGTCCATGGCGCAGAAGCTCAGAGGCTGGCAAAATTTTGTTTTTGACTTCTTGGCAAAAATATGTGAGATCCCACCCCTGTTTAAAACATTTTGGGGATCTGACCCTTTTACCTACTGTCAGGGACCATGGCGGTAGGAAATTACAGACTACCGCCACATGGAGCGGCATAGTCCACTCATCCACGTCAGTCTCAAGTAGACGGAACCGTCTCCTGCCGTCCCCCTACCGCCAGAGCTCACGGCGGTAGGGTATGTAACCCTACCGCTGTAGACTCTGGCAGTAGGTGCTGAAACCTTATAAGCCCACGGGGCCGGCTCATGGGGCCCACCCACCAACCAGCCCCCATCTTTTTCTCCCCAGTCGCGCGGCGCCGCAAGAACAGAGAGCACAAGCTCTCTCTCATCCCCTCCACTCCCCCCTCCGATCTTCTTCGTTTGGCCACCATTTTTGTGGACCGAGATGGCTCCGAAACGGGAAAAGTAAGCTCTCTCAATCCCTCCAATTAGTTCTACTCGAAAGGCTTTCGATTCGATGCATTATTTGGTGCAAATAAACCTATTTTCTTACTTTGTTTTTATCCTAGATTGCTTAGGTTGATTCTATATGATGTATATGGATGAATATGAACTCTAATAACTAGTTGTGGAGATTATATGTAGTTTTGATATAAACCCTAGTTCATCACGAAGGTAGTTGGAGATCAACATTATTTTTGAACAAATGGTGATATGATTGATGTTGGAGGGATCGTAAGTAGTTGCGTACATATGATTGAATTATGTATATGCATTTTTTTTGAACAAATGGTCATATGATGGATTTTGGTGAATAATGTATATGCAATTTTCTTATAAATATTGAATAAACAAGTGCATGAGTGATGGTGGAATGTTGTTGAATGAATGATGTTGGTTGAATATGATTCATTTACATTGATCATTTATATTGGTTGAATATATGATAAATGATGAATGTTGGTTGAATATGATTCATTTATATTTGGACTTGATATGTTCATGTTTGTTCAAAATGATACAAGTTGGTTGAAAATGACATCATTTCTAATTGTTATAGGCGGCCCCCCTTGCGCCAGAAATCGGCGTGAAGTTCACCATGCTTGATCATGCTTTCGACAACGGTCACCGCGCCCGTTTTATGGAGAACGGAGTGGTAATGTCTATCGTCAATTTGTTGTATTGTTTATTATGACAAAATTAGTTACTAACAATTCTGTTTACATTTTGACAAATGCCCCCCCCCCCATTGCGGATGAGGGGCCACACGAAGGCCGTGCAGATGCAGTACGACAAGCGCTACACTCCGTACTTCAGGAGAGCACGGATGTTGGGTTTCGTTCTTCAGTTCAAAAGACATCCGTCGACGCTCGTCCACTCGGCTCTTACGGCATTGATTGACCGATGGCGCCCCGAGACGCACAGTTTTCATATCACCTGTGGTGAGATGACAGTGACTCTCGAGGACTTCGGCATGATCACGGCCCTACCCATCGAGGGCCACGCTCTGACTGGGTGAGTGGAGAGGGCCAACTGGCAGCAGAGGGTGATCGCCCTGATCGGCGACTGCCTTCCAATGAAGGGGAACAGAACATCCAGTGTGTGGCTCAAGTGGCTCCTGGAGAACCAGTTCGTATGCCCACAAGATGCCGATGAGCGGACCGTGGAGCAGTATGCGAGGGCCTATTTGTGGTACCTTCTGACGGAGGTCGTCTTTCCAGACTGCTCGGGGGATTCCGCCCTATGGATGTTTCTCAGCTTCCTGGAGGACTAGGATGCGGGGTACAGCTGGGGGTCCGCCGGCCTAGCTTACTTGTACCGCTCGGTAAGATAAAAATCTCAATACTCGTTTTTCTACCTATGTATGATGTTTGAGATTGTGCTATATGATCATCATCACTTCATGTTTGCAGCTGGATGACGCAATGCAGAGGACCGAAGAGACCTCCGGGTGTGTGGATTTGTTTGGGCCCTTTCAATTTGGATGTGGGAGTGGTTACTGGTCGGCCGTCCAGAGAGAGTTCGCTCGCGTGCATGGACGGATTATGGCGAAGAAGGGGACAGTGCTCAGTACCCGACCATGGCGTACGCCTGGGACAAGGCTAGTACGCTATATAAGTTCTTGACCAATGAGTTGGACAACCTATCAGATTTTCAGGTATACCAAGTAGCTTATCAATCATTTCATAGCAACTTTCATTGTTCTTAACAATCCTTCTATAGGTGAACTGGTTTCCGTACCACGACCGAGAATGGGGGTTCAAGCTCAACTCGATGTGCGAGGAGGATCGGCTTGCCTGGCGGTGCATTGTGCCCTTGATATGTGTGTATGCCGTCGAGTGGCACTTACCACAGCGTGTGGCCACACAGTTTGGGATCTTTGTAACATACCCCACCAGGTAGACCCAACGACACCGGCGGCTCCGACCTTCACTGGTGAGGACATTGTTCTCTACTTGCTGTGTTTTCGTTTGTGTTTGACGTTGTCATGATGTCCGCTGCTTCCTATGCCTTGCAGGAAGAGTAGAAAGAACTGTCAGTCCATCACAGACTGGGGGCACGAGCACCAGGAGCACATGAAAGCGTGGGACGAGAAGAGGTATCGCAAAGACGGCAAGAGGAGAGTGGTTAACTGGGACACCTACTGTGAACGCCACCTGAAGTGGTATGAGGATGGTGTCAAGTACCGTGTACGCCTGAGGCCGTAGTGGACAGAAGACGATATCACCGAATTGGAGGAGAATGACAGCAAGGACGAAGCTGTTGGGGAACGTTGTATAAAATAAAATTTTCTACGTTCACCAAGATCCATCTATGAGTTCATCTAGCAACGAGAGAGAGAGAAGCATCTACATACCCTTGTAGATCGCGTGCGGAAGCGTTCAAGAGAACGGGGTTGAGGGAGTCGTTCTCGTCGTGATCCAAATCACCGGAGATCCTAGCGCCGAACGGACGGCACCTCCGCGCTCAACACACGTATGGTCAGCGTGGCGCCTCCTCCGCCTTGATCCAGCAAGGGGAAGGAGAGGTTGATGAAGATCCAGCAGCACGACGGCGTGGTGGTGGATGTAGCAGGTTCCCAGGCTTCGCCAAGCAACTACGGAGGAGGAGGAGGAGGTGTAGCGGGGAGGCGCCAAGACTTAGGGTGCGGCTGCCCTCCCTCCCCCCTCCTTTATATAGGCCCCCTGGGGGGGGGGGCGCCGGCCCTGGAGATGGGAATCTCCCAAGGGGCGGCGGCCAGGGGGGTGGAGTGCCCCCCAAGGCAAGTGGGTGCGCCCACCCTAGGGTTTTCAACCCTAGGCGCAGGAGGGCCCAGGGGCGCACCAGCCCACTAGGGCTGGTTCCTCCCACTTCAGCCCACGGGCCCTCCGGGATAGGTGGCCCCACCGGTGGACCCCGGGACCCTTCCGTGGTCCCAGACAATACCGGTGACCTCAAACTTTCCGATGGTCAAACCGCACTTCCTATATATAATTCTTTACCTCCGGACCATTTCGGAACTCCTCGTGACGTTCGGGATCTCATCCGGGACTCCGAACAACTTTCGGTTTGCTGCATACTCATATTCATACAACCCTAGCGTCACCAAACCTTAAGTGTGTAGACCCTACGGGTTCGTGAGATATGTAGAGATGACCGGGACGGCTCTCGGTCAATAACCAACAACGGGATCTGGATACCCATGTTGGCTCCCACATGCTCCTCAATGATCTCATCGGATGAACCACGATATCGAGGATTCAAGCAACCCCGTATACAATTCCCTTTGTCAATCGGTATGTTACTTGCCCGAGATTCGATCGTCGGTATCCCAATACCTCGCTCAATCTCGTTACGGCAAGTCACTTTACTCGCATCGTAATGCATGATCCCGTGACCAAACACTTGGTTACTTTGAGCTCATTATGATGATGCATTACCGAGTGGGCCCAAGGATACCTCTCCGTAATACGGAGTGACAAATCCCAATCTCGATCCGTGACAACCCAATGACACTTTCGGAGATACCAGAGTGCACCTTTATAGTCACCCGCCACGCCAGGACGCTTTGGTACACCCAAAGCACTCCTACGGTATCCGGGAGTTACACGATCTCATGGTCTAAGGAAAAGATACTTGACATTGGAAAAGCTCTAGCAAAACGAACTACACGATTTTGTGCTATGCTTAGGATTGGGTCTTGTCCATCACATCATTCTCCTAATGATGTGATCCCGTTATCAATGACATCCAATGTCCATAGTCAGGAAACCATGACTATCTATTGATCAACGAGCTAGTCAACTAGAGGCTCACTAGGGACATATTGTAGTCTATGTATTCACACGTGTATTACAATTTCCGGATAATACAATTATAGCATGAATAAAAGACAATTATCATGAACAAGGAAATATAATAATAATCCTTTTATTATTGCCTCTAGGGCATATTTCCAACAGTCTCCCGCTTGCACTAGAGTCAATAATCTAGTTACATTGTGATGAATCGAACACCCATAGAGTTCTGGTGTTGATCATGTTTTGCTCGCGGAAGAGGTTTAGCCAACGGATCTGCGACATTCAGATCCGTATGCAGTTTGCAAATTTCTATGTCTCCATCTTGAACATTTTCACGAATGGAGTTGAAGGGACGCTTGATGTGCCTGGTCTTCTTGTGAAACCTGGGCTCCTTGACAAGTGCAATAGCTCCAGTGTTGTCACAGGAGAGTTTGATCGGCCCCGACACATTGGGTATGACTCCTAGGTCGGTGATGAACTCCTTCACCCAAATTGCTTCATGCGCTGCCTCCGAGGCTGCCATGTACTCCGCTTCACATGTAGATCCCGCCACGACGCTTCTGCTTGCAGCTGCACCACCATCGCTCCACCATTCAACATATACACGATCCGGTTTGTGACTTAGAGTCATTCAGATCGTGTCGAAGCTAGCATCGACGTAACCCTTTACGACGAGCTCTTCGTCACCTCCATAAACGAGAAAGATGTCCTTAGTCCTTTTAGGTACTTCAGATATTCTTGACCGCTGTCCAAAGTTCCTTGCGGGATTACTTTGGTACCTTCCTACCAAACTTATGGCAAGGTTTACATTAGGTCCGGTACACAATGGCATACATAATAGACCCTATGGCTGATGCATAGGGATGACACTCATCTCTTCTCTATCTTCTGCCGTGGGGTGGGACATTGAGCCGAGCTCAATTTCACACCTTGTAATACAGCAAGAACCCTTTCTTGGACTGATCCATTTTGAACTTCTTCAATATCTTATCAAGGTATGCTTTGTGAAATACCTATGAGGCGCCTCGATCTATCTCTATAGATCTTGATGCCTAATATATAAGCAGCTTCTCCAAGGTCCTTCATTGAAAAACTCTTATTCAAGTAGGCCTTAATGTTGTCCAAAAGTTCTATATCATTTCCCATCAAAAGTATGTCATCTACATATAATATGAGAAATGCTACAGAGCTCCCACTCACTTTCTTTTAAACGCAGGCTTCTCCATAAGTCTCAGATAAACCCAAACGCTTTGATCATCTCATCAAAGCGAATGTTCCAACTCGAGATGCTTGCACCAGCCCATAAATGGATCGCTGGAGCTTGCATACCTTGTTAGCATTCTTAGGGTCGACAAAACCTTCCGGCTGCATCATATATAGCTCTTCCTTAAGATAACCGTTAAGGAACGCTGTTTTGACATCCATTTGCCATATCTCATAATCATAGTATGCGGCAATTGCTAACATGATTCAGACGGACTTCAGCTTCGCTACGGGAGAGAAAGTCTCATCGTAGTCAACCCCTTGAACTTGCCGATAACCTTTAGCGACAAGTCGAGCTTTATAGATGGTAACATTACCATCCGCGTCCGCCTTCTTCTTAAAGATCCATTTGTTTTCTATTGCTCACGATCATCGGGCAAGTCTGTCAAAGTCCATACTTTGTTGCCATACATGGATCCTATCTCGGATTGCATGGCTTCAAGCCATTTGTTGGAATCTGGGCCCGCCATCGCTTCTTCATAGTTCAAGGTTCACCGTTGTCCAACAACATGATTTCCGTGACAGGGTTGCCATACCACTGGTGTGGAACGTGTCCTTGTGGACCTCTGGTTCAAGAGCAACTTGATCCAAGTACCTTGATCATCATCATTAATTTCCTCTCCAGTCGGTGTAGGCATCACAGGAACATTTTCCTGAGCTGCACTACTTTCCTGTTCAAGAGGTAGTACTTCATCGAGTTCTATTTTCCTCCCACTTACTCCTTTCGAGAGAAACTCTTTTTCCAGAAAGGATCCGTTCTTGGCAACAAAGATCTTGCCTTCGGATCTAAGGTATAAGGTATACCCAATAGTTTCCTTAGGGTATCCTATGAAGACACATTTTTCCGACTTGGGTTCGAGCTTTTCAGGTTGAAGTTTCTTGACATAAGCATCGCATCCCCAAACTTTTAGAAACGACAGCTTAGGTTTCTTCCCAAACCATAATTCATACGGTGTCGTCTCTACGGATTTTGACGGTGCCCTATTTAAAGTGAATGTAGCTGTCTCTAGTGCGTATCCCCAAAATGATAGCGGTAAATCATTAAGAGACATCATAGATCGCACCATATCCAATAGAGTGCGATTACGACGTTCGGACACACCGTTACGCTGAGGTGTTCCAGGCGTCGTGAGTTGTGAAATGATTCCACATTTCCTTAAGTGTGTACCAAATTCGTGACTTCAATATTCTCCTCCATGATCTGATCGTAAGAACTTTATTTTTCGGTCACGCTGATTCTCTACCTCTTTCTGAAATTCCTTGAACTTTTCAAAGGTCTCAGACTTGTGTTTCATCAAGTAGACATACCCATATCTACTCAAGTCATCGGTGAGAGTGAGAACATAACGATATCCTCCATGAGCCTCAACGCCATTGGACCGCATACATCGGTATGTATGATTTCCAATAAGTTGGTTGCTCGCCCATTGTTCCGAGAACGGAGTCTTGGTCATTTTGCCCATAAGGCATGGTTTGCATGTGTCAAATGATTCATAATCGAGAGACTCTAAAAGTCCATCAAGATGGAGCTTCTTCATGCGCTTGACACCAATGTGACCAAGGCGGCAAGTGCCACAAGTATGTGGGACTATCGTTATCAACTTTACATCTTTTGGTATTCACACTATGAATATGTGTAACATCACGTTCGAGATTCATTAAGAATAAACCATTGACCATCGGAGAATGACCATAAAACATAGCTCTCATATAAATAGAACAACCATTATTCTTGGATTTAAATGAGTAGCCATCTCGTATTAAACGAGATCCTGATACAATGTTCATGCTCAAACTTGGCACTAAATAACAATTATTGAGGTTTAAAACTAATCCCGTAGGTAAATGTAGAGGTAGCGTGCCGACGGCGATCACATCGACCTTGGAACCATTCTCGACGCCAAGATCGTCACCTCGCCCTTCGCCAGCCTCTGCTTATTCCGCAGCTCCCGCCGTGAGTTACAAATATGAGCAACGACACCGTATCAAATACCGGGAGTTACTACGAGTAATCGTAAGGTACACATCAATTACATGTATATCAAATATACCTTTAGTGTTACCAGCCTTCTTGTCTCGCTAAGTATTTGGGGCAGTTCCGCTTCAAAGGACCCTTCCTTTACAATAAAAGCACTCGGTCTCGTGCTTGGGTCCATTCTTTGACTTCTTCCCAAGAATCGGCTTATCGGGCGCGGCAACATCCTTGCCGTCCTTCTTGAAGTTCTTCTTACCCTTGCCCTTTTTGAACTTAGTGGTTTTATTGACCATCAACACTTGATGTTCCTTCTTGATTTCTACCTCTGCGACTTCAGATTGAAAATACTTCAGAATAGTTTTCACCATCCCCGCATATTGTAGTTCATCACAAAGCTCTTGTAGCTCGGTGGGAGCGATCAAGGATTCTGTCAATGACCGCCTCGTCCGGAGGTTAATATCCAGTGGGACAAAGCGGTTGTGCAACCTGCACATTTTGAGTATGTGATCACCGATGTAACCATTTTCCTCCATCTTACAACTATAGAACTTGTCGGAGACTTCATATCTCTCGACCGGGCATGAGCTTGAAAACCATTTTCAGCTCCTCGAACATCTCATATGCTCCGTGTTGCTCAAAACGCTTTTGGAGCCCCGGTTCTAGGCTGTAAAGCATGCCGCATCGAACGAGGGAGTAATCATCAAGACGAGACTGCCAAGTGTTCATAACGCCTTGGTTCTCTCGATGGGTGCTTCACCTAGCGGTGCTTCTAGGACATATTGTTTCTTGGCTGCTATGAGGATGATCTCGTGTTCCTGACCCAGTCCAATAGTTACTTCCATCATCTTTCAGCTTGGTTTTCTAGGAACGCGTTGAAGTTCATGGTGACATGAGCGTTGGCCATTTGATCTACAAGACATTTTGCAAAGATTTTAGACTAATGTTCATGATAATTAAGTTCATCTAATCAAATTATATAATGAACTCCCACTCATATTTGACATCCCTCTAGTCATCTAAGTGTTACATGATCCGAGTCGACTAGGCCGTGTCCGATCATCACGTGAGACGGACTAGTCATCGTCGGTGAACATCTCCATGTTGATCGTATATTCCATACGACTCATGTTCGACCTTTCGGTCTCTTGTGTTCCGAGGCCATGTCTGTACATGCTAGGGTTGTCAAGTTAACCTAAGTGTTTTGCATGTGTAAAACTGTCTTACGCCCGTTGTATGTGAACGTAGGAATCTATCACACCCGATCATCACGTGGTGCTTCAAACGATTTAACTTTAGCAACGGCGCACGCTTAGGAGAACACTTTCTTGAAATTATTATAAGGGATCATCTTATTTACTACCGTCGTTCTAAGTAAACAAGATGCATAAACATAATAAACATCACATGCAATTATATAGTAGTGACATGATATGGCCAATATCATATAGCTCCTTTGATCTCCATCTTCGGGGCTCCATGATCATCTTTTCACCGGCATGACACCATGATCTCCATCATCATGATCTCCATCATCTTGTCTCCATGAAGTTGCTCGCCAACTATTACTTCTACTACTATAGCTAACGATTTAGCAATAAAGCAAAGTATTTACATGGCGTTGAATCAATGACACGCAGGTCATACAATAATTAAGACAACTCCTATGGCTCCTGCCGGTTATCATACTCATCGACATGCAAGTCGTGATTCCTATTACAAGAACATGATCTCATACATCACAATATATCATTCATCATACATCATAACTTTTGGCCATATCACATCACAAGGCAATTGCCGCAAAAACAAGTTAGACGTCCTCTAATTGTTATTGCATCTTTTACGTGGCTGCAATAGGGTACTAGCAAGAACGTTTTCTTACCTACGAAAAAGCCACAACGTGATTTGTCAACTTCTATTTACCCTTCATAAGGACCCTTTTCATCGAATCCGCTCCAACTAAAGTGGGAGAGATAGACACCGCTAGCCACCTTATGCAACTAGTGCATGTCACTCGGTGGAACCTGTCTCACGTAAGCGTACGTGTAAGGTCGGTCCGGGCCGCTTCATCCCACAATACCGCTGAAGCAAAATAAGACTAGTACCTGTCTCACGTAAGCGTACGTGTAAGGTCGGTCCGGGCCGCTTCATCCCACAATACCGCTGAAGCAAAATAAGACTAGTAACGGCAAGAAAGTAGACAACATCTACGCCCACAACAGATTTGTGTTCTACTCGTGCAATAGAGAACTACGCATAGACCTAGCTCATGATGCCACTGTTGGGGAACGTTGCAGAAAATAAATTTTTCTACGTTCACCAAGATCCATCTATGAGTTCATCTAGCAACGAGAGAGAGAGAAGCATCTACATACCCTTGTAGATCGCGTGCGAAGCGCTCAAGAGAAGGGGTTGAGGAGTTGTTCTCGCCGTGATCCAAATCACCGGAGATCCTAGCGCCGAACGGACGGCACCTCCGCTGCTCAACACACGTGCACGGTCAGGTGACGCCTCCTCCATCTTGATCCAGCAAGGGGGAAGGAGAGGTTGATGAAGATCCAGCAGCACGACGGCGTGGTGGTGCATGCAGCAGGGCTCCCGCAGGGCTTCGCCAAGCAACTATGGGAGGAGGAGGAGGTGTAGCAGGGGGAGGGAGGCGCCAAGACTTAGGGTGCGGCTGCCCTCCCTCCCCCCTCCTTTATATAGGCCCCCTGGGGGGCCCGGCCTTGGAGATGGGAATCTCCCAAGGGGGCGGCGGCCAGGGGGGTGGAGTGCCCCCCAAGGCAAGTGGGTGCGCCCCCCACCCTAGGGTTTTCAACCCTAGGCGCAGGAGGGCCTCATGGGGCGCACCAGCCCACTAGGGGCTGGTTCCTCCCACTTCAGCCCACGGGCCCTCCGGATAGGTGGCCCCACCCGTGGACCCCGGACCCTTCCTGGTCCCGACATAATACCGGTGACCCCAAACTTTCCCGATGGTCAAACCACACTTCCTATATATAATTCTTTACCTCCGACCATTCCGGACTCCTCGTGACGTCCGGATCTCATCCGGACTCAACAACTTTCTGCTTGCTGCATACTCATATTCATACAACCCTAGCGCCACCGAACCTTATGTGTAGACCCTACGGTTCGTGAGACATGTAGACATGACCGGACGGCTCTCGGTCAATAACCAACAGCGAATCTGGATTCCCATGTTGGCTCTACATGCTCCTCGATGATCTCATCGGATGAACCACGATGTCGAGGATTCAAGCAACCCCAGATACAATTCCCTTTGTCAATCGGTATGTTACTTGCCCGAGATTCGATCGTCGGTATCCCAATACCTCGCTCAATCTCGCATCGCAAGTCACTTTACTCATCATCAGTAATGCATGATCCCGTGACCTAACACTTGGTCACTTTGAGCTCATTATGATGATGCATTACCGAGTGGGCCCAGTGATACCTCTCCGTAATGCGGAGTGACAAATCCCGCCTCGATCCATGACAACCCAATGACACTTTTGGAGATACCGTAGTGCACCTTTATAGTCACCCGCCACCTTGTGACGCTTGGTACACCCAAAGCACTCCTACGGTATCCGGAGTTACACGATCTCATGGTCTAAGGAAAAGATACTTGACATTGGAAAAGCTCTAGCAAAACGAACTACACGATCTTGTGCTATGCTTAGGATTGGGTCTTGTCCATCACATCATTCTCCTAATGATGTGATCCCGTTATCAATGACATCCAATGTCCATAGTCAGGAAACCATGACTATCTATTGATCAACGAGCTAGTCAACTAGAGGCTCACTAGGGACATATTGTAGTCTATGTATTCACACGTGTATTACGATTTCCGGATAATACAATTATAGCATGAATAAAAGACAATTATCATGAACAAGGAAATATAATAATAATCCTTTTATTATTGCCTCTAGGGCATATTTCCAACAGAAGCTTACCATGTACGCATGAGGCCACACCAGGATGTCTTGAGCCCATCCCCGTTTCAGAAACCGGTTCCTCGTCGTCGCACGAAGAAGCCGGACGAAACCCGCTCGAAGAGAAACAAGGAGGGTACCGCTAAGAGGGGCAGGAGCAAGTGATAGGTCTTGTTGGTGATGTCGTTTAGTGCAACTAGTTGTGAGCAAGAACTTGTATGCTATGCTAGTGATGTCTATTTGGTACTTTCAAGTTTTGTTGGTGATGTCGAATTGCTACTTTCAAACTATATTCAACCTATTTGAAATGTTAATTAGCTATCTGCAATGTGTGCGATCATCCTATTTTGAATTACAAACAATATTTGCGGTGATGTTTTTTTTTGTGATTGATAATATCAAGAATCTGTTTAGAGAATACTTGGGCCGACTATATCTCACATTCAGCGAGATGGTAGAGAACCCTCACTGAAGCGTCTAGGCCGGCCCAGCTGAAAGAAATTTAAAAGGGTCCCACGGAGATCGCCGAGCCTGGTAGCCACTCCACCCACTTCTCGTTGGTGGGTAGTTGTAGCGACGCGGTCTACTTGAGGCGACCCGAGCCAGTTTTTTCGTTTTTTTTTCATTTTTTCTGCTTTTCTTCTCCGATTTTTATTCTATTTTCTTCTTCTATGATTTTTTCGTTCTTTTTGCTTTTTACCCTTTTAAACTTTTTATTTTGAATTACTTTGTTTATTTTTCTAGTGTTAATTTTTTTGGTCCTCATTGGTTCTTTCATTTGCATTCGATGTTTTCTGTATATGTCGACAACATTTATCCAATAAAAATTTAGAATTTTTAAATATATGATCAACATTTTTCTATAACAAAATTTTAGCATTTTTTAATACATGATCAACATTTTTCTATACACTTTCAATACTTTTTAGATGCTTGATTAATATTTTTCAAATAAAAATTAACATGTTTTGAATACATGGTCAACATTTTCATATACATTTTAACATTTTCCAAAGGCATGATTAACATTTTTCAAACACTTGTTCAACACTTTTTCAAATGCTTCATTAACATTTTCATATACATGATTAAAAATCGTTATTTTCTTAATACATAGTCAGAAAAATTATATACACATTTACCATTTCTCAAATGCTTGATTAACATTTTCAAATGCTTGTTCAACATTCTTTTTCAAAAGCGATTAACATTTTTATATACATGATTTACATTATTTTAAATACTTGTTCAACATTTTTCAAATAGTTGTATGTATGTATGTATGTATATATGTATGTATGTATGTATGCATATAATATTTTAAAGTATATGTATGTATGTATGTATGTATCTATGTATGTATGTATGTATGTATGTATGTAATATTTTAAAGTATAAACAAAAGTACAAGAATAAAGCAAAAAACAAATAAAAACATGAAAAAACATGAAAAAGAGGTTGTGGCCTCCCGCGCGCATGGGTCGATCCAACTCGCTCGCCCCTTCAATGAGCCGGAAGCCAAACTCGCTGAACGAGAGATATAGGGGAGCCCCGGGTCGCACGGAATAGGGCGCTTCTTTCAGAACGCAATTAGGCACTTGGGCTGCCATCGCATTTTTTTAGGGATGGCTGTCCTAAAGAGGACATAATAAACCATTGAGCACTAAGAGCAACTTATTGAGGAGTACTCCTTCGGGAGCCCCCCAAGGGTCACTTAGGGTGGGTTGGGAGCATTGTAGGATCGTAAGTAGGTCTAGATCAAGGGGGTGATTAGACTACTTGACCAAATACAAACGTAGCATTTTTCCAATTTTAATTGTAGGCAAGTTTTAGCAACAATCACAAGTCAATCAACAACCTACACATGCAAGTCTAGATTGTAGCTAGTGGAAAGTAAACACTTTGCATATGAACGTAAAGGAGGGGATCAGAGATATCAAACGCAATGAAGACATGGTGATTTTTGGCATGGTTCTGATAGGTGGTGCTATCATACATCCACGTTGATGGAGACTACAACCCACGGAGGTTATCGGTTGCGTGAGTTCACGAAGGGCTCCACCCACAAAGGACCCACGAAAAAGCAACCTTGTTGATAATCCCCAAGTGCAGGGAATCATCGTAACAATTTCCAAAGGTGGAAGTGATAAGTATGGAGTGTCAAACCCACAAGGAGCTAAAGGTAAGATCAATATTCTCTCAAGTCCTATCTGCCACTGATACGACTCTACGCGCACCGAACGTTTGCTTCCAACTAGAAACGAGAAATAAAACTATGTTGTGGGTATGAAGAGGATAACTTTGCATGGTATCGGAGAGCTAAAATATAAAAGTAGTTGTTGTTATCATAAAGTTAGAATATACTACTAAATATTATAAATAGCGAGGGTGGAATAATGGCGGATCGGTGTGCGGAATTGTCCTAGGCAATTGTTAATAAGACCGGTAGTCGTCATTGCAATTTCATATGAGGGAGAGGCATAAACTAACATACTTTCTCTACTTGGATCATATGCACTCATGATTGGAACTCTAGCAAGCATCCACAACTACTAAAGATCATTAAGGTAAAACCCAACCATAGCATTAAAGCATCAAGTCCTCTTTATTCCCATACACAACAACCCCCTTACTCGGGTTTGTGTTTCAGTCACTCACTAACCCACTATAAGTGAATCATGAACGATTGCAACACCCTACAGCGGAATCCTCACGCTATGCCGACACGGAGGGCACCATAGGACAGCACCAAAATAAAACATACAACTCGTACCAATCTAGATCATCAATCAACCCAAAGACAAAGGATATCTACTCAAAACATCATAGGATGGCAACACATCATTGGATCATAATATGTGGCATAAAGCACCATGTTCAAGTAGGGATTACAGCAAGGTGCGGGAGAGTGGACCGCGTAAAAGAGATGAGGATGGTGATGATGATGGTGATGTTGATGAAGACGATCATCATGGGCGATGATTCCCTCTCAAGTGGCACTCCGGTGCCACTCAAGAGAGAGGAGGAGAGGTTCTCCCTTGTGCTTCCTCCTCCATGGCCTCCCCTAGATGGGGAGAGGTTCTCCTCCGTCCTTGGCCTTCATGGCGATGATGGCCCCTCCGGATCCTCCTCCATGGCCTCCGGTGATGATGGCCCCCTCCGGCAGGGTGCTAGAGAGGGCCTAGATTGATTTCTCGTGGCTACAGAGGCTTGAGGCGGCGAAACTTCCGATCTAGGTTAATTTTCCGAGGTTTCTGTATTTATAGGAATTTTTGGCGTCGGTCTCGCGTCAAGGAGGTGCCTGAGGCGTCCACGAGGCAGGCCCACGCGTCTGGGGGGTGGTGGTGGGCGCGCCCCCACCCTCGTGGGCGCCTCGGGACTCTCCTAGCCCAACTCTTTTACTCCGGGGTCTTCTTTTGGTCCATAAAAAATCGTAAAAAATTGGCACGCCAATTGACTCCGCTTGATATTCCTTTTCTCAGAAAACTCAAAACAAGGAAAAATAGGAACCGCACGGGCTCTAGGTTAATAGGTTAGTCCCAAAATCATATAAAATAGCATATAAATGCATATAAAACATCTAAGATGGATAATATAATAGCATGAATACTTCATAAATTATAGATACGTTGGAGACGTCTCACTTGTCTATTCCATCATGGCTTATGCCCACGAAGGACTAGCCTCACTCGGGGTAGATCTTCATGAAGTAGGGGACCACCTTGCCCTTACAAACTCCTTGGTTCAACTCCACAAGCTCGGAGGCTCCCAAGTGACACCTAACCAATCTAGGAGACATCACTCTCCAAAAGGTAATAGATGTTGTTGATGAACTCCTTATTTTTGTCCTTCAAAAGATGGTCTTCTCAACACTCAATCACACTCTCACAGATTTGGCATGGTGATGGGAGAAGGATTGGAGTGGAAAGCAACTTGAGGGGGCTAGAAATCAAGGATCAAATGATTGGAGTGAAATGCCTTGATCTCAAAACAAGTGTAGGTGGTTCTCTCTCAGAAAATGGATATGGGAAGTGTAGTTTCGTCCTGGTTGCTCTCTCTGAGAATAGGTAGTACGGTGAAGTATTTATAGCCGTCACCAAAGATCTATCAGTTGCAAACTTTATGCACAACTCGGTGACACCGGGTGGAAAACTCGGTGAGACCGACAAGTGTAGAAGATTATAACGTTAGACGTTGTTGGGGAACGTAGTATTTCAAAAATTTGCCTAAGATCACGCAAGATCTATGTAGAAGTATAACAACAAGCGCGGAGAGTGTGTCCACATACCCTCATAGACCGAAAGCGGAAGCATTTAGTAACGCGGTTGAGGTAGTCGAACGTCTTCGCGAACCAACCGATCCAAGTACCGAACGCACGGCACCTCCGTGATCTGCACACGTTCAGCTCGGTGATGTCCCTCGAACTCTAGATCTAGATGAAGCCGAGGGAGAGTTCCGTCAGCACGACGGCGTGGTGACGGTGATGATGAAGCTACCGGCGCAGGGCTTCACCTAAGCACTATGACGATATGACTGAGGTGTAAAACTGTGGAGGGGGGCACCGCACACGGCTAAAGATCAACTTGTGTGTCTATGGGGTGCCCCCCTCCCCCGTATATAAAGGAGGGGAGGAGGAGGCCAGCTGGCCCTAGGCGGCGCGTCCAAGGGGGGGAGTCCTACTCCAAGTAGGAATCGCCCCCCCCCCTTTTCCTAGTCCAACTACGAGAAGAAGGGAAAGAGGAGAGAATAGAAGGAAGGAGGGGGGCGCCGCCCCCTTCCCTTGTCTAATTCGGACTAGGCAAGGGGGCGCGCGCGCCACCTCTGGCTGGCCCTCTCTCTTCTCCACTAAGGCCCATTGTGGCCCATTAATCCCCGGGGGTTTCAGGTAACCCCCCGATACTCCGGGAAATACCCGATACACTTCGAAACCATTCCGGTGTCCGAATATAACCTTCCAATATATCACTCTTTATGCCTCAACCATTTCGAGACTCCTCGTCATGTCCGTGATCTCATCCGGGGCTCCAAACAACCTTTGGTACATCAAATCACATAAACTCATAATACGAGTCATCATCGAACGTTAAGCGTGCGGACCCTACGGGTTCGAGAACTATGTAGACATGACCGAGACACCTCTCCGGTTAATAACCAATAGCGGAACCTGGATGCTGATATTGGTTCCTACATATTCTATGAAGATCTTTATCGGTTAAACAACATAACATCATATGTTGTTCCCTTTGTCATCGGTATGTTACTTGCCTGAGATTCTATCGTCGGTATCATCATACCTAGTTCAATCTCATTTTCGTAAAGTCTCTTTACTCGTTCCGTAATGCATCATCCCGCAACTAACTCATTAGTCACATTGCTTGCAAGGCTTATAGTGATGTGCATTACCGAGAGGACCCAGAGATACCTCTCCGGCAATCGGAGTGACAAATCCTAATCTCGATCTATACCAACTCAACAAACACCATCGGAGACACCTGTAGAGCATCTTTATAATCACCCGCTTACGCCAGACGCTTGATAGCACACTAAGTGTTCCTCTGGTATTCGGGAGTTGCATAATCTCATAGTCATAGGAACATGTATAAGTCATGAAGAATGCAATAGCAATAAGCTAAACGATCATAGTGCTAACCTAACGGATGGGTCTTGTCCATCACATCATTCTCTAATGATGTGATCCTGTTCATCAAATGACAACACATGTCTATGGCTAGGAAACTTAACCATCTTTGATTAACGAGCTAGTCTAGTAGAGGCATACTCGGGACACTCTGTTTGTCTATGTATTCACACATGTACTAAGTTTCTAGTTAATAGAATTTCTAGCATGAATAATAAAAATTTATCATGATATAAGGAAATATAAATAACAACTTTATTATTGCCCCTAGGGCATATTTCCTTCAGTCTCCCACTTCCACTAGAGTCAATAATCTAGATTACATTGTAATGGTTCTAACACCCATGGAGTCTTGGTGTTGATCATGTTTTGTTTGTGAGAGAGGCTTAGTCAACGGGTCTACAACATTCAGATCTGTATGTATTTTCCATATCTCTATGTCTCCGTCCTTGACTTGATCGCGGATGGAATTGAAGCGTCTCTTGATGTGCTTGGTTCTCTTGTGAAATCTGGATTCCTTTGCCAAGGCAATTGCACCAGTATTGTCACAAAAGATTTTCATTGGACCCGATGCACTAGGTATGACACCTAGATCAGATATGAACTCCTTCATTTTCTGCTTCCAAAGCAGCTATGTACTCCACTTCGCACATAGATCCTGCCACGACGCTCTGTTTGGAACTGCACCAACTTACAGCTCCTCTATTCAATATAAATATGTGTCCGGTTTGTGACTTAGAGTCATCCGGATCAGTGTCAAAGCTTGCATCGACGGAACCATTTACAATGAGCTCTTTGTCACCTCCATAAACGAGAAACATATCCTTAGTCATTTTCAGGTATTTCAGGATGTTCTTGACTGCTGTCCAGTGATCGACTCCTGGATTACTTTGGTACCTCCCTGCTAAACTAATAGCAAGGCACACATAAGGTCTGGTACACAGCATGGCATACATGATAGAACCTATGGCTGAAGCATAGGGAATGACTTTCATTTTCTCTCTATCTTCTGCAGTGGTCGGGCATTGAGTCCGACTCAACTTCACACCTTGTAACACAGGCAACAACCCTTTCTTTGCTTGATCCTTTTGGAATTTTTTGAAAACTTTATCAAGGTATGTGCTTTGTGAAAGTCCAATTAAGCGTCTTGATCTATCTCTATAGATCTTGATGCCCAATATATAAGAAGCTTCACCGAGGTCTTTCATTAATAAATTCTTATTCAAGTATCCTTTTATGCTATCCAGAAATTTTGTATCATTTCCGATCAACAATATGTCATCCACATATAATATCAGAAATGCTACAGAGCTCCCACTCACTTTCTTGTAGATACAGGCTTCTGCAAAAGTCTGTATAAAACTATATGCTTTGATCACACTATCAAAGCGTATATTCCAACTCCGAGATGCTTGCACCATTCCATAAATGGATCGCTGGAGCTTGCACACTTTGTTAGCACCTTTTGGATTGACAAAACCTTTTGGTTGCATCATATACAACTCTTCTTTAAGATATCCATTAAGGAATGCAGTTTTGACATCCATTTGCCAAATTTCATAATCATAAAATGCGGCAATTGCTAACATGATTCAGACGGACTTAAGGATCGCTACGGGTGAGAAGGTCTCATCATAGTCAACTCCTTGAACTTGTCGAAAACCTTTCACAACAAGTCGAGCTTTGTAGATAGTAACATTACCGTTAGCTTCAGTCTTCTTCTTGAAGATCCATTTATTCTCTATGGCTTGCCGATCATCGGGCAAGTCGACCAAAGTCCACACTTCATTCTCATACATGGATCCCATCTCAAATTTCATGGCCTCAAGCCATTTCACAGAATCTGGGCTCATTATCGCTTCCTCATAGTTCGTAGGTTCGTCATGGTCAAGTAACATGACCTCCAGAATAGGATTGTCGTACCACTCTGGTGCGGATCTTACTCTGGTTGACCTACGAGGTTTGGTAGTAACTTGATCATAAGTTTCATGATCATCATCATTAGCTTCCTCACTAATTGGTGTAGGAATCATTGGAAATGATTTCTTGATGAACTACTTTCCAATAAGGGAGTAGGTACAATTAACTCATCAAGTTCTATTTTCCTCCCACTCACTTCTTTCGATAGAAACTCCTTCTGTAGAAAGGATCCATTCTTAGCAACGAATATCTTGCCTTCGGATCTATGATAGAAGGTGTACCCAACAGTCTCCTTTGGGTATCCTATGAAGAAACATTTCTCCGATTTGGGTTCGAGCTTATCAGGTTGAGGCTTTTTTGCATAAGCATTGCAGCCCCAAACTTTAAGAAACGACAACTTGGGTTCTTGCCAAACCACAGTTCATATGGTGTCGTCTCAACGGATTTAGATGGTGCCCTATTTAATGTGAACTAGATGATACCCCCGCGCGTTGCTGCGGGACTTTGTGGTTTCCATGAACGGATTCGAACAAAAGCATATATTGTACGGATGAATATTAAATAGAGCTTGAAATGCTGAACATTACAATTACAATTTAAATGCTGATATTGGAGATCCAATGGAATATTCATATTTACATTTGAAATGTCGAGCAAACATATTTCTGCACAAACATGAAGAGAATTATCAGTAACGTGCACCGATTCCTCTCCCAAGTAACTATGTTGGATTTTAAGAGCATTGAAGTAATTCTAGTACACTTGGTTAGCCTATAGTTGCTCCAGATGAGGCGCTTATTCACCTACAAAGAAGTTCAAATTGTGGCCAAATCTTAACAACTGGAAAAATAAACTATGGGCATATGATAGTACATGTAAAGCATGTCCAAAGAGGCATCATGAATAGCATACATCGATATAATTCTTTTATTTGCTAAGGAAGCAGCACCGCATGTAAACAAAACTAATTTATTTATTTATACCGGCATGATAACTTTTTGAAAGGCTTATACCTATAGGTTGTACCTTGTCTAGAACTTCCTCCTCGATGATTTTATCCTTTTCATTCGTAATAAAGAAACAATTCAAGTTGAGTTGTACTTGGCATTCTTGGTTCTTCAAAAACTGAAATGGGAGAATAAACTCTTCATATTTATCTGAATATTTTGTTTAGCCAATCCATTAAGATCGCCGATGAGCGGAAGCTGCAAGATCTCCTACAAAAGCGAGGCACGGTGAGGCAACATGTTCTTCAACAACTGGAAGGAAAGTTTTAAACTTTTAGTGTGTACGACATCCCATAGGTCTAGGGAAACAACCTACAAGTGCTACAATCAGATGTTATCTTTTGGTTTTGTTTTGAGCGTGCATGACAAAATGAATAGTGAAACTCTGGCCCTCCATGTACCATAACCATCCATGTTTCACTGTTCTGTTGTAGGAAATTAGATAGCAAAATTTGACAATATAGATGGGATGCAAAATAATGCAAGTATTCATTCTTCTGCAAACATAATTGCTGAAGGCATGGAAAGGATAATAATCGTAAAATTATAGAGGATAACCTCACAAAGAAGTGGCAAGATAGTGTACCAAAGAAAGGCTATAACTCCAACTTTCTCTCGAGCATTATAACTTGTATGAGAGTAACATACATGAAGGGATCAAATAAATAGCATGGTGAGGCTAATTTGAGCGGTATAATCAGGGATTAAGGTAAGATGGTGCTTACTTGGTATGTCTCCTAATAAATTCACCATCCCGAACAAATGTACTCCCGTATTCGTGTTTCGTGAAAGTCATGTATCATGGTAACCCTACAAGATTGCTTAATTTCCAGACATAAAATTATCTAGAAATTGTTATTTTCCTGAAAACAGTGGACTGAAAATTTATTTAGTCAATAAATAGAACATGAGTTGAGGAGGGACGGTTGGTTGTTCATATGGCTGCATGAATATTTCTTTTCTAAGTCTACAACACCATGCATGAAGGTGAAATTTGGTGGTCATCTGCATATTGTGAATGTCCTTGCGGATCTGTTGTTGACTCACATGGGTATGAAGAAGAGAACATGCGGATGACATTAGTGACAAAGATATTAATGGATATAAAAGATTTAAATGGGTGCAGTTGCGCATGTACTCAAAAGCAATACACATGTCTATTTCAATGGTGAGAGTAATAAGAATATACAACAATGAAGTAGTACTAAACTGTCAATCATCCATGACTCATCTTCTCCGCATAAATAATCTTGTTCATTTGTAGTTCTCACTGAAAACTTTGAGGTAGCTCATAACGTAATATGATGCTTTGTCGAAACTTTGACGTGTCGCTGCATGAAATGATAAGAGATTAAGGTTTAGTTAGTAGCATCCCACAAAAAAGTTAGGAAACAGAATAGCATATCGTAATGGATTATATTCCAACAACTGACTTTCCCATATTTCTAAAAATTTGCTCCTTTTCTCGGCTACCTGAAAATTAGCTCCACCCAAATAGAAGTTTCCAACTTGTATGATACGTGTGAATCCACTATCATCTGCATTAATAAACTTGCATAAAAAAATTCAAGATGTTCCTAATTAATTACATGCCAAAGCATGAAGAAATCAGGCTGCAGAAGTAAATTAGGTAAGTCGTAATCATATCGAAAATTATTCCTTTTCCTAATATCGCATCAAAAAGAAAGAAAGTAAATTAATGCCCCAATCAGGATGTAATCCTCATTTTCTAATTCCAAATCAATCCTTTTTTTGAGGACTTCTAACCAATCTGGGAGAAGACGTATATACGTCGTTGCTTCCGATTCTTGGATTATTCTATGGTGCAGCCGACGCAACTAACTCTTGGCGAGGCCATCACTGCTGAGAAGAGCACGGCGGGTAGAATCCTCAGGGATTGTGCCTTCATCGAGGATCTGGGATTCAGGGTGGCCGGCGATAGAAAGGCGGCCTGGCCCGCACTCCTACAACCATAGAGATGTTGGAGGAGAGGCGGAGTGGCGGGATGTGAGAGGAGGTACGGTGCAGACCAAATTCGGCCATGTCTTCCTCCATGATCTGCGTCGGCGGCAAGGGAACCACGAATCACGATTGGCCCGCATCCGAACTCTGAGAGCGAGCGTGGGGGATGGGGGCATACTGGCGGACGTGCGGGTGGATTGCAACAGATCGGTGGGGAGGGAGCAAATGTAGGGGTGCAGAGCGGCGGCCGATCCGCCCCGCTCCACATGCAAAACAGATTTACCTTAGTTATAGCTGCTCCTCTCAGATTTAGTTCAATTTGAACTAATTCTTTACTTATGCGGGACTTTGCGGGATGCCCGCTTGCATCCCTAAGCAAACCCCCAGATCAACAGCGGAGCGAGACTGATCAATCTTGGATTTGTTAGGCAGACCAAGAAGACAGACCGGAGAGGCACGTGATGACTTGGGAATTAAAGGTGAAAGTGGAAGTGGAAGTGGAAGGGAAGAGGAAGGAGAGACCTGCATGGAAGTGGAAGGAAGACTGCAGAGCTGCTGAATCGGGGGAGAGAGAGAGGACGCGCATGAGGTCAGATTGTGGTCCGTCCCTTAGCAGTAACCGAACACCTATGTGGCAGGGTTGTTGTACTCGTTGGTCCCATATGTAAGTCACTGATAGGATGCTGATGTGTAAGGTGTGCTGAGGTGGATAAGCTGCATGTTAAGAGAAATAGGTTAGTGGGGATGAACCATGTAGGTATTATAGATGCAGCCGTCCCTAAAGCATAGTAAGAGATATCATAGATCGCACCATATCTAATAAAGTGCGGTTACCACGTTCGGACACACCATTACGCCGTGGTGTTCCGGGTGGCATGAGTTGCGAAACTATTCCGCATTGTTTCAAATAAAGACCAAACTCGTAACTCAAATATTCACCTCCACGATCAGATCGTAGAAACTTTATTTTCTTGTTACGATGATTTTCCACTTCACTCTAAAATTCTTTGAACTTTTCAAATGTTTTAGACTTATGTTTCATCAAGTAGATATACCCATATCTGCTCAAATCATTTGTGAAGGTCAGAAAATAATGATACCCGTTGTCGGTGTCAAAACCGGCGGATCTCGGGTAGGGGGTCCCGAACTGTGCGTCTAAGGCGGATGGTAATAGGAGACGGGGGACACGATGTTTACCCAGGTTCGGGCCCTCTCGATGGAGGTAATACCCTACTTCCTGCTTGATTGATCTTGATGATATGAGTATTACAAGAGTTGATCTACCACGAGATCGTAAAGGATAAACCCTAGAAGCTAGCCTATGGTATGATTGTTGTTGTCCTACGGACTAAACTCTCCTCTTTATATAGACACCGGAGGGGGCTAGGGTTACACAGAGTCGGTTACAAGGGAGGAGATCTACATATCCGTATTGCCAAGCTTGCCTTCCACGCCAAGGAGAGTCCCACCCGGACACGGGACGAAGTCTTCAATCTTGTATCTTCATAGTCCAACAGTCCGGCCAAAGGATATAGTCCGGCTGTCCGAGGACCCCCTAATCCAGGACTTCCTCTGTAGCCCCTGAACCAGGCTTCAATGACGGTGAGTCTGGCGCGCAGATTGTCTTCGGCATTGCAAGGTGGGTTCTTCTCCAAATTCTGAGTACCTGTCGAGTAGTGTCCGGCTTCCCATGAATGTTGCACTCCTCGGCTTCTGCGCCTAATAATGGCTATCCTCCACGTGTCGAGCGAATGCGAGAAGTCGGAGCATTTTTGCACTTGCCACCCTAGCCATGTGAGTAAATCGTCTATTTAAGGGACCGGGGATCCTCAGATCCAGATCACACCAACCTCCCTCAGCGAGTATCCATCAGAGCGCGCCCGAAAAAATCCATCCCATCATGGCCGGTTGTCGCAGCTCCTCCTCTCGCTCCCGTAGCCCTAAGCCAGGCAACTGGAAGAAGTGTTCCGTCTCCCACACACAGTTAGTAGAGTTACAAACCCTGGGGTTTCTTCCTCCTGCGTATATGGTCCCCGTCCGAGCTGGACTAGCCACTTACAATGGCGGGGAACAAGCGGAGAGCTTTCCCAACCCATCCATGGGGGAGCGGGTATGCCTTGTCCCGTACTTTTTAAGGGGACTTGGATTTCCAATCCATCTGTTCCTCCGCGGGCTCCTGGAGTTCTACGGCCTCCAACTGCATAATTTTACTCCTGCCTCCATATTACACATCGCAGGCTATGTCGCCCTTTCCGAGCTATTTTTGGGCTGTGAAGCTCATTTCGAGCTATGGAAGAGGCTATTCTGCCTCGTACCCCGTACACAAGAGGGGTCGATATATCAAGTGGGCGGAGCCGAGATATGGCGCATCGTCGGGACCGGATATCTGTCCGGTACTCCGAAGAAGACATCCGAAGACTGGCCTTCGGAGTGGTTTTATATGGAGGACGTCCCTCTTCCGGACCTTGTTCGGATGGGCCTTCCTGAGCTTAATAACACCCCTTTGAAGAAACGCCACAGCTGGCGCCCTCGGAGCCCCCAGGAGGAAGATAATAGAGAGGTCCTTTACCTATGGGCCGGATACAAACGCTGGCCAAATCAGGATTGACAATAGTCGAGGTTATGTCAATATGTATAATATGGGGGGTGCAGCGACTTCAATATCGGGGACAACCCATGTGGCTCTTCAATGGAGAAGACGATGCCACCCGCTGCAGTCGTAAAGGCCCGGACTCCGTCGTTGCTCTAGCAAAAATACTGTCCGATTTATACAAAGGAGAGGAAGAGGAGTTCATCCGTATCAAGCCACGGGATGGATTCTCCATGTACAACCCCCCAAACTGGGTGAGCTGCTACTTTTTACTCCAGACCTTCCCGCATTCTTTGCCATAAATATTTACCTTGCTATCTCATAGCAGGAACTGCGAAAAGCCGCGAGGGAGGTCCACAGCCCGCCTCCACAACCAGAGGACCCTGACCGGGCCCTCGACCCCGGACTCGAAGAGGATCCGGAAACATTCGTGGAGCTTATTGACAGGACGTTCTATCAATTGAGCTGCGATGATGCCATGGTGGCCATCATAGCCGATTATCCTGGACTACTCCTTGCATTGCATGTAAGTAAAACCGGAGTCCCAACTTCCAAGAAGGATCCCTTTTTCTGCACTTCACCTACCGCACACATATGGTGTCTTACAGGGAAGGCCCTTGGGACACCATGCCGAACCCGCAGTGACTCACCAACAAGGGGCACCGAAGCCGGGTAGGCTTAAAAGGAAGGCGGTCAGGACTGAGACGCCGTCGCAGAGCTATGAAACAGAACCCTGCTCCGTGTTTGTCGTATTTTTAAAATATAACAACGTCCATGTTTCCTAGTAGGAAAAACGCTCGCCGTACTATATCCGGAGAGGTTGCCGGCCACGCCTCCACCAACTGGGCTCCATAGCCGGACCTAGAGGCAGACGCTAACATGGGGCCAACACCAGATGTTCCTCCTACAGAGGATGCGGATAGGCTGTCCGCTACGAATTCCGAAGTGGAGAGTGCCATGAATCACAGGCGCCGCCGGGCCGTACTCCGCGACACTTGTTTCTCCCAAGAGGCGTTCGACGCCTTTAACTCAGGAGACGCGTACATTCGAGCTGCTCAAAATGCTCTTGCCAAAGCCACGGACCAGTATGTAAAGGATATACGGGTAAGAAAATCTAAGAATTATGTATATCAGTAGCCCCTGAGACTTGAAACAGTTGGCACAACTGATTTAAGGATCATTGTTTGCATAGGTTCTTACGGAGAAGAATACCCGGTTGTCTCACACTACAAAAAAAGACACTGATAACCCACAAGTATAGGGGATCGCAACAGTTTTCGATAAGTAGGAGTGTCGAACCCAACGAGGAGCTAAAGGTAGAACAAATATTCCCTAAAGTTCTATCGACCACCGATACAACTCTACGCATGCTTGACGTTCGCTTTACCTAGAACAAGTATGAAACTAGAAGTACTTTGTAGGTGTTTTTGGGTAAGCTTGCAAGAAAGTAAAGAGCACGAAAATAAAACTAGGGGCTGTTTAAGTAAAGACACAACAAAAGTAAATAAAACGAGTGTGGAAAAGTGATGGTAGGTGTCGGTGTCAAAACCGGCGGATCTCGGGTAGGGGGTCCCGAACTGTGCGTCTAGGCGGATGGTAATAGGAGACAAGGGGCACGATGTTTTACCCAGGTTCGGGCCCTCTTGATGGAGGTAAAACCCTACGCCCTGCTTGATTGATATTGATATTGTGGATGTTTACAAGAGTGGATCTACCACGAGATCAAAGAGGCTAAACCCTAGAAGCTAGCCTATGGTATGATTGTTGTTTATGAGATTCTCTATCGACTAGCCCGCCCCCTGCTTATATAATGCACCGCAGGCCTAGGATAACAAGAGTCCTAGCCGAATCACGCCGGTGGGGAGGAGTCCTTGTCTTGATCGCCAAGTCTTGTTGATTCTTCCTTGTATGCGGCAGCTGTCCGGACTCGCCCATGAGTATACGGCCATGGGGTCCTCGCCCAATCCAACTGATCGGGAGACGACGTGGTGAGTACCCCCAGTCCAGACACCGTCAAGAGCCCCGAACCGGTCTTCGTTAGGGACGCCTCGATTCTTCCGAACTGTTCTTCATCTTCGCTGCCGGTCTTGAAAACTGGTTCAACAAATCTTCTCATCTTCGATCTTGAGGATCGCCGAAATGCATTCGACGAGTTTGTACGTCGGGTATCCGAGGAGCCCCTTTAAGTTTCCTGCCTTTATCAATGCCTTGTTATTTTTATGCCACACCTCGGGTTTGAAGTTGTTCCCGGGCGGCAACGTCCTCTTGCGTCCGAGCTCCAACGCCGGACTGCATTCGAGGTATCTTTTGCAGCCGAGCACCAATGCGGGACTGTTTCCCAGCTCTAACGCCGGACTATGTATCCGAGCTCCAATGCCGGACTATGTATCCGAGCTCCAACGCCGGACTGTATCCGAGGTTGTGCACCACCCCGAATGTGGGCCGATTTTTGTCAATATTTTTTATTGATGCAATTTATTCTCTGACGAGATATATAGCCAGTAGCCCTCAAGGAGTGTATTGGTCTAAAACCCGAGATGCACCTGAAGGATGACATAAGACCGCTGATCCCAAAGAATCACGAGACTCAAAGTTGATTTGCAAAATCGGTCCGAGGATCAAGTCCTAGCTCGCAGAATACTTCAGACACAAAAGCGGCGTGCTCGGTTCTCGAGACTCGGGTTGGGTGCAGCCGACCAACCCGAGGATCAAAATCTCCTCGAAACTGATTGCACTTAAAATGTTCTCGCATAGAACAGCAATGCAAGAGCCCCGAGACACTTGTCGGGTGGCAACACCGATCGGGGATTGATGTGCCTTTAATATTTGTAAATAATAAGCCCAAGCCCAAGAGCCCCGAGCCTTAATGCGGCACGGAGGCCAATTAAGGATCGATATCCATAGTAAAATCACAAATTATGTGTAATGACTCTATGTATCCAAGTACTTTACGTCATTAATGCTCGGATCCGCATTGTACAAAACTTTGTTGACCGACCATCGGCTTCCACCTCCTCGGCCTATAGCCGAGGAGTGTTTGTCCTACTTTATAAAGCCTTTATGAGGGCAAAGATTTACAACAAACAAGGCAATCTGGCCATATGGTTTTATAAACAAAGGTACGCGGAGAGACATGTTATATTACTGTTTAACAGAAGAAATGTCTTCCAAAGAAAATAGTCCCACTATCGGTTCCTTTCTTTGGGTTGTCATGCTAAGCATGATCATGAAACCTCAGCTCTAATGGAAGAGCCAAATATTGAGGATTTAGTTTGGGGGGCCAGTTACTAGCCCCCGGTAGTGTTCGACGACAGTCGAGGTCAAGCCATAAACACTTCGGCCAATGTTATGAATGGCCCGTCATTTAATATAGTCATCGCATCGCTGACCAGTTTACACCTATTGTGACAGTCGGTTTTGCTTTCTCCATCGAGGTGCTTGACCATGCGAGCTGGAAGCACAATCGCAGTGGTTCTCCTTTGCACACCTAGCCGAACAAAGCGGAACATAGGAGGCAAGCGCGAGCCGCAACCCAACTATTGACCAAGACACAATTCAAGCTGATGCATATATAGCAATACCCGAGAATGTTTTTGCCGAATCTCTAAAGGTGTCCGGCGTTGCACTGCGAGACTTGTGCTGAAAACACACAAATAGTTAAAAGTGCCATAAGCTTTGAAAACCAAAAAACGTCGGTAAAAACATGACGTCCGAACAAGATCAAGTGTTCGGTGCCGATCCGAAAATTGGACTTTAGAAAAAAGTGCTTCTGTCGTGCTTTAACTTTGCAACAACTAAGAAGAAAAACACTTAGTATGAAACGGCTCAAATAAATATAAGAGCCCCCAAGCGACTTGGGTAAAATTTGACTATAAAATGTAAGGTGACATGTAGAATGCCTTCTAGCCGGATTGTAGATCGTTTGTCGTAGCGGACCTTTTCGCTTCAACCTCTGGACCCAATAGTCCGGAGTGTGTCCGAATACCCTCGCGTTATAAAAACCGGGCAGGCGTGGAGACCAAAGCGTAGGGGTCATTAGTGCTTTATCGCATAAGTGCCCAACTAGTTATGTTATATTACATGGTTAGTAAGAAACATCTTCCAGGAGAATAGTTCCATTAGGGGTTCCTTTCTCGGGAGGCATGCCCTAAAGTGCATGTCCGACCGCGAAAAGAGCAGAAAAACATCTGGGGCAGGTAAATAAATAGGTAAGAAATCATCTTTTAGTTCACCGACCGAGTATTCCCTTAAGAATGCTAGCTTTCGGCTTCACCCACCGAGGTACATATCCGCTGACCCGGCAAGTAATAATCGCAGAGGTGCTCCTTTACCACCTAGCCGAACAATCGGGAACGAGGGGTAAGCACAGAGCCAGCAACCCAGCTTGGACAAAACTTAAGTCATATCGATGCATATAATGGTGAATAAAAGGTACATGCGGAAGTGTGACACATGTGTTGGGCATAAAGCCCAGATTAATAAGCTTCATTAAAGAAGCCCCAGTATAATGAGCGCTGGTAGCGCGTCAAAGTGTCTTGAACAAAGTTTCGACAAGGAAAAAGTTTTACAAGCAACTTTTTACAAAAGGTATAATTCTTGGTCGAACCAAACACAAGTTAGAAATTTAAAACTTTAAGCATGAAGGCAACTTAGCTGGTTAATGTGTTCGGTATTGACGACGCTGTCCGAGCTTGATGCGGACAAGGTTCCATCCCCAAGCCGGTCCCGAGGTGGCGGAGCAAGGAGCTCGGCACTCAAGTGGTGACATAGCACGGTCAATGCAGGACGGCAGAGTGATGCCAAGTCCCCGCATGGGGTAATGAAGTGTTGACGAAGCCCCGTCCAGCCGAGGTGACGCTAAAGGATATAGTCCGCTGGATCATTTTCCGTGCACAAAAATAGTGCGACCGGGATAATAGTAATAATAGGAATTAAAAAAAATGTTGCATACTAAATAATTTATGCAAAGTGAGTAGTAAAAGAAATATGGCCCGGCGCTGAAGTCCATGTCGATGCAGGTCGTCGGCGTAATGCAATAAAGGCGTGGCAAAGCTCGGATTCACTGTGTCGGTCCGAAGTTCGGATGCGGCGTCACGAACTGTGTACAGAAACTGACCGAACCATCATGCGACCATCAATAATGCGGCCACCATTTGATAGACCTGTGGACATATGCTGGACTAACCAGAGTAATAATTCCTTGGGAAAAATTTAACCCAAACAAGCAAAAAGGAAATACTAGGATTAATAGCACCTGGTTTATTTGTTGTAGCAATCCAAAGGAAGGTGATTCCCAAAATTGGGACTCGATCCGCACACCCATTGCCTGGTCGGCTAGTGACACCGAAGTGTCCGGAGTAGGTTGATGAATAGATGGCGAAGCCCCCGGTCCAGCCGAGATGTCGAAGTAGGTCGACGTGATGGACACCAGCTTGAAGAAGCAATAGTGCGGCCCTGCCGATGCAGGTCGTGACGTGGTCGATGCCGGCTTGATGAAGCGACCGTGCGGTGATGCCGGTATGCCCGCTCCGTGTAATCCGTGGGGCGGCGATGTTGGTGATGATTTATCCTTCGCGATGCTGGACTCTTGTTCGGCTTGCCGAGATGATGATCCAAAGAAGTTGAGCTCGGCTTAACAAAGTGACGACGTGTCTAGCGTAGGTCGGCAGCCGTGGAGCAATATTACCGGCGGATCTCGGGTAGGGGGTCCCGAACTGTGCGTCTAGGCGGATGGTAACAGGAGACAAGGGACACGATGTTTTACCCAGGTTCGGGCCCTCTTGATGGAGGTAAAACCCTACGTCCTGCTTGATTGATATTGATATTGTGGATGTTTACAAGAGTGGATCTACCACGAGATCAAAGAGGCTAAACCCTAGAAGCTAGCCTATGGTATGATTGTTGTTTATGAGATTCTCTATCGACTAGCCTGGCCCCCTGTTTATATAATGCACCAGAGGCCAAGGATAACAAGAGTCCTAGCCGAATACGCCGGTGGGGGAGGAGTCCTTGTCTTGATCGCCAAGTCTTGTTGATTCTTCCTTGTATGTGGCAGCTCTCCGGACTGGCCCATGAGTATACGGCCATGGGGGTCCTCGGCCCAATCCAACTGATCGGGAGACGACGTGGTGAGTACCCCCTAGTCCTGGACACCGTCAGTAGGTGTGGGGAAATTTTCCCTAGGCAACTGACTATGTTACTAGACCGGTAATCACTATTGCAATTCTATTTGAGGGAGAGGCATAAGCTAACATACTTTCTCTACTTGGATCATATGCACTTATGATTAGAACTCTAGCAAGCATCCGCAACTACTAAAGGTTCATTAAGGTAAAACCCAACCATAGCATTAAAGTATCAAGTCCCCTTTATCCCGTACGCAAACAACCTACTTACTCGGTCTCAGGCTTCATCACACCACGCCACCCACCATAAGCAAATCATAAACATATTGCAAACCCTACATCGAATCCCTCACGCTATGCCGCGACACGGAGGGCACAATAGGACAACACCAATAATAAAATATGCAATTCAAACCAATCATAGCAATTCATCAATCACCGATAGGACAACGAAAATCTACTCAGACATCATAGGATGGCAACACATCATCGGAAAATAATATGAAGCATAAAGCACCATGTTCAAGTAGAGGGTACAGCGGGTTGCGGGAGAGTGGACCGCTGTAGATAGAGGGGGGAAGGTGATGGAGATGTTGGTGAAGATGACGGTGGTGTTGGTGAAGATCGCGGTGATGATGATGGCTCCCGGCAGCGCTCCGG
This sequence comes from Aegilops longissima, assembly GCA_021605205.1. Taxonomy (NCBI): domain Eukaryota; kingdom Viridiplantae; phylum Streptophyta; class Magnoliopsida; order Poales; family Poaceae; genus Aegilops; species Aegilops longissima. Next base: position 450,755,298 of record CM038681.1, on the reverse strand, counting down.
CACCACCGGAAGCAAGGGGGGAGAGGCCCCCTTCTTCTTCTTCTTCCTTGACCTCCTCTCTAGATGGGAGAGGGGTTTCCCCTCTATTCCTTGGCTCCCATGGCTTGGGAGGGGCGAGAGCCCCTCCGAGATTGGATCTATCTCTCTGTTTCTGCGTTCTCCGCTGGCTCTGTTTCACCATTTCGCGTATATATGGAGATCCGTAACTCCGATTGGCCTGAAACCTTCGCCGTGATTTTTTCCTAATATTAGCTTTCTTGCGGCAAAGAAGAGCGCCAACCGCTTTACGGTGGGCTCACGAGGGTAGGGGCGCGCCCCTACCTCGTGACCACCTCGAACACCGCCTCGCGTGGATTTTTCTTCCGAATTTTCCATATTTTCCAAAGATAAGCTCCGTCTGCTTTTATCCCGCTTTGGACTCCGCTTGATATGGATATTCTGCGAAACATAAAACATGCAATGATGTGAACTGCATGGCAATCGGATCAATATGTTAGTCCCAAAAATAATATAAAAAGTGGCCAAAAAGTATATGAAAGTGGATAATATTGGCATGGAACAATCAAAAATTATAGATACGATGGAGACGTATCAGCATCCCCAAGCTTAATTCCTGCTCTTCCTCAAGTAGGTAAATGATAAAAAAATTAATTTTTGATGTGGAATGCTACCTAGCATAATCTTGATCATATGTCTAATCATGGCATGAATATTAAGACACGAGTGATTCAAAGCAATAGTCTATCATTTGACATAAAAACAATAATACTTCAAGCATACCAACCAAGCAATTATGTCTTATTGAAATAACATAGCCAAAGAAAGCTCATCCCTACAAAACCATATAGTCTGGCTATGCTCCATCTTCACCACACAAAATATTCACATCATGCACAACCCCGATGACAAGCCAATCAATTGTTTCATACTTTTGACGTTCTCAAACCTTTTCAAATTTCACGCAATACATGAGCGTGAGCCATGGACATAGCACTATAGGTGGAATAGAATATGATGATGGGGGTTATGTGGAGAAGACAAAGAGGAGAAAGTCTCACATCAACTAACTGAAGGAAATATGCCCTAGAGGCAATAATAAAGTTATTATTTATTTCCTTATATCATGATAAATGTTTATTATTCATGCTAGAATTGTATTAACCGGAAACATAATACATGTATGAATACATAGACAAACAGATAGTCACTAGTATGCCTCTACTAGACTAGCTCATTAATCGAAGATGGTTATGTTTCCTAACCATAGACATGTGTTGTCATTTGATTAATGGGATCACATCATTAGGAGAATGATGTGATTGACATGACCCATTTCGTTAGCTTAGCACTTGATCGCTTAGTATGTTGCTTATGCTTTCTTCATGACTTATACAAAGTTCCTGCAACTATAAGATTATGCAAACTCCGTTTACGGAGGAACACTTTGTGTGCTACCAAACGTCACAACGTAATCGGGTGATTATAAAGGTACTCTCAGGTGTCTCCAAAAGTATATGTTGAGTTGGCATGAATCGAGATTAGGTTTTGTCACTCCGATTGCCTGGAGAGGTATCTCTGGCCTTCTCGGTAATACACATCACATAAGCCTTGCAAGCATTACAACTAATGAGTTAGTTGTGAGATGATGTATTATGGAACGAGTAAAGAGACTTACCGTAACTAGATTAAATTAGGTATTGGATACCGACGATCGAATCTCGGGTAAGTAACATACCGATGACAAAGGGAACAACGATGTTGTTATGCAGTTTGACCGATAAAGATCTTCGAGAATATGTAGGAACCAATATGGGCATCCAGGTTCCGCTATTGGTTATTGACCGAGAATGGTTCTAGGTCATGTCTACATAGTTCTCGAACCCGTAGGGTCCGCACGCTTAACGCTTCGATGACAGTTCATTATGAGTTTATAAGTATTGATGTACCAAGGTAGTTCGAGTCCGGATGTGATCACGGACATGACGAGGAGTCTCGAAATGGTCGAGACATAAAGATTGATATATTGAAGCCTACATTTGGACATCGGAAATGTTCCGAGTGAAATCGAATTTATCGAGTACCGGAGGTTACCGAACCCCCGGAACTATATGGGCCATAGTGGGCCTTGGAGGAAAGGAGAAAGGGCCAGCCCTAGGTGGCAAGCCTCCCCCTTCCCTAGTCCTATTAGGACTAGGAAAGGTGGCCGCCCCTCTCTCTCTTTCCCCTCCGGGAATCCTATTCCAACTAGGATTGAGGGGAATCCTACTCCCTGAGGGAGTAGGACTCCTGGCGCACCCCTCTTGGCCGGCCAGCCCCTCCCCTTGGCTCCTTTATATATGGGGGGGGGGCACCCCAAGACACACAAGTTGATCTACGGATCGTTCCTTAGCCGTGTGCGGTGCCCCTTCCACCATATTCCACTTCGTCATATCGTCATGGAGCTTAGGCGAAGCCCTGCGCGGAGAAGTCATATCGTCATGAGCTTAGGCGAAGCCCTGCATCGGTGGAGCATCATCATCGCCACCACGCCGTCGTCTTGACGGAACTCATCCCGACACTTTGCTGGATCGGAGTCCGGGATCGCCATCGAGCTGAACGTGTGCGAACTCGGAGGTGCCGTGCGCTCGGTGCTTGGATCGGTCGGATCGTGAAGACGTCGACTACATCAACCGCGTTGTTATAACGCTTCGCTTCGGTCTCACGAGGGTACGGGACGGACACTCTCCCTCTCGTTGCTATGCCATCACCATGGTCTTGCGTGATCGTAGGAAATTTTTGAAATTACTACGCTCCCCAACAAAGGTATCGAGCCTGGTTTTATGCGTTGATGTCATATGCACGAGTAGAACACAAGTGAGTTGTGGGCGATATAAGTCATACTGCTTACCAGCATGTCATACTTTGGTTCAGCGGTATTGTGAGATGAAGCGGCCGGACCGACATTACGCGTGACGCTTACGCGAGACTGGTTTCACCGCTCGAGCACTAGTTGCTTAAAGGTGACCGGCGGTGTCTGTCTCTCTCACTTTAGTTGAACCGAGTGTGGCTACGCCCGGTCCTTGCGAAGGTTAAGACAGCACCAACTTGACAAACTATCGCTGTGGTTTTGATGCGTAGGTAAGAACGGTTCTTGCTCAGCCCGTAGCAGCCACGTAAAACTTGCAACAACAAAGTAGAGGACGCCTAACTTGTTTTTGCAGGGCATGTTGTGATGTGATGTGGTCAAGACGTGATGCTATATTTTATTGTATGAGATGATCATGTTTTGTAACCGAGTTATCGGCAATCGCAGGAGCCATATGGTTGTCGCTTATTGTATGAATGGCAAAAGCCATGTAATTGCTTTACTTTATCACTAAGCAGATGGCGATAGTCGAGAAGCAATAGTTGGCGAGATGACAACGATGCTACGATGGAGATCAAGGTGTCGCGCGGTGACGATGGTGATCATGACGGTGCTTCGAGATGGAGATCACAAGCACAAGATGATGATGACCATATCATATCACTTATATTGATTGCATGTGATGTTTATCCTTTATGCATCTTATCTTGCTTTGTTTGACGGTAGCATTATAAGATGATCTCTCACTAAAATTATCAAGAAGTGTTCTCCTGAGTATGCACCGTTGCTAAAAGTTCAGAGTACCCGGACACCACGTGATGATCGGGTGTGATAAGTTCTACGTCCATCTACAACGGGTGCAAGCCAGTTTTGCACACGCAGAATACTCAGTTAAACTTGACGAGCCTAGCATATGCAGATATGGCCTCGAACACGGAGACCGAAGGTCGAACGTGAATCATATAGTAGATATGATCAACATAGTGATGTTCACCATTGAAACTACTCCATCTCACGTGATGATCGGACATGGTTTAGTTGATTTGGATCACGTAAACACTTAGATGACTAGAGAGATGTCTGTCTAAGTGGGAGTTTTTTTTAATATGATTAATTGAACTTAAATTTATCATGAACTTAGTACCTGATAGCATTTTGCTTGTCTATGTTTACTGTAGATAGATGGCTCGTGCTGTTGTTCCGTTGAATTTTAATGCGTTCCTTGAGAAAGCAAAGTTGAAAGATGATGGTAGCAATTACACGGACTGGGTCCGTAACTTGAGGATTATCCTCATTGCTGCACACGTAAGAATTACGCCCCGAAGCACCGCTGGGTGCCAACCTGCTGCGGGAGCTGCACGAAGTTGTGAACGTCTGGCAAAGCAAAGTCGATGACTACTCTATAGTTCAATGTGCCATGCTTTACGGCTTAGAACCGGTCTTCAACGACGTTTTGAACGTCATGGAGCATATGAGATGTTCCAGAGTTGAAGTTAATATTTCAAGCAAATGCCCGGATTGAGAGATATGAAGTCTCCAATAAGTTCTATAGCTGCAAGATGGAGGAGAATAGTTCTCACAAGTGAGCACATACTCAAAATGTCCGGGTATAATAATCACTTAATTCAGCTGGGAGTTAATCTTCCGGATGATAGTGTCATTGATGAAATTCTCCAATCATCGCCACCAAGCTACAAGAGCTTCGTGATGAACTATAATATGCAAGGAATGACTAAGACAATTCTGAGCTCTTCGCAATGCTAAAAGCCACGGAGGTAGAAATCAAGAAAGAGCATCAAGTGTTGATGGTCAACAAGACCACTAGTTTCAAGAAAAGGGCAAAGGGAAGAAGAAGGAAACTTCAAAAGAACAGCAAGAAAGTTGCTGATCAAGAGAAGAAACCCAAGTCTGGACCTAAACCTGAAATCGAGTGTTTTTACCGCAAGCGATCGACATTTGAAGCGGAACTGCCCCAAGTATTTGGCGGATAAGAAGGATGGCAAGGTGAACAAAGGTATATGTGATATACATGTTATTGATGTGTACCTTACTAGAGCTCGTAGTAGCACTGGTATTTGATACTGGTTCTGCTAATATTTGCAACTCAAACAGGACTACGGAATAGACGAGCACCGCAAAGGACGAGGTGACGATCGTGCGTGGGAAATGGTTCCAAAGTCAATGTGATCGCGGTCGGCACGCTACCTCTACATCTACCTTCGGGATTAGTTTTAGACCTAAATAATTGTTATTTGGTGCCGCGTTGAGCATGAACATTATATCTGGATCTTGTTTGATGCGAGACGGTTATTCATTTAAATTAGAGAATAATGGTTGTTCTATTTATATGAGTAATATCTTTTATGGTCATGCGCCCTTGAAGAATGGTCTATTCTTGTTGAATCTCGACAGTAGTGATACACATATTCATAATGTCGAAGCCAAAAGATGCAGAGTTGATAATGATAGTGCAACTTATTTGTGGCACTCGCCGTTTAGGTCATATCGGTGTAAACGCATGAAGAAACTCCATACAGATGGACTTTTGGAATCACTTGATTATGAATCACTTGGTACTTATGAACCGTGCCTCATGGGCAAGATGACTAAAACACCGTTCTCCGTTGTATGGAGAGAGCAGACTTGTTGGAAATCATACATACAGATGTGTGTGGTCCGATGAATGTTGAAGCTCGTGGCGGATATCGTTATTTTCTCACCTTCACAGATGATTTAAGCAGATATGGGTATATCTACTTGATGAAACATAAATCTGAAACATTTGAAAAGTTCAAAGAATTTCAGAGTGAAGTTGAAAATCATCGTAACAAGAAAATAAAGTTTCTACGATCTGATCGTGGAGGAGAATATTTGAGTTACGAGTTTGGTCTACATTTGAAGCAATGCGAATAGTTTCGCAACTCACGCCACCGGAACACCACAGCGTAATGGTGTGTCCGAACGTCGAATCGTACTTTACTAGATATGGTGCGATCTATGATGTCTATGTCCGATTTACCGCTATCGTTTTGGGGTTATGCTTTAGAGACGGCCGCATTCACGTTAAATAGGACACCGTCAAAATCCATTGAGACGACGCCTTATGAACTATGGTTTGGCAAGAAACCAAAGTTGTCGTTTCTGAAAGTTTGGGGTTGCGATGCTTATGTGAAAAAACTTCAACCTGATAAGCTTGAACCCAAATCGGAAAAATGTGTCTTCATAGGATACCCAAAGGAGACAATTGGGTATGCCTTCTATCACAGATCCGAAGGCAAGACATTCGTTGCTAAGAATGGATCCTTTCTAGAGAAGGAGTTTCTCTCGAAAGAAGTGAGTGGGAGGAAAGTGGAACTTGATGAGGTAATAGTACCAGCTCCCTTATTGGAAAGTAGTTCATCACGAAATCAGTTTCGTAACAACTACACCAATTAGCGAGGAAGATAATGATAATGATCATGAAACTTCAGATCAAGTTGTCACCGAACTCAGAGATCAACCAGAATAAAATCCGAACCAGAGTGGTACGGTAATCCTATTCGAAGTCATGCTACTAGATCATGGTGAACCTACGAACTATGAAGAAGCGATGGTGAGCCCAGATTCCATAAAATGGCTTGAAGCCATGAAATCTGAGATGGGATCCATGTATGAGAACAAAGTATGGACTTTGGTAGACTTGCCCGATGATCGGCAAGCTATTGAGAATAAATGGATCTTTAAGAAGAAGAGTGACGCTGATGGTAATGTAACTGTCTACAAAGCTCGACTTGTTGCAAAAGGTTTTCGATAAGTTCAAGGGGTTGACTACGATGAGACTTTCTCACCAGAAGCGATGCTTAAGTCTGTCCGAATCATGTTAGCAATTGCCGCATTTTATGATTATGAAATTTGGCAAATGGATGTAAAACTGCATTCTTGAATGGATTTCTAGAAGAAGAGTTGTATATGATGCAACCAGAAGGTTTTGTTGATCCAAAGGGTGCTAACAAAGTGTGCAAGCTCCAACGATCAATTTATGGTCCGTGCAAGCCTCTTGAGTTGGAATAAACGCTTTGATAGTGTGATCAAAGCATATGGTTTTATACAGACTTTTGGAGAAGCTCAGATTTACAAGAAAGTGAGTGGGAGCTCAGTAGCATTTCGATATTATATGTGGACGACATATTGTTGATTGGAAATGATATAGAATTTCTGGATAGCATAAAAGGATACTTGAATAAAAGTTTTTCAATGAAAGACCTCGGTGAAGCTGCTTATATATTGGGCATCAAGATCTATAGAGATAGATCAAGACGCTTAATTGACTTTCACAAAGCACATACCTTGATAAAGTTTTGAAGAAGTTCAAAATGGATCGAGCAAAAAAGTTTTTACCTGTAGTACAAGGTATAAGATTGAGTCGACTCAATGCCCGACCACAGCAGAAGATAGAGAGAAATGAAAATGTTCCTATGCTTCAGCCATAGGCTCTATCATGTATGCAATGCTGTGTACCAGACCGACGTATGCTTAGTCAGTAAGCTTGGCAGAAGGTACCAAAGTAATCCAGAGTGGATCATCGGACAGCGGTCAAGAACATCCCGAAATACCGAAAAGGACTAAGGATATGTTTCTCGATATGGAGGTGACAAAGAGCTAGTCGTAAATGGTTACGCCGATGCAAGCTTTGACACCGATCCGGACGATTCTAAATCGCAAACCGGATACGTATTTTTATTAAACGGTGGAGCTGTCGGTTGGTGCAGTTCTAAACAAAGCGTCGTGGCGGGATCTACATGTGAAGCGGAGTACATAGCTGCTTCGAAGCAGCAAATGAAGGAGTCTGGATGAAAGAGTTCATTTCCGATCTGGGTGTCATACCTAGTGCATCGGGACCAATGAAGATCTTCTGTGACAATATTGTGCAATTGCCTTGGCAAAGGAATCCAGATTTCACAAGAGGACCAAGCATATCAAGAGACGCTTCAATTCCATTCGGGACCAAGTCCAAGTGGGAGACATAGAGATTTGCAAAATACATACGGATCTGAATGTTGCGACCCGCTGACTAAGCCTCTTCCACGAGCAAAACATGATCAGCACCAAGACTCCATGGGTGTTAGAATCATTACCGTGTAATCTAGATTATTGACTCTAGTGCAAGTGGGAGATCTGAAGGAAATATGCCCTAGAGGCAATAATAAAGTTATTATTTATTTCCTTATATCATGATAAATGTTTATTATTCATGCTAGAATTGTATTAACCGAAACATAATACATGTATGAATACATAGACAAATGATAGTCACTAGTATGCCTCTACTAGACTAGCTCATTAATCAAGATGGTTATGTTTCCTAACCATAGACATGTGTTGTCATTTGATTAATGGGATCACATCATTAGGAGAATGATGTGATTGACATGACCCATTTCGTTAGCTTAGCACTTGATCGCTTAGTATGTTGCTTATGCTTTCTTCATGACTTATACAAAGTTCCTGCAACTATAAGATTATGCAACTCCGTTTACGGAGGAACACTTTGTGTGCTACCAAACGTCACAACGTAATCGGGTGATTATAAAGGTACTCTACAGGTGTCTCCAAAAGTATATGTTGAGTTGGCATGAATCGAGATTAGGTTTTGTCACTCCGATTGTCGGAGAGGTATCTCTGGCCTTCTCGGTAATACACATCACATAAGCCTTGCAAGCATTGCAACTAATGAGTTAGTTGTGAGATGATGTATTACGGAACGAGTAAAGAGACTTACCGTAACGAGATTGAACTAGGTATTGGATACCGACGATCGAATCTCGGGTAAGTAACATACCGATGACAAAGGGAACAACGATGTTGTTATGCGGTTTGACCGATAAAGATCTTCGTAGAATATGTAGGAACCAATATGGGCATCCAGGTTCCGCTATTGGTTATTGACCGAGAATGGTTCTAGGTCATGTCTACATAGTTCTTGAACCCGTAGGGTCCGCACGCTTAACGCTTCGATGACAGTTCATTATGAGTTTATAAGTATTGATGTACCAAGGTAGTTCGAGTCCCGGATGTGATCACGGACATGACGAGGAGTCTCGAAATGGTCGAGACATAAAGATTGATATATTGGAAGCCTACATTTGGACATTGGAAATGTTCCGAGTGAAATCGAAATTTACTGAGTACCGGAGGTTACCGAACCCCGGGAACTATATGGGCCATAGTGGGCCTTGGAGGAAAGGAGAAAGGGCCAGCCCTAGGTGGCACGCGCCTCCCCTTCCCTAGTCCTATTAGGACTAGGAAAGGTGGGCCGCCCCTCTCTCTTTCCCCTCCGGGAATCCTATTCCAACTAGGATTGAGGGGAATCCTACTCCGGAGGGAGTAGGACTCCTGGCCGCCTCTCTGGCCGGCCAGCCCCTCCCCTTGGCTCCTTTATATACGGGCAGGGGCACCCCAAGACACACAAGTTGATCTACGGATCGCTCCTTAGCCGTGTCGGTGCCCCTTCCACCATATTCCACTTCGTCATATCGTCATGGAGCTTAGGCGAAGCCTCGCGCCGGAGAAGTCATATCGTCATGAGCTTAGGCGAAGCCCTGCGTCGGTGGAGCATCATCATCGCCACCACGCCGTCGTCTTGACGGAACTCATCCCGACACTTTGCTAGATCGGAGTCCGGGATCGCCATCGAGCTGAACGTGTGCGTAACTCGGAGGTGCCGTGACGCTCGGTGCTTGGATCGGTCGGATCGTGAAGACGTCGACTACATCAACCGCGTTGTTATAACGCTTCCGCTTTCGGTCTCGAGGGTACGTGACGGACACTCTCCCCTCTCGCTGCTATGCCATCACCATGGTCTTGCGTGATCGTAGGAAATTTTTGAAATTACTACGCTCCCCAACACTAGGCGATCAACGGGCTATGGAGATGCCCATCAATAGATATCAATGTGAGGAGTAGGGATTGCCATGCAACGGATGCACTAAGAGCTATAAGTGTATGAAAGCTCAAACTGGAAACTAAGTTTGTATGCATCCAACTTGCTTGCTCATGAAGACCTTGGGCATTTGAGGAAGCCCATCATCGGAATATACAAGCCAAGTTCTATAATGAAAATTCCCACTAGTATATGAAAGTGAAAGCATAGGATACTCTCTCTATGAAGAACATGGTGCTACTTTGAAGCACAAGTGTGGTAAAAGGATAGTAACATTGCCCCTTCTCTCTTTTTCTCTCATTTTTTTCTTTTTTTTTCTTTTTTTGGGCCTTCTCTCTCTTTTTTTTTTTTTTGCCTTTTTTTCGTCCGGAGTCTCATCCCGACTTGTGGGGGAATCATAGTCTCCATCATCCTTTCCTCACTGGGGTAATGCTCTAATAATGATGATCATCACACTTCTATTTACTTACAACTCAATATTACAACTCGATATCTAGAACAAAGATATTACTCTATATGAATGCCTCCGGCGATGTACCGGGATGTACAATGATCTAGCGTAGCAATGACATCACAAAAACGGACAAGCCATGAAAACCTCATGCTAGCTATCTTACGTTCATGCAAAGCAATATGACAATGAATGCTCAAGTCATGTATATGATGATGATGGAAGTTGCATGGCAATATATCTCGGAATGGCTATGGAAATGCCATGATAGGTAGGTATGGTGGCTGTTTTGAGGAAGATATAATGAGGCTTATGTGTGACAGAGCGTATCGTATCACGGGGTTTGATGCATCGCTAAGTTTGCACCAACTCTCGAGGTGAAAAGGGCAATGCACGGTACATCAAGAGGCTAGCAATGATGGAAGGGTGAGATTGCGTATAATCCATGGACTCAACATTAGTCATAAAGAACTCACATACTTATTGCAAAAATCTATTAGTCATCGAAGCAAAGTACTACGCGCATGCTCCTAGGGGGATAGATTGGTAGGAAAATACCATCGCTCATCCCCGACCGCCACTCATAAGGAAGGCAATCAATAAACACCTCATGCTCCGACTTCGTTACATAACGGTTCACCATACGTGCATGCTACGGGACTTGCAAACCTCAACACAAGTATTTCTCAATGTCACAATTACTCAACTAGCACGACTCTAATATCACCACCTTTATATCGCAAAGCTATTGCAAGGAATCAAACATATCATATTCAGTGATCTACAAGTTTATGTAGGATTTTATGACTAACCATGTGAATGACCAGTTCCTGTCATCTCTCTAAATATATATAAGTGAAGCAAGAGAGTTTAATTCTTTCTACAAAAGATATTCCCAAGCTCTAACAAATATAAGTGAAGCAAAAGAGCATTCTACAAATGGCGGTTGTCTATGTAAAGAGAAACAGGCAATCCAAACTTCAAATGATATAAGTGAAGCACATGAAGAATTCTATAAATCCATACTCAAAATATATAAGTGAAGTGCATAGAGAATTCTATAAATCAACCAAGGACCTTCTCATAACAGCATGGTGCATAAAATAAAAATAAAACCTAATTGCAAAAGACGCTCCAAGACTTGCACATATCGCATGAACGAAACGAATCTGAAAACATACCGATATTTGTTGAAGAAAGAGGGGATGCCTCCCCAGCATTCCCAAGCTTAGACGCTTGAGTCTCATTGAATATTTACTTGGGGTGCCTCGGGCATCCCCAAGCTTTAGCTCTTGCCTCTCTTCCTTCTTCTCACATCGAAACCTTCTCGATCATCGAACACTTCATCCACACAAAACTTCAACAGAAAACTCGGTAAGATCCGTTAGTATAATAAAGCAAATCACTACTCTAAGTACTGTTGCAAACCAATTCATATTTTGTTTTTTCATTGTGTCTACTCTAATATAACTTTTTCATGGCTTAATCCACTGATATAAATTGATAGTTTCATCAAAACAAGCAAACTATGCATCAAAAACAGAATCGGTCTAAAACAGAACAGTCTGTAGCAATCTGAACATTCACCATACTTCTGGTACTTGAAACATTCTGCCAAAATTAGGAAAAATAAAAAATTTGTACAGCAATACAGTTCAAAAAGAATCAGAACCATTTGACGTTCCAGTAAAAAATTAAAATTCACGCGCTACAGCCAAAGTTTCTGTCCTGCACCGCACAAACCAACAAGCATTGAAAACATCCTAAAGGCAAACCTTGGCACATTATTTTTATAATAAAATGGAATTGTAAAAGGGGATAATTATTTTTGTTGAGAAGTTTCTGTAATCAAGATTCACAAAGTTGCCGTGAGCATGAACAAAGTTCAAGGAGCTCTCCCACTTCAACGATGCTTGTCTTTCTTACTTTCACTTTCCTTTTTGAATTTTTTTTAGGTTCCCCTCTTTATTTTTGTTGTTTTTAAACTATATGAAAGCACTCAACAGAAATAAATGACTCTCTAAAACTTACGGGTTGTCTCCCTGGCAGCGCTTTCTTTAAAGCCATTAAGCTAGGCATATAGTGCTCAAGTAGTGAATCCACCCGGATCCCAAGGTATATCAAAACCAATTTTAATTAACAATGATTTGTAATTTAGTAGTGAGCACAAAGTAACATATATCATGCAACAACGAAGTCTAACTCTCTTCCTATGCATCAGCATGTCATAAAAGAACAATTCATGCACACCAAGTAAAGGCCAATGCATAGTATAAGCAGTTTCTTGCAATTCTATCGTGTTGGAAACATAGAGAGGTGGAGATAGAGTTCCTCTCTCATAATAATTGCAAGTAGGAGAAGCAAGCACATGCGTATTACATTCATCAAAATTATCATGTGCAACGGTAAAAGGCAACCCATCAATATAATCCTTAATAAGCACAAACTTCTCCAATATAGTGTAGTCGGGAGAATTCAAAAAGATAATAGGACTATCATGCGTGGGTGCAATAGCAACAATTTCATTCATAACATAAGGAACTATAGCAAGTTCATATCCATAAGCATAATTCATATTGGCATCTTGGCCACAAGCATAGCAAGCATCATCAAAAAGGGATACTTCTAGCGAATCAATGGGATCATAACAATCACCATAGCAATCATCCTTCGGTAAGCACGAAGGGGAATTAAACAATGTATGAGTTGAAGAGTTACTATCATTACAAGGTGGGCACGGGTGATCAATCCGCTCTTCCTCCTTTTGTTCTTCGCTCTCCTCCTCATCTTTTTCATCCAATGAGCTCACAGTTTCATGAACTTCCTCTTCCATAGATTCCTGCAAAATATTAGTCTCTTCTTGGACAGCAGATACTTTCTCAATAAGTGCATTAATTTTATAATTGTATTTATAATTCTCATAGCAATATTTGAGGATAGCTAAATTTTCAGATCTATAAACAGCATCATCAAAATCTTCAAACTCTTTACACATAGATTCAATTTCATAAGCACCCATAAAAGCAACAAATTCTTCTATTTGTTCCACATCATAGTAATCATATATACCATTAGAATAAGAAGCTAAGGTTTCATTATCATTAAATTTGCATGAAAAGGGAAGGTGTGGAGCCTTCATCCTAGAGCAACAAGTATAATCATAACTCACGCATAGTTGCCAAGCATACCACTTCAATATATGAATTTGATCCCATAATAGTTTCCCTTTTTGTGTTAAGCGATAATCCCTAAAGTATTCACGTTGATCCAATGTTACTCCCATTACATAATTTAAATGGGGTTTTCTCAGGATTATTAAAGTAGTACATAATATCTGTCACATAACGAGCATCGAGGGTTTTAGGAGGTTCCTCATCTCCATGAGTAGCAAGTACACCTAATGTTTTTTGTATTTCGTGTTCCATATCCATAACTAAAGATAGAGAACAACTAAGAACAGCAAATAAAAATTACTTAGTGATAAAGAAAACACGCACACACGAGAATATTCACCCCATGCTATAACTCCCCGTCAACGGCGCCAGAAAAAGGTCTTGATAACCCACAAGTATAGGGGATCGTAACAGTTTTCGATAAGTAAGAGTGTCGAACCCAACGACGAGCTAAAGGTAGAACAAATATTCCCTAAGTTCTGTCGACCACTGATACAACTCTATGCACGCTTGACGTTCGCTTTATCTAGAACAAGTATGAAACTAGAAGTACTTTGTAGGTGTTTTTGGGTAAGCTTGCAAGAGAGTAAAGAGCACGAAAATAAAACTAGGGGCTGTTTAAGTAAAGACACAACAAAAGTAAATATAGAGAGTGTGGAAAAGTGATGGTAGGTGTGGCGAAATTGTCCCTAGGCAACTGACTATGTTACTAGACCGGTAATCACTATTACAATTCTATTTGAGGGAGAGGCATAAGCTAACATACTTTCTCTACTTGGATGATATGCACTTATGATTGGAACTCTAGCAAGCATCCGCAACTACTAAAGATTCATTAAGGTAAAACCCAACCATAGCATTAAAGTATCAAGTCCCTTTATCCCATACATGAAACAACCTACTTACTCGGTCTCAGGCTTCACCACCACGCCACCCACCATAAGCAAATCATAAACATATTGCAAACCCTACAGCGGTAATCCCTCACGCTATGCCGACACGGAGGGCACAATAGGACAACACCAATAATAAAATATGCAATTCAAACCAATCATAGCAATTCATCAATCACCGATAGGACAACGAAATTCTACTCAGACATCATAGGATGGCAACACATCATCGGAAAATAATATGAAGCATAAAGCACCATGTTCAAGTAGAGGGTACAGCGGGTTGCGAGAGTGGACCGCTGTAGATAGAGGGGGAAGGTGATGGAGATGCTGGTGAAGATGACGGTGGTGTTGGTGAAGATCATGGTGATGATGATGGCCCCTGCAGCCTCCGGCGCCACCGAAGCAAGGGGAGAGAGGCCCCTTCTTCTTCTTCTTCCTTGACCTCCTCCCTAGATGGGAGAAGGGTTTCCCCTCTGTTCCTTGGCTCCCATGGCTTGGGAGGGCGAGAGCCCTCCGAGATTGGATCTATCTCTGCTTTCGCGTTCTCCGATAGCTCTGCTTCACCGCTTTCAGATATATGGAGATCCGTAATCTGATTGGCCTGAAACCTTCGCCGTGATTTTTTTCCGAATATTAGCTTTCTTGCGGCAAAAGAAGAGCGCCAACCGCCTTCTGGCGGGCTCACGAGGTAGGGGCGCGCCCGGGGGCGCCTGCCACTCGTGACCACCTCGGCACCGCCTCGCGTGGATTTTTCTTCCGAATTTTCCATATTTTCCAAAATAAGCTCCGTCTGTTTTTATCCCATTTGGACTCCATTTGATATGGATATTCTGCTAAACATAAAACATGCAATGCATGAAACTGCACTGGCATCGGATCAATATGTTAGTCCCAAAAATAATATAAAAAGTTGCCAAAAAGTATATGAAAGTGAATAATATTGGCATGGAACAATCAAAAATTATAGATACGACGGAGACGTATCAGACACATCCGTGACATTTTGGGCCGAACGAATTTTTTTCCTGTCATACATATGACACTTTGATGTCGACTACACAACCTTCTTCTTGTAGACGTTGTTGGGCCTGCAAGTGCACAGGTTTGTAGGAAAGTAGCAAATTTCCCTTAAGTGGATGACCTAAGGTTTATCAATCCGTAGGAGGCGTAGGATGAAGATGGTCTCTCTCAAACAACCCCGCAACCAAATAACAAAGAGTCTCTTGTGTCCCCAACACACCTGTCGGTGTCAAAACCGGCGGATCTCGGGTATGGGGTCCCGAACTATGCGTCTAGGCGGATGGTAACAGGAGACAAGGGACACGATGTTTTTACCCAGGTTCGGGCCCTCTCGATGGAGGTAATACCCTACTCCTGCTTGATTAATATTGATGATATGGGTAGTACAAGAGTAGATCTACCACAAGATCAAGGAGGCTAAACCCTAGAAGCTAGCCTATGGTATGATTGTTGTTCGTCCTACGGACTAAAACCCTTCGGTTTATATAGACACCGGATAGGTTAGGGTTACACAGAGTCGGTTACAATGGTAGGAGATCTACATATCCGTATCGCCAAGCTTGCCTTCCATGCCAAGGAAAGTCCCATCCCGACACGGACGAAGTCTTCAATCTTGTATCTTCATAGTCTTGGAGTCCGCCGTGACGATAGTCGGGCTATCCGGACACCCCTAGTCCGGACTCCTCAAGAGCCCTCGAACCAGGCTTCAATGACGACGAGTCCGGCGCATATTGTCTTCGGCATTGCAAGGCGGGTTCCTCCTCGAATACTTCATAGAAGGTTTTGAACAAAAGGATAGTGTCCGGCTCTGCAAAACAAGTTCCACATTCCACCGTAGAGAGAATAACTTTTGCACAGATCTGCTGACGTATTCCGCGGCGTGACATCACACCATGGCCAGGCCTTTATATGAATTGTTTTTTACCGTTCCACCTTAGCGCGTTTAGCGAGGCAGTTTCCTTGGCACGTCTTATCAAAGCATAGATCATGCCCCCTTATTATGGGATTCTCATCAATACGGACGTGGGTAACCCATCCGCGCCATTAATTATGGCGCTTGGGAGATAAGAGAGTTTTACCAGGGTGGCGAGGGACGCATAGCTTCGTCCGTCCATATAAGGGGATAAGGATCCATCTTTTCACCTACGCCTTCTTCCTCCTTTGCTCATCCATTTCCGCGCACTCGAGCTCTAGCACCCAAGTCCGCATTCCTCCTCAACCTTCTCCAACCATGTCAGGAGCGGGAGGCAGATGGATGGCCTCCTCCATCACGGAGGGGCACATCACAAGACTGCGGGAGGCCAGATACTTGTCCGGCGATATTGCGCACAGGCTGCCCGACGCGGGGCAGCTCATTCCAACCCCCATGCCCCATGAGAGGGTGGTGTTTCTCCCCCACTTCCTCCGCGGACTAGGTTTTCCACTTCACCCATTTGTCCGGGGGCTCATGTTCTACTACGGCCTGGACTTCCACGACCTGGCCCCGAATTTCGTCCTCAACATCTCGGCGTTTATCATCGTGTGCGAGGCCTTCCTCTGCATCCAGCCCCACTTCGGACTATGGCTGAAGACCTTTAATGTCAGGCCGAAGGTTGTGGGTGGCCGTCAAGCGGAGTGCGGAGGCGCCATGGTCGGCAAGATGGCCAAAGTCTTATGGCTCGAGGGCTCCTTTGTGGAGACAATAAAGGGGTGGCAATCGGGGTGGTTCTACATCACCGAGCCACGCGACCCTGAATGGGTGGCGGCCCACGAATTCAGATCTGGATTCCCCACACGGCTCTCGTCATGGAAAGAGACGGGCCTGAAGTGGGGGGATTCGGACGAGCTATCCAGACTCCAAACATGCGTCCGAAACCTGGTGGACAAGAATCTCAGGCTTGTCGACGTAATCCAGGTGATGCTCATCTGCCGGATTCTCCCATGCCAACAATGGGCCTTCAATTTGTGGGAGTTCAATCCGGCACAACACCGAACCTTGAGCCGGCTCTTCGATACTACGTACGAAGATGCCTGGAAGGTGCTGTTCAAGGGCGCCGAAGCCCCCGCATCCGCTAACAAAGATCGCGGATACAGCTCGCGGCGTCAAGCCGGCGAGGTAAGTTATTTTACCCTTTACGGGACTCTTTTTTCATAGATTGACTCTACGTGGGATCTCAAAACTCCCTATTCTTTGACAGACTGGTTGAAGACGCCCGGACAGATTAACCGTCCGGCCTTTGCCGAAGACCCAGCGGACGCCTGATTGATGGGGCTGCTGGCTCCGCACCCCATGTGGTGCCGGAGAAGAAGGCTAAGAAGGAGGCCACGGAACTCAAGGAGCTCCCGACGCCAGTGATGTCGATTCTGAAGCAGAATCTTCTCTCAAGACGAGGAGGAAGAAGAAGCTTCTCCCCAGCCGGGGAGGAGAGGAAAAGGAAGGCCGTCCCAACTGGGGAGGCCGGAGGGTCCAAGAAGGGAAGAACCCTTCCTCCGGACTTCTCCACCAACGTCGACGATGACGAGGAGGATTGGCCTACAAGGGCCAAGCCCCTGGCGAGATCGTAAGTGTCCGGATACCCATGGCTTTTTATTATTGCAGAGTGTTCTCTAATGTCGAACAATCGTGCAGCCTGCCCAAGGGTGAGTTCGCCGATTCATCGAGCGCGTCCCTAGGCTCGTCGTAAATGGAGAGTACTTGCTTCCGACCGCCTCCTCGCCTCACGCCATGGACGACGCCAGTGGTGGGGCCCCAAGGGGCTTGGTCAAGAGGAGGTGGCGCAGAGGTGCCACAAGGCAACCCCCGGACTCAGCGCGCGGGGGGCAAGCCCCCAGGGGTCTAAGCCCGACCCTTGTCCGGACTCCATGCCGAACCTGCAGCGGTTCCGAGTCCGCAAGCGGTCCTTCGCAAGAAGGGTAAGACGCCGTGTCCTCCGGCCCAACCGAGGCACCGGATAGCTTACTAGAGGCGCCAACGGCGCCCATCGAGGAGGAGCACCGCACTGTTATGAGTGCGGTGATCCGACAGTTCAGTCCGCCAAGAGCGGGCTGACCAAGCCTGCACCAGCCTTCTAACAGGCTTTGAGGTAAGTTTAGAATATGTAAAAATATTACCGATAGACAGTAGCCCTCGATGCTTAGTTCGGCGTTCGAAAGAAAAGCCGGACTAAGGATCTAAAAGATATACGCAGGAGTCTAACATAAGTATGTCAATATGGGAATGCAGGCTGCGCTGCCGACCTCTGCCGACCGATCATGGAGGTCAATTCATTGAAGCGTAACCTCGAAGCGGTCCGAGAACGAGCTCGGACAAGCCAAGAAGCAGCTCGAGGACAAGGAAGGTAAGTAATACCTTATTAAAGAAATACCTTATAGAAAAGGTTTTGGTTGCAAAAATAACAGGAATAACTTGGTACTACAGGGCCACAAACGAGGTGGCGACCACAAGGAAGCGTGTCCGTGGTCGAAACAAAGCGGCCATGAACGCACCGAGCGAGAGAAGGGGAGGCGATCTGGCCAAGACGGAAAGAGCTCCAAGCTCGTGGAAAAACACGAGGGTTTGGGCGTGACTCAAGACTCGAGAGTCCGAGCTCGCCTCTGCTCTTGAGAGTGCCAAAGTTGCTAGGGCCGAGGCCCAAAAAGCCCTCCAAGAAATTGAGTCGTTGAAGAAGATAGCGCGGTAAGGCATTCTTTATGCAAAGCAAGCATGTGAAAGTGAATTACCTATTACTTACCCGGATTCGAGCTCTCCAGAGCATTCGCAGATTTGCCCGTGAGTGTGTCCGATGCTGCCGCATTCTACCACGCCAAGGAGGGAGCTCGACGGAAAAGGTGTTCGGTCTCAAGATGCCGAGGCCGAACATCCGGTGCCTCGAGCGACCAGCTGAAGCAGCTGGTCGAGCTCCACAAGGTCGCCGAACAGGCCATGAAGGGCCTTATAGCGCCGGGTGTGGCCATTGGAGGCCATGCCCGGAGCTACTTCGCTTGGTGCAGCGGCCGGTGGATGCCTGTCCCACGGATTGAAGTCATCAAGCGCTCCGCCTGCATTGAAGGTGTCCGTTGGGCCCTTGCCCATGCTAAAGTGCACCGGGCAAGCTGGATGCGGAGAAGCTTGTGACGGACGGGCCACCCAAGGGCCATGAGCATCGCACGCCGAAATGTACTATGAGGGCCTCCTGAAGGGTGCCCACCGAATAGCGGATGAGTGCTCCAAAGATGTATTTTTGAATAGGCTCGCATTTGTTATCCTGTACGCTGAAAACTTGTTCATATGCGCTAAGCAACGCTTGTTAATTTAAAATATTACCTTCTGTGCGGCCGTTTATCAAATTTGAGAGATGGCAAGTCGTTGGCTTCAGCCCCCATGCGATGAGTGCTTTGGGTGTTCGGGATAAACTTGAGCACTCTTGTTCCC
Source organism: Aegilops longissima (assembly GCA_021605205.1). Lineage (NCBI taxonomy): Eukaryota > Viridiplantae > Streptophyta > Magnoliopsida > Poales > Poaceae > Aegilops > Aegilops longissima. Next base: position 450,735,604 of record CM038681.1, on the reverse strand, counting down.
ATTCTTGGGTCCATCTAGGAGGCGCCAACACAACGAACAAGGCAACCGGACTTATAATGCTTGAACACTCTCACTTAGCCATAGAATTCTATAATTTTAAATTTCGCGAAGCCCCTAGTATTCGGAAGACCGAGTTCGGGCACTATCCACGCCTTGGTCGGACAATTCGGTTCCTCGCCTAAGCGGCATAAGTATTTAGGGACCCGAAAACCTCTCGAATCAGCGATCGCTCTCGCCCTATCATGACGGTCAGTTTTAGCTTTCCATCGAGGTGCTCGACCCAGCTCAACTGGGCACAATCGCAGGGTTCTCCCGGTGCTACCTTAGCCGATATAACTGAACGTAAGGTACCAAAACACGGAGCCGGCAAACCCAACTATTGACCCAAGACATGATTCGAGCCGATTCATATAATGCTATAAGTTCGGGGTGCTGCACTTGTGAAAGTGTTCGGACTTATCACACCATAATTTTGGGATACTTAAGCCCCTGGTGTATTGGCCGTACCAAAGTGTACGGTTGCAACATGTCGTGAAATGAACATATGTATAAATAAAGGAAGTAGAGCAATAATAAGCAAAAGCTATGTATTGTTTATTCAAAGAAGGTACTGTAATGAAAGCAGAACGATACAAATAGTGCGATAAGCAAGGGATGGGACTATCTAACATGTCCCCTTCCAGGGGTAAGCTACGGGATGATATGTAAAACAGGTATAATGCTCGTAATAGAGACCACCTGAACACTTTGACGTGGCTTACGCTTCCCGGCTGTTGCATCGTGAGTTCGGCGATTCTAGTGCTTGACAGACTTCAAAGGCGGAGTCCTGAAAGTAAGGAAAAGGAAGAAAAGGAAAAAAAGGAAAAGAATGACACAATCGGGCTCCCACAGTGCGGTCGAGCCGCATTCTTGGCGTGCCGTGGTCTTGCCCTCCCCATATGCCCATGGTATCTCCAGAGCGTAATTATGTACACGTAACACTAGCTTCGCAATTTCGCGAGAGCTGGGTTAGCCGGATTGCTACGCGTGCTTGAATCGTGCCAGCGGTCTTGTTGTAGGTTACTCGGGCGCGCTGATGTGTCCGGACGCTTAATGGCCGGACTCGAGAGTTGCTGTGAGAGGCTGCTTTGTACCTCCGCCACGAGGGTCGCTGTGTGCTCCTCCGCTCGGAGAGAGCGTTCGATGTTTCCATTGACCGAGATTACCTCGAGGGCCCGCATCTTGAGCTTGAGGTATGCGAGGTGCGGCACCGCATTGAACTTTGCAATGCGGTTCGTCCGAGCAATGGTATGATAGCCGCTGCGGAATGGGACGATGTCGAAGATTAACTCTTCGCCGGAAGTTATCCGGGATCCAAGACCACTTTGAGTGTAACCGAGCCCGCATAACCGCCTCTACACCGGTATGACGCCTTTAAAGGTCGCCTTTGTAGGTTTAATCCTTGAGGGTCTATGCCCATTTTGCGACCGTATCCCGATAAAGCAGGTTCAGTTGTTGCCGCCGTCCATCGACTCGTTAGGTGAAATCCGTCGATAATTGGGTCAAGAACCAATGCGCCAAACCTCCGTGGACGGATGCTAGTGGGTGGTCCTTCGATCGAAGGTGATCGGGCAGAAGACCATGGGTTGAACTTGGGCGATCGCTCCATCGCATATACGCCCCTTAGTGCACGCTTCCACCCCTTTTGGGTATATGGGTTGCGTATATCATGTTCACCGTCCGCACTTGCGTGGGAAAACCCTTCATCCTCTATTGTTCGGCGGCCGGGCTCTTCCTCGTCATCACTATGCAGCCCTTGTCATTGAGTTCGCACTTAACTTGCTCGCTTGTTTGAACACCCAACAGTCCCTGTTGGTGTGATTATTGGTTTTTCGGGGTGCCATGTATCCGCACAAGCGATCGAGTATTCGGTCCAAGTTGGACGGGCCCCGGTATTTCTTTTGAATGGCTTCTTCCACCGACCGGGTTTAGAGCCTCGAATCCGCATTGACGGCCGATCTTCCGTGTTATCGCCGTTAACGCGGTGCTTGTTCTTGTTGCGACGCCGACCTGCCATTGATGTCCTTGGTATCCGAACTATCGTGATGTTTGGCCAAGTTGTTGCTTCGAGCTAGCTAGCTGTCCTCTCCGCACAAAAGCGGGTCATGAGTGTTGTAAGGGCTGCCATGGATTTTGGCTTTTCCTGTCCCACGTGCGGGCAAGCCACTCATCGCGGATGTTATGTTTGAAGGCTGCAAGGGCCTCTACATCCGGACAGTCAACGATTTGATTTTTCTTTGTTAGGAACCGTGTCCGTAATTGTCCGCCGATTCTTCCGCTTCGGATTATGTGGGTAAGGTTATCGGCGTCGGTGGTCGCACATATGTGCCCGGAAGCTGTCAAGGAATGCGGCTTCCGTGTCCTCCCAACAACCAATTGATTCTCGCGGCAAGCTGTTGAGCCAATGCCGAGCTGGTCCTTTAAGCTTGAGTGGGAGGTATTTGATGGCATGTAGATCATCACCGCGACCATGTGGATATGGAGGAGACAGACCTCGATCCGCACCACGGGATCTGTGGTACCATCGTATGATTCGATGTTTACGGGTTTGAAGCCCTCGTGGATTTGATGATCCATTACTTCATCTGTGAAGCATAGTGGGTGTGCGGCGCCTCAGATTGGGCTATATCACGATGTAGCTCATATGAGCTTTGTTCATCGTGTTCGCCCGCCGGGTTTGTCTGTATCCGCGCGACGGTAATCATCCCGCTGTTGGGCCCACGTGATCCGTAGATCGATCTTGTATGTTTTGCCTTATCCTCCAATATATCTCGCAAGTCCGCGCGTCTTCCCGTGCCTTGGTACTTTTTGAGCGGCGTCGGGGTGTGGCTTGAGCGGAGGGCCTAGAGGCTTCTCTATCGCGGCCACGGGGTGGCCGGTCTGCCATGTCGTGCGCTAGCGACTTGGGTGCTTCCTCCTCTGATCGAGGCAATGGCCTGCGCTTGGGGTAGCTTTTGAGGGCGCTCGAGTTCATACTCTTCGCTGCAAGGACTTCATCCATCCGTCGCCTAGCAGGTCTTGGTCATCTCTAAGCTGTTGCTACTTTTTCTTGAGGCTGTTTGCCGTGGCCATAAGCCCGCGCTTGAAACGCCCTGCTCGGCGGGATCCTCGTGCACGACAAATTAAATCGTCGCCGAGGCTTTCCTCATCTTCGGAGGGAGGTGCGAATTATCGCCCTCGACCTCTCTTTCTCGCCAGACCGTCGTGTGGACTTGCTTCTCCTCCTCCTCTGTACCGAGTCCCGCTGGAGGGGTTGTCTTCGGTCTTGTCCGGTGTTATTATCTCCGCACCGGAATCACCGCTTTTGCTGTGGCGGGATTTAGAGCGGCGGCGCCGATGCCGGCGCTTCGTTGCTTTTTGAGGGTCAACCTCCGTTGTTCCATCGCTGCTCCCATATTTTGGGATATCCACCATGTATATGTCGATGACTAGGTGGCCTTCCAGTGCCTCGTAGGCGCTGGTCTTGGTCGCCTCCGCATCGTTGTCCATACTTGCCGATGTCTTCGAGTCGAAGTTCAGCATGTCGGTTAAATCATCGGCGGTGGCTACAAAGTGGGTGGTGGGTGGGCGTTGAATTTCTTCGTCCGTCCGCATCCCAACCTTCCTGTCCGTAGTCCGCCAGGCTCTCCGGATAAAGAGAGAGACTTTAGTGAATTCAGGATGTCGCCAAAGGGCGAGTGCCGAAAGATGTCCGCGCAGTGAACTCCATGACCGGCGCCCAATCGGATTCGATTGGCGGGGCGCTGGAGGGTTCGGAGTCCGGAGAGGAGTCCGCACCGAGTCGAGGTCTTCGCAGCGACAGGATGGAGTTCGCTCAATCGCCGAGAGATGGTAGCCCCGAGGCGGTGTCCAACCACTCGCCCTCGATCGGGAATCCGCCCGGATTAAGGGTCGAGCGAAGCGGTGCGGCCTCCGTGGCACCGCTCGCTGCAGAGCTAGATCATGCCCATCGAGACAAGACGGCACATTTTGGTTGCGGCTCGAATCCGTCAAGATCAAGTCTCCGCGATATCGGCCGTATAGTTCAAACTTCCAAATCTGACTGATGGCCAGGGCGAAGCTTTCGATCTGCTCCAGATGGCTGCTTAATTGCCCGCAGGCAAAGCCGCCGAATACAAAGATCTGTCCGGGAGAAAAGTCTCACCTGGACCGCGTCGTTGTTGATGATCGAAGGATCCATCGGGCCTATCGGTGACGCACACGCAGGAACTCTCAATGAAAGCACCAATGTTGGTGTCAAAACCGCGGATCTCGGTAGGGGTCCTGAACTGTGCGCCTAGGCTGATGGTAACAGAGACAAGGGACACGGTGTTTTACCCAGGTTCGGGCCCTCTCGATGGAGGTAATACCCTACCCCGCTTGATTAATATTGATGATATGGGTAGTACAAGAGTAGATCTACCACGAGATCAAGGAGGCTAAACCCTAGAAGCTAGCCTATGGTATGATTGTTGTTCGCCCCACGGACTAAAACCCTCCGGTTTATATAGACACCGGATAGGTTAGGGTTACACAGTAGTCGGTTACAATGGTAGGAGATCTACATATCCAGACGCCAAGCTTGCCTTCCACGCCAAGGAAAGTCCCATCCGGACACGGGACGAAGTCTTCAATCTTGTATCTTCATAGTCTTGGAGTCCGGCCGTGATGATAGTCCGGCTATCCGGACACCCCCTAGTCCGGGACTCCCTCAACACCCAATACAATGGTAAATTGTATAGGTGCACTAGCTCAGCGAAGAGATGGTGATACAAGTGCAATATGGATGGTAGATATAGGTTTTTGTAATCTGAAAATAATAAAAACAGCAAGGTAACAAGTGATAGACGTGAGCGTAAACGGTATTGCAATGATAGGAAACAAGGCCTAGGGTTCATACTTTCACTAGTGCAAGTTCTCTCAACAATAATAACATAATTGGATCATATAACTATCCCTCAACATGCAACAAATAGTCACTCCAAAGCCACTAATAGCGGAGAACAAACGTAGAGATTATGGTAGGGTACGAAACCACCTCAAAGCTATTCTTTCGGATCAATCTATAAAAGAGTTCGTACTAGAATAACACCTTAAGACACAAATCAACCAAAACCCTAATGTCACCTAGATACTCCATTGTCACCTCAAGTATCTGTGGGCATGATTATACGATATGCATCACACAATCTCAGATTCATCCAACCAACATAAAAGTACTTCAAAGAGTGCCCCAAAGTTTCTACCGGAGAGTCAAGAACGTGTGCCAACCCCTATGCATAGGTTCATGGGCGGAACCCACAAGTTGGTCACCAAAACATACATAAAGTGGCACATGATATCCCATTGTCACCACGGATAAACACGGCAAGACATACATCAAGTGTTCTCATAAAAGACTCAATCCGATAAGATAACTTCAAAGGAGAAACTCAATTCATCACAAGAGAGTAGAGGGGGAGAAACATCATAAGATCCAACTACAATAGCAAAGCTCGGGATACATCAAGATCGTGCCATAGAGGGAACACGAGAGAGAACACGAGAGAGAGAGAGAGAGAGAGAGAGAGAGAGAGAGAGAGAGAGAGATCAAACACATAGCTACTGGTACATACCCTCAGCCCCGAGGGTGAACTACTCCCTCCTCGTCATGGATAGTGCCGGGATGATGAAGATGGCCACATGTGAGGGTTCCCCCCTCCGGTAGGGTGCCGGAACGGGCTCCCGAGAGGTTTTTGGTGTCTATAGAGGCTTGCGGCGGCGGAACTCCCGATCTATCTTCCATTCTGAAAGTTTTAGGATACGTAGGTATATATGGGTGCAAGGGGTACGTCGGTGGAGCTTCGGGGGCCCCACGAGGCACGGGGGCGCGCCCCCCACCCTCGTGGCCAGCTCCCGTATCTTCTGACGTAGAGTCCAAGTCTATGCGGTGGCTTTCCTTCCAAAAATAACTTCTCTAGTTGATTTCGGTCCGTTTTGACTCCGTCTGATATTCCTTTTCCTCGAAACACTAAAATAGGCATAAAATAGCGAATCTGGGCTGGGCCTCCGGTTAATAGGTTAGTCCCAAAAATAATATAAAAGTGGAAAATAAAGCCCAATATTTCCCAAAACAGTAGATAATATAACATGGAGCAATCAAAAATTATAGATACGTTGGAGACGTATCAAGCATCCCCAAGCTCAATTCCTGCTCGTCCTCGAGTAGGTAAATGATAAAAAAGATAATTTTTGATGTGGAATGCTAGTTGGCATAATTTTAATGTAAATCTTCTTACTTGTGATATGAATATTCAGATCCGAAAGATTCAAGACAAAAGTTCATATTGACATAAAAATAATAATACTTCAAGCATACTAACAAAGCAATCATGTCTTCTCAAAATAACATGGCCAAAGAAAGTTATCCCTACAAAATCATATAGTCTGGCTATGCTCTATCTTCACCACACAAAGTATTTAAATCATGCACAACCCCGATGACAAGCCAAGCAATTGTTTCATACTTTTGACATTCTCAAACTTTTTCAATCTTCACGCAATACATGAGCGTGAGCCATGGATATAGCACTATGGGTGGAATAGAAGGGTGGTTGTGGAGAAGACAAAAAGGGAGAAGATAGTCTCACATCAACTAGGCGTATCAACAGGCTATGGAGATGCCCATCAATAGATATCAATGTGAGTGAGTAGGAATTGCCATGCAACGGATGCACTAGAGCTATAAGTGTATGAAAGTTCAAAGAGAAACTAAGTGGGTGTGCATCCAACTAGCTTGCTCACGAAGACCTAGGGCATTTTGAGGAAGCCCATCATGGGAATATACAAGCCAAGTTCTATAATGAAAAAAATTCCCACTAGTATATGAAAGTGATATCATAGGAGACTCTCTATCATGAATATCATGGTGCTACTCTGAAGAACAAGTGTGGTAAAAGGATAGTAGCATTGCCCCTTCTCTCTTTTTCTCTCTTTTTTTGTTTTTTTTGTTTGGGCCTTTTCTCTTTTTTTGGCCTCTTTTTTTCGTTTTTCCTTTTTTTTTAATTTTTCGTCCGGAGTCTCATCCCGACTTGTGGGGGAATCATGGTCTCCATCATCCTTTCCTCACTGGGACAATGCTCTAATAATGATGATCATCACACTTTTATTTACTTACAACTCAACAATTACAACTCGATACTTAGAACAAAATATGACTCTATATGAATGCCTCCGGCGGTGTACCGGGATATGCAATGAAACATGAGTGACATGTATGAAAGAATTATGAATGGTGGCTTTGCCACAAATACAATGTCAACTACATGATCATGCTAGCAATATGACAATGATGGAGCCTGTCATAATAAACGGAACGGTGGAAAGTTGCATGGCAATATATCTCGGAATGGCTATGGAAATGCCATGATAGGTAGGTATGGTGGCTGTTTTAAGGAAGATATATGGTGGGTGTATGATACCGGCGAAAAGTGTGCGGTATTAGAGAGGCTAGCAATGGTGGAAGGGTGAGAGTGCGTATAATCCATGGACTCAACATTAGTCATAAAGAACTCATATACTTATTGCAAAAATCTAGAAGTTATGTAGCGACCTGACCCAAAATCGGTCAAGTCTCTGTGTCTGTACCATCCCAAGATCATGCTGGTACTCACAGTACATCGATAAAGTAATCAAAGTTCAATCACACCTGAATATCATTACACGATTCTCATATAGAGTCTTTATTACAAGGAATAAATTCGCTCAAGGCCAACTCATGAGAAATAAACTACTAATGTCTGCGAAGCGTCGAAGATAAAGCGAGTCCATCCGACTCAAAGGGCAATCGCCAAGCGCGAGCGTAGCCTCACTCCCGATCGAATATACCGCAACATAAGACGTTGCAGCCATGTAGGTCAGCTTTTGGAATAAGCTGGCAAGTCATGAAGAATAACAATAATAAACTTACTATCACTATATGCATTTTGGCTGTGGGGCTCTAAGTTTCATCATTTTGGGAAAAGCAAATTTTCTCCTACTACAGTGGACTTGCTTGCAAATTACTACAATTGTTGGTAGTTATTGAGATGGTTCCGCCAACCAATATCTCATTCCCAAATTATTAAGTCATAAACCCCTCAAATTAATTCATTAGTTTTAGTGTTGAGATATCCAATACTTCCAAGTTCCAGAGGCTCAATTTGTCCGTGAATCGGGACACGGCTAATCGATTAGATCTTTAACTCGCAGAGGGTTGCGACTTTCCCCGCAAGAATCATTCCCTCCTTTAAAGTCTTTGCACTTCATGGTGTTTGAAGACGGACGAATGAAACAGGTCTTCCAAAGAGTTCTTCCGCTAACGCCGTACCCATCCAATCCTACCGTTCTTCTACATCTCGTAGTACCGCCCAGCCAGCGTCACTACTAGGGTCAACCCAGCCAGAGCCCATAATGGCTTGCGGCTGCACAGTAAGCTTCCGTCATGGGGCATCCATCCTTCTCTTCGTGGCTGGGTGAAGCTTTCCGCAAGATGTCATGGCACTTCTCCATGCATCCCGCCACCACCGGGTTCTCCAGGTGCCCACAACCGCCCTCCACCCAGAGAGTGAATTCAAGTCCATCTTGATTCTTGTAGTTCATGGGGTTGTCATCATCATTGACTCTCACATCTTGCTTATGAATTTCACTCAACCCAAAACCCGTCTACGAGCATAGCAAAGTAACTACTTCGTCCCGGGGTCATGGTAACAAGGGGATTGGTTCATCCTACCACATGATACTACTCAAGTTTAATAACTTCAAAATTTCACTACTGCATGCATGGTGGGGTGGTGACAATTACTAATGCACAAAAACATAGGTATAGAAATAACATGATCAAAACTTGCCTTGCTGATGATCCTCGTAAGCTAAAGATTCGTAGTAGCAAGCTTCGCACTCCGGAAACTCTACCGAGACAAACAAATCACAATAAGCATATAGCAATGGGATCACATAACACAATGGCATAACAAAAGTAACATAACACACCAAAACAACCAAATCAAAATCCAAAGGGAAAAACTCAAAGAAAACCACTCAAAGTTTTCCTACTTCAAACAATAGCTAGAATAGTTTTTATATAATAAAATTTACTCAACATAACCTAATCATGGTTTTAGGTTAACTTAACAGAAAAGAATTCACTAAGCAACTAGGAGCAAAAAGAATTAATTTAAAATCTATTATAAAACTCCTTTTAGGCCTAATCCAATTTCTATTAAGAAAAATAAAATAAAACTTTTATTAATTATAAATAAAAGTTCATCTACTAGAGTGACAGAAACTATCCTAGAATAATCAATCACAAGTTAAAAATAAATTTATTTACTAATTAAAATATTAGGAAAACAGGAGCTAGTTAATTAATTAGGATTAATAGGATTCTGCTTAAAACTAATTATTTATTAATCCTAAAATACCCAAATTAATTTTTATGGTTTGGCAATGTTAAAATAAAGTTGGGACAAAAGAATCATCCAAAATAATTTTTCTAACTCAAGTTATAGCAGATTTACTATTCTGACTAAAACTAAAATAAAGCAATTTTAATTATTTTTAACATAGCTAAATATATATTCTACAGAAATAACATAAAATTTGCAAACCAACAAAAAAGAATCACCTAAAAATATTAAACAGAATAAAAGATATGAATTTTTCAAAACAGAAACTATTCTGTTAAAACAGAAAAACAAAATAAAAGAAAAGGCCTAATGGGCCTAAACTGTGCACTGGGCGTAATTTAGTCTAAAAGGGCCCTAGGGTTAAACTAAACGGACCGGCCTAAAAAAAATAACCTAACTAACTAATAAACCGGACGAATCGGGCCGGTTTTCTAAAAAAGAACATACCCCTTCGGGGTCTAATCTGGGCCGCTCATCACGCATCGGACGGGGGAGGGAGCTTCCGGTGACTCACCGGCGTCGGCGACGGCGGCGGGGGCGGCGGGCGAGAGTGCGGCGAGGGCTCCCAAGGCCGGGCGAGGTCGGGAAGTAGCCGTCTTGGTGCGGGGAGCTCGGGAGGGTTTGGTGGGGTCGGGGGTGACCGGGGTGGTCTAGGGCGGCGACGGCGGCGACAATGGCGGCGACGGGGGCTTCGGGCTCCGGTGAGCTCGAACGAGAGGGAGAGGGGTCGAGCGGGTGGCCGATGCCAGAGGGTTTCGGGCGCGGGGGTGAGCTGGGCCGGCTCGGTCGGCGCTGGCCTGGCCAGGTGGGCCGCTGGCTGGGCCTGGCTGGTGGGGGGTTCGGCGCTGGCTGGCGCCAGAGGGTTTTTTTTTTCTTTTTGAATTTATTTTTTTTTAAATAAAAACAAAACAGAGTATAACTTTTTAAAATATAAATATTTTATATAGGGTATATATATACCAAAATGATCAGGGAATATTCCTTTCATTTGAACATTTTTCCAAAGGCAAAATCCAAACTTTATAAAATCCATTTTTTCAAATTCAAATAAAATTCAGATTTGAATCCAAAACTTTTGGCAATGTTTTCCTCTGATATTTTTGGAGTGTCATGTTTACTCCTCTCATACTTTTGATCAAGTATTTATCGTGCATAGTTTTTGAAATGTTTCCCACTTGCCAAAGTTTGAAATTCAAATTCAAAACTCAAATTTCTCTGAAACTCCAAATGGCATTCAAATTCAAACAGATGCATAGGATGCTTAACTATAATTGTAAAACATTCCAAATAGGAAATTTGGGATGTTACAAACCTACCCACTTTTAAGATGAATCTCGCCTCGAGATTCGGGTTGGCTAGCAAATAGGTGCGGGTGGTCTCAAGAAGATCTTCTTCAAGGCCCTGTGTGCCTTCTTCCTCGGTGTGGTGACTCCACAAGACCTTGCAAAATTTGATGACCTTGCTGCGGGTGACTCTGCTGGCAGTCTCGAGAATTCGGACGGGTTTCTCCTTGTAGGTCGATCACCGTCAAGATGTATGGCCTCTAGGGGCACTTGTGTCTCTCAACGGAACATCGGCCATGTCGGTATGACACTTCTTCACCGAGAAACATGGAAGACATCATGAACTCCGGACAATCCTTCCGCAATTCCAACTTGTAAGCAACCTCTCCACGACGGTCGAGGATTTTGTAGGGCCAATGAATCGGGTGCTAACTTTCCTTGACTCCAAACCTCTTGATTCCACGGCGGAGACACAAGAAGATATGCTCGGTCTCCCACTTCGTAAGTCACTTCCTTGCGCCATCGTCGGCATAACTCTTCCGTCTCGATCGTGCTATCTTGAGCCTGCCTCGAATCAGCTTGACTTTCTCTTGAATCCTCGATAAGATCGGAACCGAAAAGCGATCAATCTCCAACACTATCCCACAAAGAATGGTGTTCTCGCACCTCCTTCCGTATAGAGCTTCGAAGGGGCCATCTTCAAACCGGATTGATAATTGTTGTTGTACGAGAACTCTGCGATGGCAAATTATCATCCCAGCTAGACCCATAGTCTAGCACACAAGCTCTCAACATGTCCTCCGTAATCTGGTTGACTCTCTCGGTCTGTCCATCTGTCTCATGGATGAAAAGCTGTCTTCAATTCCAGCCTCGCACTCCAAAGTCTCATGCAACTGCTTCCAAAACTTTGAGGTAAACTGCGTTCCTCTATCCGACACGATTTTCCTCGAACTCCATGCGCACATACGATCCTGGTCATGTATATCTTGGCCAGCTTAGCACCGGTACGGTAGTCTTCACGGAATGAAGTGAGCTACCTTGGTCAAACGATCAACCACTACCCAGATAGAATCATAACCTGAACGGGTCCCGGGTAATCCTGTGATGAAATCCATTCCAAGTTTCTCCCATTTCCAATCGGAATCGCAAAGGTTGAAGTAACCCTGCTGGCTTCGATGTTCTGCCTTTACACGCTGACAAACATCGTGACACGGCTACGCACTCGGCAATATCCTTCTTCATACCGCCCACCGTAAACTTTGCTTCAAATCCAGGTACATCTTGGTGTTGCCGGGTGAATCGAGTACGGTGAATCATGAGCCTCCTGAAGAATTAGCTTCCTGAGTTCGGGATCATTGGGCACATAAATACGATCCTCGAACCATATAGTCCCGTGTTCATCCTTACGGAATCCTTTAGCTTTTCCTTCCTCCATCTTTTGCTTTATCTCATCAATTTCCTTGTCCGACTTCTGGGCTTCACGAATCCTTTCGGCCAAAGTGGACTGAACTTCCAGAGTTGCAACAAATCCTCTTGGAACTATCTCCAGTCGGAGATCTCTCGAGGTCATCGACTAACTCCTGGGTAATCCTCCTGCCGTAAGAGTATTCACATAACTCTTACGGCTCAAAGCATCTGCTACAACATTAGCTTTACCGGGTGGTAATGCAATCTCATGTCGTAGTCCTTTATCAACTCTAGCCATCTCCTCTCGCTCGAGGTTCAATTCTTCTGCGTGAAAATATACTTCAAGCTCTTGTGATCTGTGTAAACATCACAATGGTTTCCGGCGAGGAAATGCCTCCAGTCTTGAGTGCATGCACTACGGCTGCTAACTCCAAATCATGAGTGGCATAATTCATCTCGTGAGGTTGTAGCTGTCCGAGGCATAAGCTACAACTTTTCCTTCCTGCATCAAGACTCCTCCGAGTCCTTGACGAGAAGCGCCACAATAAACCTGGTATTCCTTGTGTATGTCCGCAAAATCAATACTGGGCTGTGACCAACCGCTTCTTCAATTCTTGAAAACTGGCTTCACATTCCTCGTCCAAACATACTTTGCTTCCTTCTTCAACAGCTCAGTCATGGGCTTGGCAATCTTCGAGAAGTTCTCAATGAACCTCCGATAATATCCTGCGAGTCCGAGAAAACTGCGGATCTCCTTGACTTAGGTGGGTGACTGCCAATCGGTGACTGATTCAACCTTGGCGGGATCAACTGCTATTCCTTCTCCTGAAATAACATGTCCGAGGAATCCAACTTCCTTCAACCAAAATTCACATTTGCTGAACTTGGCATACAACTGATGTTCTCGAAGTTTCTCCAAAACTAGACGCAAATGTTCTTTATGCTCTTCCTCGCTCTTGGAGAAAATCAATATATCATCAATGAACACCACGACAAACTTGTCCAGATATTCCATAAACACCTTGTTCATCAAATTCATGAAGTACGCAGGAGCATTAGTCAATCCAAATGACATGACGGTATACTCATATAAACCATACCTGGTAGTGAATGCTGTTTTGAGTATATCCTTTTCACGAATCTTCAATCGATGATACCACGATCAAGATCGATCTTAGAGAATACCTTGGCTCCAACTAACTGATCAAACAAGTCATTAATCATCGGCAGAGGGTACTTGTTCTTGATGGTTACTTCGCTCAATGCACGATAATCCACAACCATCCTCAAGCTTCCATCCTTCTTCTCTACCAAAAGAACTGGGCTCCCCAAGGTGATGAGCTTGGACGAATATATCCTTTCTCCAATAACTCATTAATTTGATCCTTGATCTCTTTCAACTCATTCGGTGGCATCCGATAAGGTCTCTTGGATATTGGGGCTGTGCCGCAATAACTCGATCAGAAATTCAATGTCCTGTCCGTGGCATTCTCGCAATTCCTCCGAAACACATCGGAAAGTCTTGCACCATCGGCACTTCCTCCCGAACAACTCCCGTGAGGGAATTCACCGATTCTTCATCCGGCTGTGCTCGGCTACATACTTGATCCTCTTCTGCTCCGGGGTGGTGAGCAGAATAGACTTGCGGGCACAGTCTATGTTCCCTTCAAACTTTGACAACCAATCCATGCCTAGGATTACATCCAAGGTCTGGGTTTCCAACACTATGAGGTCTGCGGGAAATTTATGGTTCCCGATGTTGAGGGTTGCATGACAGCCTACGCCTGCCATCATTTCTCCTCCTGCGGAACTGACGCGAAGGGGGCTTCTAAGGGTTTTAGTGGGCAACCCGTACTTTTCCACAACTACCCTTGATATGAATGAATGCGTTGCACCAGAATCAAAGAGTACCAAAACTGAACGTGAATTCAATAAAAACTTACCAACCACGATTGTTCCGGCTGATCATAGACGCCCTCCACGCCGATGTGGTTCACCCGAGCACGAGGGAACGGATTTGGCTTCTTCGCTAAGCCTCCATTGCCATTACCATTCCTCTGCTTGGCCTCCGGGCAGTCGGTGGCATAGTGCCCTGTCTTCTGGCACTTGAAGCAGGTGATGTGGCTCAGATCCTTCGGAGCCGGGGCAGAACGGTGCTGATTGCCATTACCGTTGCCATTGCCATTGCCATGGCCTGACTTGTTGTCCTGGCTGCGGTTGTTCCCATTTCCTCCATGGTTATGACCTCCATGGTTATGATGGGTGTGCCCTCCTGAGTATGGTGCATAACGGGCTTCGCTGAGCTCCCGAGTTGTGCTTCCCTGGCTGTACTTCCGCTATGCTTTCTATCTGCTGCTGCTTGCCTTCAAGTATGGTGGCCTTGTCTACCAGCTCTTGGTAGTTGTTGAAGGTAGCCACAATAAGCTGCATGCTCAGTTCATCATTGAGTCCTCAAGGAACTTCTCCTCGCCATGGCATCTGTGGCCACATCATCGGGGCATAGCGAGCGAGCTTGCTGAATTCATCCATGTATCGTGCCACAAGACGGTTCCCCGGCACAAGTTGCGGAACTCACGCTTCTTCGCACTCATGGCTCCAGTGAGACATGAGCAAAGGCGGAAGGCTCTGCTGGAACTGATCCCATGTGATGGCTCCAATGGGATAGGTGGCGTGTAGTTCTCCCACCAAGAAGCTGTAGGTCCATCAAGTTGATGCGCTGCAAAGCGCACCTTCTCAAAGATCGATGCATCCCACAGTGATTAGCTCTCTTCCGACTTTGCGGAGCCAATCATCACCACAATCGCTCGGTGCTACTAGAGAACACCGGCGGATTCAGTCTCGTAAATCGAGTCAAGTTGTCCACAGGGGTGGTGGCGGTGGATTGTTGGCGTTGTTGTTCGATTCTGGATGAGGAGCTGCATCAAGGCATTCTCTGCTTTGGAGCAGCTGGGTGAGCTCGGCGGAAACCAAAGGTCACGCCTCGGAGGCATCCGTGTTTTTGGAGTGGATGAGAAAATTAGAATAGAACAATGGTCTATGAGAAATTAACACTACCCATATGAATGCACAATCATAAAACACACCAATCATTTATTCATACCACTCAAACATGGTTCAAACTCGATTACAAAAGCTCATGACTAATCGAAAAATCGGCCTAACTGATCGATGAAAAAGTAAAAGATAACATGGTGGTCGACTAAAAAGTCTTCATCGCTGGCGCCCCTCTTGTGGCTTCCTTCAAAGGGTACTCCTTCAAAATCCTGATCATTACTCACGAGGGGTCCTTCATCTCCACTCGGATAAAGGTCCTCTCCCAAGTCCATCCTTTCCTCTATCGCTGCAAGCTTCATCTTCGTGTCGTCCGATTGTCTCCATGAAGTCCGCGACTTCTTCCTCATGGCCAAGGAAGTCTGCGCGTGCCTTCTCCTCCAGCCCAGTTCACGGAACAAAAGCTTCCGCTGTGTCTTCGAAGTTACGGCGAGTCCGAATCTCCTGCTTCTCGAGAAGACACTCCAAGTCCCGGATGTAAGAGAGTGGAATCGTCCTCCACGGTACGGATGATATCTCCATTCCTTGCCCTGCGTGAAACCATGGCGAGTCTCGAGAGATCGAGCTCGGCCTCAGATCTCCTCTCGAGATGTCCAAGTGCTCGATAGATCGCCACGCCCTTCCGATGATCCAGCTTGAACTCGGTGAACTCAAAGTCAATCGGCTCCGTGTGTCCTCCGGGGTTCTCCACGGATATGCACTTCAATCTCAGAGCGGGTGTCCGCCGGAAGTGCATTGGTTGGCTTCCTGTGATCGAGGGTAGAGCGATCTTCAGCTTCTTCACCATCTGGACCAGCTTCCTGCCAAGGGCATCGCCTCATCGGGCTGGCAAAACTCCGTAGCAAACTGGGGTGAACTCGACGGCCATCTAGAATGTTGAAAATAGGAGAAGAGTCAGAATTGAACAGGGAGAATTACGGAATGAAAAGGATTTAAAGTAAATGGTCTCTTCCTATGGCTTTCCGATCCTAGGGGTTACGATCCTCACGGTCAGCGTGTGCTCGATACCATCTCTCGTAGCGACCTGACCCAAAATCGGTCAAGTCTCGTGGTATGCATTCATCCCAAGATCATGCTTTGGTACTCACAAGACATCGATAAAGTAATCAAAGTTCAATCACACCTGAATATCATTACACGATTCTCATATAGAGTCTTTATTACAAGGGAATAAATTCGCTCAAGGCCAACTCATGAGAAATAAACTACTAATGCTGCGGAGCGTCGAAGATAAAGCGAGTCCATCCGACTCCAAAGGGCAATCGCTAAGCGCGGAGCGTAGCCTCCTCGATCGAATATACCTCTGCAACATAAGACGTTGCAGCCATGTAGGTCAGCTTTTGGAATAAGCTGGCAAGTCATGAAGAATAACAATAATAAACTTACTATCACTATATGCATTTTGGCTGTGGGGCTCTAAGTTTCATCATTTTGGGAAAAGCAAATTTTCTCCTACTACAGTGGACTTGCTTGCAAATTACTACAATTGTTGGTAGTTATTGAGATGGTTCCGCCAACCAATATCTCATTCCCAAATTATTAAGTCATAAACCCCTCAAATTAATTCATTAGTTTTAGTGTTGAGATATCCGAATACTTCCAAGTTCCAGAGGCTCAATTTGTCCGTAACCGGGGACACGGCTAATCGATTAGATCTTTAACTCTGCAGAGGGTTGCGACTTTCCCCAAAGAATCATTCCCTCCTTTAAAGTCTTTGCACTTCATGGTGTTTGAAGACGGACGAATGAAACAGGGTCTTCCAAAGAGTTCTTCTCTCTACCGCCGTACCCATCCAATCCTACCGTTCTTCTACATCTCGTAGTACCGTCCAGCCAGCGTCACTACTAGGGTCAACCCAGCCAGAGCCCATAATGGCTTGCGGCTGCACAGGTAAGCTTCCGGTCATGGGGCATCCATCCTTCTCTTCGTGGCTGGGTGAAGCTTTCCGCAAGATGTCATGGCACTTCTCCATGCATCCCGGCCACCACTGGGTTCTCCAGGTGCCCACAACCGCCCTCCACCCAAAGAGTGAATTCAAGTCCATCTTGATTCTTGTAGTTCATGGGGTTGTCATCATCATTGACTCTCACATCTTGCTTATGAATTTCACTCAACCCAAAACCCGCTCACGAGCATAGCAAAGTAACTACTTAAATCCGGGGTCATGGTAACAAGGGATTGGTTCATCCTACCACATGATACTACTCAAGTTTAATAACTTCAAAATTTCACTACTGCATGCATGGTGGGGTGGTGACAATTACTAATGCACAAAAACATAGGTATAGAAATAACATGATCAAAACTTGCCTTGCCGATGATCCTCGTAAGCTAAAGATTCAGAGTAGCAAGCTTCAGACTCGAAACTCTACCGAGACAAACAAATCACAATAAGCATATAGCAATGGGATCACATAACACAATGGCATAACAAAAGTAACATAACACACCAAAACAACCAAATCAAAATCCAAAGGAAAACTCAAAGAAAACCACTCAAAGTTTTCCTACTTCAAACAATAGCTAGAATAGTTTTATATAATAAAATTTACTCAACATAACCTAATCATGGTTTTAGGTTAACTTAACAGAAAAGAATTCACTAAGCAACTAGGAGCAAAAAGAATTAATTTAAAATCTATTATAAAACTCCTTTTAGGCCTAATCCAATTTCTATTAAGAAAAATAAAATAAAACTTTTATTAATTATAAATAAAAGTTCATCTACTAGAGTGACAGAAACTATCCTAGAATAATCAATCACAAGTTAAAAATAAATTTATTTACTAATTAAAATATTAGGAAAACAGAGCTAGTTAATTAATTAGGATTAATAGGATTCTGCTTAAAACTAATTATTTATTAATCCTAAAATACCCAAATTAATTTTTATGGTTTGGCAATGTTAAAATAAAGTTGGGACAAAAGAATCATCCAAAAATAATTTTTCTAACTCAAGTTATAGCAGATTTACTATTCTGACTAAAACTAAAATAAAGCAATTTTAATTATTTTTAACATAGCTAAATATATATTCTACAGAAATTACATAAAATTTGCAAACCAACAAAAAAATAATCACCTAAAAATATTTAACAGAATAAAAGATATGAAATTTTCAAAACAGAAACTATTCTGTTAAAACAGAAAAACAAAAATAAAAGAAAAAGGCCTAATGGGCCTAAACTGTGCACTGGGCGTAATTTAGTCTAAAAGGGCCCTAGGGTTAAACTAAACGGACCGGCCT
This sequence comes from Aegilops longissima, assembly GCA_021605205.1. Lineage (NCBI taxonomy): Eukaryota > Viridiplantae > Streptophyta > Magnoliopsida > Poales > Poaceae > Aegilops > Aegilops longissima. The sequence continues at coordinate 450,717,173 of CM038681.1, read as the reverse complement.
AAAAAAAATAACCTAACTAACTAATAAACCGGACGAACCGGGCCGGTTTTCTAAAAAAGAACATACCCCTTCGGGGTCTAATCTGGGCCGCTCATCACGCATCGGACGGGGGAGGGAGCTTCCGGTGACTCACCGGCTGTTCGGCGACAGCTGACGGCGGCGGCGCGTCGGCGGCGGCGAGGGCTCCAGGCCGGGCGAGGTCGGGAAGTAGCCGTCTTGGTCTTGGGGAGCTCGGGAGGGTTTGGTGGGGTCGGGGGGTGACCGGGTGGTCTAGGGCGGCGACGGCGGCGATAATGGCGGCGACGGGCTTTGGCTCGTGAGCTCGAACGAGAGGGAGAGGGTCGAGCGGGTGGCCGATGCGAGAGGGTTTCGGGCGCGGGTGAGCTGGGCCGGCTCGGCCGGCGCTGGCTGGGTGGTGGGCATTGCCGGGCCAGTCAGGTGGGGGTTCATACAATGGTGGCAAGTGGGGCTGGCCGGCGCGCCAGAGGTGTTTTTTTTTTTTGAATTTATTTTTTTAAAATAAAACAAAACAGAGTATAACTTTTAAAATATAAATATTTTATATAGGGTATATATATACCAAAATGATCAGGGGAATATTCCCTTTCATTTGAACATTTTTCCAAAGGCAAAATCCAAACTTTATAAAAATCCATTTTTTTCAAATTCAAATAAAATTCAGATTTGAATCCAAAACTTTTGGCAATGTTTTCCTCTGATATTTTTGGAGTGTCATGTTTACTCCTCTCATACTTTTGATCAAGTATTTATCAGGCATAGTTTTTGAAATGTTTCCCACTTGCCAAAGTTTGAAATTCAAATTCAAAACTCAAATTTCTCTGAAACTCCAAATGGCATTCAAATTCAAACAGGATGCATAGGATGCTTAACTATAATTGTAAAACATTCCAAATAGGAAATTTGGGATGTTACAAGTTATCAAAGCAAAGTATTACGCGCATGCTCCTAGGGGGATATATTGGTAGGAAAAGACCATCACTCGTCCCCGACCGCCACTCATAAGGAAGACAATCAATAAATAAATCATGCTCCGAATTCATCACATAATGGTTCACCATATGTGCATGCTACAGGAATCACAAACTTTAACACAAGTATTTCTCAATTTCACAACTACTCAACTAGCATGACTCTAATATCACCATCTTCATATCTCAAAACAATCATCAAGCATCAAACTTCTCTTAGTATTCAACACACTCATAAGAATTCTTACAAATCTTGTATGCTTAGCATATTATGATTATTTAAGCAAATTACCATGCTATTTAAGACTCTCAAAATAATATAAGTGAAGTATGAGAGTTCATCTATTTCTTCAAAATAAAACTACCACCATTCTCTAAAAGATATAAGTGAAGCACTAGAGCAAATGACAAACTACTCCGAAAGATATAAGTGAAGATCAATGAGTAGTCGAATAATTGTGCAACTATATGAATACTCTTTAACATTAAGGAGTTTCAGATCTTGGTATTGTATTCAAACAGCAAGCAAAACAAAATAAAATGACATGACGCTCCAAGCAAAACACATATCATGTGGTGAATAAAAATATAGCTCCAAGTAAAGTTACGGATGAACGAAGACGAAAGAGGGGATGCCTTCCGGGGCATCCCCAAGCTTAGGCTCTTGGTTATCCTTGAATATTACCTTGGGGTGCCTTGGGCATCCCCAAGCTTAGGCTCTTGGTTATCCTTGAATATTACCTTGGGGTGCCTTGGGCATCCCCAAGCTTAGGCTCTTGCCACTCCTTATTCCATAGTACATCGAATCTTTACCCAAAACTTGAAAACTTCACAACACAAAACTTAACAGAAAACTCGTAAGCTCCGTTAGCGAAAGAAAACAAAACACCACTTCAAGGTACTGTAATGAACTCATTCTTTATTTGTATTGGTGTTAAACCTACTGTATTCCAACTTCTCTATGGTTTATAAACTATTTTACTAGCCATAGATTCATCAAAATAAGCAAACAACACAGGAAAAACAGAATCTGTCAAAAACAGAACAGTCTGTAGTAATCTGTAACTAACCCAAACTTCTGGAACTCCAAAATTTCTAAAATAAATTGGTGGACCTGAGGAATTTGTCTAGTAATCATCTTCAAAAAGAATCAACTAAATAGAACTCTCCAGTAAAAAATTGAAGCTAGTCTCGTGAGCGCTAAAGTTTCTGTTTTTTACAGCATGATCATAAAGACTTCACCCAAGTCTTCCCAAAGGTTCTACTTGGCACAAACACTAACTAAAACAAAAAACCAAATCTAAACAGAATTTAGATGGATTATTTATTCCTAAAAAGAACCAAAAAGAAAGAAACTAAAATAAAATTGGGTTGCCTCCCAACAAGCGCTAACGTTTAACGCCCCTAGCTAGGCATGATGATTTCAATGATGCTCACATAAGAGATAAGAATTGAAACATAAAGAGAGCATCATGAAGAATATTACTAGCACATTTAAGTCCAACCCACTTCCTATGCATAGGGATTTTGTGAGCAAACAACTTATAGGAACAATAATCAACTTGCATAGGAAGGTAAAACAAGCATAACTTCAAAACTTTAAGCACATAGAGAGGAAACTTGATATTATTGCAATTCCTACAAGCATATATTCCTCCCTCATAATAATTTTCAGTAGCATCATGAATGAATTCAACAATATAACCAGCACCTAAAGCATTCTTTTCATGATCTACAAGCATAGAAAGTTTGCTACTCTCCACATAAGCAAAATTCTTCTCATTCGGAATAGTAGTGGGAGAAAGCTCAACAAAACAACTATCATGTGATTTAAAATTAAGATCAAGATGACAAGTTTCATGGTTATAATTATTATTTAAAGCATACGCGTCATCACAATAATCATCATAGATAGGAGGCATTCTTTCATCATAGTAAATTTGCTCATCAAAGCTTGGGGGACAAAAAATATCATCTTCATCAAACATAGCTTCCCCAAGCTTGTGGCTTTGCATATCATTAACATCATGGATATTCAAGGAATTCATACTAACAACATTGCAATCATGCTCATCATTCAAAGATTTAGTGCCAAACATTTTAATGCATTCTTCTTCTAACACTTTGGCACAATTTTCCTTCCCATCATACTCACAAAAGATATTAAAAAGATGAAGCGTATGAGGTAAACTCAATTCCATTTTTTTTGTAGTTTTCATTTATAAACTAGACTAGTGCTAAAACAAGAAACAAAAAGATTCGATTGCAAGATCTAAAGATATACCTTCAAGCACTAACCTCCCCGGCAACGGCGCCAGAAAAGAGCTTGATGTCTACTACACAACCTTCTTCTTGTAGACGTTGTTGGGCCTGCAAGTGCACAGGTTTGTAGGACAGTAGCAAATTTCCCTTAAGTGGATGACCTAAGGTTTATCAATCCGTAGGAGGCGTAGGATGAAGATGGTCTCTCTCAAACAACCCTGCAACCAAATAACAAAGAGTCTCTTGTGTCCCCAACACACCCAATACAATGGTAAATTGTATAGGTGCACTAGTTCGGTGAAGAGATGGTGATACAAGTGCAATATGGATGGTAGATATAGGTTTTTGTAATCTGAAAATAATAAAAACAGCAAGGTAACAAGTGATAGACGTGAGCGTAAACGGTATTGCAATGATAGGAAACAAGGCCTAGGGTTCATACTTTCACTAGTGCAAGTTCTCTCAACAATAATAACATAATTGGATCATATAACTATCCCTCAACATGCAACAAATAGTCACTCCAAAGCCACTAATAGCGGAGAACAAACGTAGAGATTATGGTAGGGTACGAAACCACCTCAAAGCTATTCTTTCGGATCAATCTATAAAAGAGTTCGTACTAGAATAACACCTTAAGACACAAATCAACCAAAACCCTAATGTCACCTAGATACTCCATTGTCACCTCAAGTATCCGTGGGCATGATTATACGATATGCATCACACAATCTCAGATTCATCCAACCAACATAAAAGTACTTCAAAGAGTGCCCCAAAGTTTCTACCGGAGAGTCAAGAACGTGTGCCAACCCCTATGCATAGGTTCATGGGTGGAACCCGCAAGTTGGTCACCAAAACATACATAAAGTAGCACATGATATCCCATTGTCACCACGGATAAACACGGCAAGACATACATCAAGTGTTCTCATAAAAGACTCAATCCGATAAGATAACTTCAAAGGGGAAACTCAATTCATCACAAGAGAGTAGAGGGGGAGAAACATCATAAGATCCAACTACAATAGCAAAGCTCGGGATAAATCAAGATCGTGCCATAGAGGAACACGAGAGAGAACACGAGAGAGAGAGAGAGAGAGAGAGAGATCAAACACATAGCTACTGGTACATACCCTCAGCCCCGAGGGTGAACTACTCCCTCCTCGTCATGGATAGCGTCGGGATGATGAAGATGGCCACAGGTGAGGGTTCCCCCCTCTCGCAGGGTGCCGGAACGGGCTCCCGATAGGTTTTTTGTGTCTACAGAGGCTTGCGGTGGAGGAACTCCCGATCTATCTTCCGTTCTGAAAGTTTTAGGATATGTAGGTATATATGGGTGCAAGGGGTACGTCGGTGGAGCTTCGGGGGCCCCACGAGGCAAGGGGGAGTGCCCTAGGGGGGTGGGCGCGCCCCCCACCCTCGTGGCCAGCTCCTGAATCTTCTGACGTAGAGTCCAAGTCTATCCGGTGGCTTTCCTTCCAAAATAAACTTCTCCAGTTGATTTCGTTCCATTTTGACTCCGTCTGATATTCCTTTTCCTCGAAACACTGAAATAGGCATAAAACAGCGAATCTGGGTTGGGCCTCCGGTTAATAGGTTAGTCCCAAAAATAATATAGAAGTGGAAAATAAAGCCCAATATTACCCAAAACAGTAGATAATATAGCATGGAGCAATCAAAAAAATTAGATACGTTGGAGACGTATCACACTTCTATGACGATAATTGTGACAAAACACGGTATCATCATAGATGTGGTGGGCACCTACTTCTATGACAAAAAATCATGACAGAAAATGGGCTTTTTGTCCTGGGCGGGACAGAGACGTAGCTTCATGACATTCTTTGGGCCGTACATGACGGAAAAAACCGTGGTAGAAGCGAGGGGGAGGAAAATTTCGGGGAGTTCCCGGTTACGGTGGGAGGTCGGGGGCCGAGCGATGCGCGTTTCTCTCATACACGCGCTGCTGCAGGTGTGCGGCGTTAGCTCTAATCAACCCGAAGCGAGGCGTTGGGCTCTAATCGAACCCGAGCGATTGCACTGCAGGCTACGCGTTACTGAACCCGAGCGATCGATCGATGGCTGCTAACTGAACCCGATCGAGCGATTCCTTCGCTACAGCTGCTAACTGATACGTCCATTTTGCATCATGCTTTTATATAGATATTTATCGCATTATGGGCTATTCTCTCTTATTTTACAAGGTTTACATGAAGAGGGAGAATGCCGGCAGCTGGAATTCTAGGCTGGAAAAGGAGCAAATATTGGAGACCTATTTTGTGCAACTCCAAAAGTCCTGAAACTCCACGGAATATCTTAAAATAAATAAAGAAAAATCATCGCCAAAGATGAAGGCCAGGGGGCCCACACCCTTCTCACGAGGGTGGGGGGCGCGCCCTCCTACCTCGTGGCCCCCCTGGTGGCTTTCCGATGCCCATCTTCTCCCATATGAAGTCTTTCGATGAGAAAAAAATCAGAAGCAACCTTTCGGGACGAAACTCCGCCGCCACGAGGCGGAACCTTGGCGGAACCAACCTAGGGCTCCGGCGGAGCTGTTCTGCCGGGGACACTTCCCTCCGGGAGGGGGAAATCATCGCCATCATCATCACCAACGCTCCTCTCACCGGGAGAGGGCAATCTCCATCAACATCTTCACCAGCACCATCTCATCTCCAAACCCTAGTTCATCTCTTGTATCTAATTCTTGTCTCCAAGTCCGGGATTGGTGCTAGTAGGTTGCTAACAGTGTTGATTACTCCTTGTAGTTGATGCTAGTTGGTTTATTTGGTGGAAGATCATATGTTCAGATCCTTTATGCATATTATTACCCCTCTGATTATGAATATGAATATGCTTTGTGAGTAGTTACGTTTGTTCCTGAGGACACGGGAGAAGTCTTGCTATTAGTAGTCATGTCAATTTGGTATTCGTTCGATATTTTGATGAGATGTATGTTGTCTAGCCTCTAGCGGTGTTATGTGAACGTCGACTACATAACACTTCACCATTATTTGGGCCTAGAGGAAGGCATTGGGAAGTAATAAGTAGATGATGGGTTGCTAGAGTGACAAAATCTTAAACCCTAGTTTATGCGTTGCTTCATAAGGGGTTGTTTTGGATCCATATGTTTCATGCTATGGTTAGGTTTACCTTAATACTTTTGTTGTAATTGTGGATGCTTGCAATAGAGGTTAATCATAAGTGGGATGCTTGTTCAAGTAAGAACAGCACCCAAGCACCGGTCCACCCACATATCAAATTATCAAAGTACCGAACGCAAATCATATGAACGTGATGAAAACTAGCTTGATGATATTCCCATGTGTCCTCGGGAGCGCTTTTCCTATTATAAGAGTTTGTCCAGGCTTGTCCTTTGCTACAAAAAGGATTGGGCCACCTTGCTGCACTTTATTTACTTTTGTTACTTGTTGCTCGTTACAATTTATCTTATCACAAAACTATCTGTTACCACTTATTTCAGTACTTGCAGAGAATACCTTGCTGAAAACCGCTTATCATTTCCTTCTGCTCCTCGTTGGGTTCGACACTCTTACTTATTGAAAGGACTATGATAGATCCCCTATACTTGTGGGTCATCAAGACTCTTTTCTGGAGCCGTTGCCGGGGAGTGTAGCGCCTTTGGTAAGTGGAATTTGGTATGGAAAAATTTATATAGTGTGCTGAAATTTTCTGTCACTTGTTACTATGGAAAGTAATTCTCTGAGGGGCTTGTCCGGGGTATCTTCGCCCCGTCTAGTAGAGCAAAGAGTTGCTCCTCAACCTACTGAACCTATTGAAAATGAAACTCCTTTTGAAGTTCCTTTGGGTATGATGGAAAAACTGCTAGCTAATACTTTTACAGGAGATGGAACAAAGCATCCTGATGAACATCTACTCTATGTGGATGAAGTTTGTGGATTATTTAAGCTTGCAGGTATACCCGATGATGTTGTTAAGAAGAAGGTCTTCCCTTTATCTTTGAAGGAAGACGCATTGACATGGTATAGGCTATGTGATGATACGAGATCATGGAACTATAAAAGATTGAAATTGGAATTTCATCAAAAATATTACCCTATGCATCTTGTTCATCGTGATCACAATTATATATATAATTTTTGGCCTCGCGAAGGAGAAAGCATCACTCAAGCTTGGGGGAGGCTTAAATCAATGTTATATTCATGCCCCAATCATGAGCTCTCAAAAGTGACAATTCTTCAGAATTTTTATGCTCGGCTTTCTGATAGCAATCGCACCATGCTCGATACTTCTTGTGCTGGCTCTTTTATGATAAAGACTATTGAATTTAAATGGAATTTATTGGATAGAATTAAACGCAACTCTGAAGATTGGGACCTCGATGAAGGTAAGGAGTCAGGTATGACGCCTAAGTTTGATTGTGTTAAATATTTTATGGATACCGATATTTTCCCGTAAGTTTAGCACTAAATATGGACTTGACTCTGAGATAGTAGCTTCTTTCTGTGAATCTTTTACTACTTATGTTGATCTCCCTAAGGAGAAGTGGTTTAAATATCATCCTCCCATAGAAGTAGAAGTAGTTGCACCTATTAAAGTTGAAGAAAAGACTGTCATTTATAATGATCCTATTGTTCCCACCTCTTATGTTGAGAAACCACCTTTCCCTGTTAGAGTAAAGGATCATGCTAAAGCTTCAACTGTCGTTCGTAAAAGCAATATTATAACTTATACACCTCCTGAGCAAGTCAAAGTAGAACCTAATATTGCTATTGTTAAAGATCTCTTGTCTGATAATATTGATGGGCATGTTATTCAATTCTGTGTTGAAACTGCTAGAATTGCTAAACCTCGTGCTAAAGATAAACGTAGACCTGTGGTAGGCGTGCCCGCTATTTCTATTAAAATAGGAGATCATTGTTATCATGTCTTATGTGATATGGGCGCTAGTGCTAGTGCAATACCCATTGAATTATATAAAGAAATTATGGATGATATTGCACCTATTGAGTTGGAAGAAATTGATGTCACAATTAAGCTTGCCAATAGAGATACTATTTCACCTGTGGGAATTGTTAGAGATGTTGAAGTCTTGTGTGGGAAAACTAAATATCCTGCTGATTTTCTTATTCTTGGTTCTCCACAAGATAGCTTTTGTCCCATTATATTTGGTAGACCCTTCTTGAATACTGTTAATGCTAAGATAGACTGCGAAAAGAATGTTGTTACTATTGGCTTGGATGATATGGTTCATGAGTTTAATTTCTCTAAATTTAGTAAACAACATCATGAGGAAGAATTGCCTAGTAAGGATGAAATTATTGGTCTTGCTTCTATTGCCGTACCTCCTAGTGATCCTTTAGAACACTATTTGCTAGACCATGAAAATGATATGTTCATGAATGAAAGAAGGGAAATAGATGAAGTATTATTTAAACAGGAACCTATTCTGCAACACAACTTGCCTGTTGAAATCCTAGGGGATCCTCCTCCGCCCAAGGGTGATCCCGTGTTTGAGCTTAAACCGTTGCCTGATAATCTTAAATATGCTTATCTTGATGAAAAGAAAATATATCTTGTTATTATCAGTGCTAACCTTTCAAAGCATGAAGAAGAAAGATTATTGAAAACTCTAAAGAAGGACCGTGCCGCTATTGGATATACTCTTGATGATCTTAAGGGCATTAGTCCCACTCTATGTCAACATAAAATAAATTTGGAAGCGGATGCCAAACCAGTTCGTGATCCTCAACGACGTTTGAATCCTAAAATGAAAGAAGTGGTAAGAAAAGAAATACTCAAGCTTCGGAGGCGGGTATAATTTATCCATTCTTCGATAGTCGATGGGTAAGTCCTGTCCATTGTGTCCCTAAGAAGGAGGTATTATGTTGTCCCTAATGATAAAGATGAATTGATTCCACAAAAATTATCACAGGTTATAGGATGGTAATTGATTTCCGCAAATTAAATAAAGCTACTAAGAAAGATCATTACCGCTTACCTTTTATTGATCAAATGCTAGAACGATTATGCAAACATACACATTATTGCTTTCTAGATGGTTATTCGGTTTCTCTCAAATACCGTGTCGGCTAAAGATCAATCAAAGACTACTTTTACATGCTCTTTTGGTACTTTTGCTTATAGACGATGCCTTTTGGTTTATGTAATGCACCTGCTACCTTTCAAAGATGCATGATGGCTATATTCTCTGATTTTGTGAAAAAATTGTGAGGTTTTCATGGACGACTTTTCCGTCTATGGTTCCTCTTTTGATGATTGCTTGAGCAATCTTGATCGAGTTTTGCGAGATGTGAAGAAACTAATCTTGTCTTGAATTGGGAAAAGTGCCACTTTATGGTTAATGAAGGTATTGTCTTGGGGCACAAAGTTTCGAAAGAGGTATTGAAGTTGATAAAGCCAAGGTTGATGCTATTGAAAAGATGCCATGTCCCAAGGACATCAAAGGTATAAGAAGTTTCCTTGGTCACGCCGGATTTTATAGGAGGTTCATTAAGGACTTCTCAAAAATTTCTCGGCCTCTGACTAATTTATTACAAAAAGATGTACCATTTGTCTTTGATGATGATTGTGTAGAAGCATTTGAAATACTTAAGAAAGCATTAGTCTCTGCACCTGTTGTTTAGCCACCTGATTGGAATTTACCCTTTGAAATTATGTGTGATGCTAGTGATTATGCTGTAGGTGCTGTTCTAGGGCAAAGAGTTGATAAGAAATTAAATGTTATCCATTATGCTAGTAAGACTCTAGACAATGCTCAAAGAAATTATGCTACTACCGAAAAGGAACTTTTAGCAGTTGTATTTGCTTGTGATAAGTTCAGACCCTATATTGTTGATTCTAAAGTAACTATTCACACTGATTATGCTGCTATTAAATATCTTATGGAAAAGAAAGATGCTAAACCTAGACTTATTAGATGGGTTCTCTTGCTTCAAGAATTTGATTTGCATATTGTTGATAGAAAAGGAGCTGAGAACCCCGTTGCAGATAATTTATCTAGGCTAGAGAATGTTCTTGATGACCCACTACCTATTGATGATAGCTTTCCTGATGAACAATTAAATGTCATAAGCACTTCTCGTAGCACTCCATGGTATGCTAATTATGCTAATTATATTGTTGCTAAATTTATACCACCTAGCTTCACATACCAACAAAAGAAAAAGTTCTTTTATGATTTGCGACATTACTTTTGGGATGACCCACATCTTTATAAAGAAGGAGTACATGGTGTTATTAGACGTTGTGTGCCTGAGCATGAACAGGAACAGATCCTACGCAAGTGTCACTCCGAAGCTTATGGAGGACACCACGCTGGAGATAGAATTGCACATAAGGTATTGCAATCCGTGTTTTATTGGCCCACTCTCTTCAAAGATGCCTGTAAGTTTGTCTTATCTTGTGATGAATGTCAAAGATTGGTAATATTAGTAGACGTCAAGAATGCCTATGAATTATTCACTTGTTATTGAACCATTTGATGTTTGGGGCTTTGATTATATGGGACCTTTTCCTGCCTCTAATGGATATACACATATTTTAGTTGCTGTTGATTACGTTACTAAGTGGGTAGAAGCTATTCCAACTAGTAGTGCTGATCATAACACTTCTATTAAAATGCTTGAGGAAGTTATTTTTCCGAGGTTTGGAGTCCCTAGATATTTAATGGCTGATGGTGGTTCACATTTTATTCATGGCGCTTTCTGTAAAATGCTTGCTAAATATGACGTTAACCATAGAATTGCGTCTCCATATCACCCACAGTCTAGTGGTCAAGTAGAATTGAGTAATAGAGAGCTCAAATTAATTTTGCAAAAGACTGTTAATAGGTCTGGGAAGAATTGGTCCAAGAAACTTGATGATGCATTATGGGCCTATAGAACTGCATATAAGAATCCTATGGGTATGCCTCCGTATAAAATGGTTTATGGAAAAGCATGTCACTTACCTCTCAAACTAGAACATAAGGCATATTGGGCTATTAAAGAGCTCAACTATGATTTCAAACTTGCCGGTGAGAAGAGGTTATTTGATATTAGCTCACTTGATGAATGGAGAACCCAAGCCTATGAAAATGCCAAGTTGTTTAAAGAAAAGTTAAAAGATGGCATGACAAAAGGATACAAAAGCGTGAGTTTAATGTAGGTGATTATGTATTGCTATACAACTCTCGTTTAAGATTTTTGCAGAAAACTTCTCTCTAAATGGGAAGGTCCCTACGTTATCGAGGAGGTCTATCGTTCCGTGCCATAAAATCAACAACTTCGAGGCACAAATCCAAGGTGGTAAACGGTCAAAGAATCAAACATTATATCTCGGGTAATCCCATAAATGTTGAAACCAATATTATTGAAACCGTAACCGGAGGAATACATAAGGGACACTTTCCGGACTGTTTAGGACTCAAAAGGAATAGGTATGTATGCGGTAAGTAAACCGACTCAAAACAATTTTTAAGGCAATATTTCTCAGTTTTGGAATATTTAGAAAAATAGAAAAATAAGTGGCACTCCGGGAAGGACACGAGGCCTTCACGAGGGTGGAGGGCGCGCCCTACCCCCCCTGGGCGCGCCCCCGACCTCGTGAGCACCTCGTCTGCCCTCCGGACTCCGTTTCCTTGCACGATATGTATTTTGGTCGATAAAATTTCATTATATATTCTCCCGAAGGTTTTGACTCTCGTATCACACAAATATCCTCTGTTCTTGTTTTTGAGCCGTTACTGGAAAGCTTCGCAAGGAAATAATGGACCTCAAGCAGCAAGTCAATAAGCTCGAGGAGGAGAATCGTATCTTGAGGGGAATCATCGCCAAGAATATTACACCAACAACCAAGAAGGAGATATAATGACATGGGTATGGGCACTCCCCTTGGCAACTGCCAAGCTTGGGGGAGGTGCCCCGGTATCGTATCACCATCACAACTCCTATCTTTACCGTTTTTCTTAGTTCGATCCTATTAGTAGTATCTTGATTTAGTAGAATAAAGTTATGGCATGATCTAGTTTTGAGTTTTGCTTTATAATCCCTCTATGTAATCGAGTCCGCGAGCTATATATAATAAAGATTAGTGTTGAGTCAAGGGCTTGATTGTTTTGCCATGATCTTGGGTGAATAAAAGAAAAAGAATAAAAAGAAACAAAGAGTTCATATTGATCTTATCAAGAGTAATGACTTCACATAGAAAGAGTATGATGATTAAAAGTTGTTGGGAGTTGGCAAATATAGCTTTGGTCATCGTTGCAATTAATAGGAAGTAATAAGGAGAGAGAGGTTTCACATATAGATATATTATCATTGACATCTTTTATGATTGGGAGCACTCATTAAAATATGACATGCTAAAGAGTTGATGTTGGACAAGGAAGACAACATAATGAGTTGTGTTTTCTTGTATCTGAGATAAAGTATGTTGTCATAGATCCTCTAACATGTTGAGCTCGCCTTTCCCCCTCATGCTAGCAAAATTCTCAGCACCAAGTAGAGATACTACTTGTGCTTCCAAATACCCTTAAACCAGTTTAGCCATGAGAGTCCACCATATCTACCTATGGATTGAGTAAGATCCTTCAAGTAAGTTGTCATCGGTGCAAGCAATAAAAATTGCTCTCTAAATATGCATGACTTATTAGTGTAGAGAAATAAGCTTTGTAAAAACTTGTTGTGGAAGTAATAAAAGCGACAGACTGCATAATAAAGTTTCACATACAAGGGGCAATATAAAGTGACGTTCTTTTGCATTAAGATTTTGTGCATCCAACCATAAAAGCGCATGGCAACCTCTGCTTCCCTCTGCGAAGGGCCTATCCTTTATAATTATCTTCTACCTTATGCAAGAGTCACGGTGATCCTCACCTTTCCTTTTTCATTTTATACTTTGGCAAGCCCAGCATGTTGGAAAGAACATATATATATATATATATATATATATATATATATATATATATATATATATATATATATATATATATATATATATATATATATATATATATATATATATAGACGGTCTATTCTGCTAATATTAGCAGAATAACTATTCTGCACACCACTTCCGAACTGCACGCTGAACGCAAGTGCACGTCATTCTTTGAACCAAGTGTGATGCAGTACTCACACGAGTGAACTTCTCGTCGGAAAAAATTGCACGCGTTATTTTTTCGGTACTGTTTTCGCTCTAATCTTTTAAGCGTTTATCGGAATGAGACGTGTAATATACCGTTGAAAAGATATGGATTAGGCGCAACTTCAACATGTTGAACACTTTTCGAGATTCCACACGGTTTAAGAGCAGTTTTTAAAATGGTGCGGCCCATGACGAGTGGCAGCGAGCGTTTTTTCGCGATTTCTTCTAAACCGCACGTCGGAATGAATCAAACGATACGCCGTTGGATAGATATCGTCGACGCGCATCATTTTCATATATAAATTTTTCTCTAATTCCTTACGGTTTAAGAGCAGTTTCAAATTTACTAAATCGCGGAATTCTGTTTTTCAAAAAAATTCAAATTTTTTGTACTGTTTTCGCTCCAGTTTTTGAACCATTTGTCAAAACGAGGCGTGTGATACGCCGTTGGAAAGCTACGAACGAGGCGCAACTTTCATATGTTGAAATATTTTTGAAATTTCTTACGGTTTTAAGTTAATTTTAAAAATGGTGCGGCGGACGACGAGTGGCAGCGGTCGTTTTTTGTAAAAAATTTACAAACCGCTTGTCAAAATGATTCAAATGATACGGCCTTTGAAAAATATCAACGAGCCGCAACTTTTTCATTTAGAACACTCTTTCTAATTTCTTATGGTTTAAGAGCAGTTTTAAAATTAGCGAAATGCGGACACTCTTTTTTTGCAACACTAAAATTGACGAAGTGAACTCCATCGGATTTTAAAAGAGCAATCGCTTCAGATGTAAAGCGCCTTGATCCGACGGGCAAGCGAAATGCATGATTTCTTTTGTCTTGATTTTCGTTATTCTTTTTCATCGGACACCACATGAGCTGCATCCGACGACCAAGCGCACCGCAGTTTCTAATCAAGTTGACTGATTCCGCACTGCATCAGACAGTCAAGTGAACTTCATGATTTCTTTTGTCGAACATAAATTTTTTTAGACAAGTTTTTGTTGTCTTTTCTTTTCAATTTTTTAAGAGAGTGGACCACGGTGAGGAGGCAAGTGAACCGCGACATATATCAAGTGAACCTCATTACTATCTTTTGTTGTCGCTAAAATTTTTAGCACTTCCATTTTTGGGCACAAATGTACAACATCACTCTCAAAAGTGAACCACATCTCGAGGACCAAAAGCACTTGCATGCGTTGATGTAGTCGACTGATTTTTAAAGCACACGAAACAAATTGCACTTCATACATAGGGATAATAAAACATATTCTTTTTACACAAACTAAGTGCACTTCAAAAACAATTCTCCAAAATGTAAGCATGCTACATAGCAAGGCAATTACATACTTGCATCGTTGAACTTTTTGAGCTGCATAGTTTTGTTCACAAGAGGTGTACAACAAGCAAACCACCAGCGTACCGCAAGCTCCCTGCATCCACACTACAGGTTTTGTTTATAATGAACCGCAATATATTCAACACTCTTTTTCCAATCGATACGAACCAAAATCCTCGGCAGCACCAAACTGGGGGTTCGCCTGACTGCACCAACGTGCTGGAAGAACCTCACTCAAGAAAAAAGAGAGCCGCAAGTCATGCACCACCGGACTGCACACTGAAACCACATGATGCGAAGTGCACAATCCAAAATCTGCAAAAAAAAAGAGAACAAATAAAGCTTTCCAGAACTATACATGGGCAACTAGTGCTTTTCAGCACTGCATTGTCAACGCTGCATGCTGCCCACACACAAACATTGAACTCCTAGCACACTGTAGTTAACACTTTGCCTAAATAAATAAAGCAAACTGCACAAAATCATTTTCTTGGGGCAGTATGAACCGCACAACCCCGACGATGAGCTGCAGGGACACGATTTTGCAAACTCGAGACGAATTTGATGAACATGTGCAGTGCACTAGGGAAGAAATGGGTCGCAGCAGCCTTAGGAATTTCCTATCCACGCAAAGGAAACGCACGCCGCTACCAACTGAAACTGCTCGACGCCTTGGCCAGAAATTTGGTCCATTTTTCATTTTGACAATAACTACAAAACAAGATTCAAAGAGCTTCAACACGAAAATCAAATTAATTGCAACAGTTGGAGGAGAGGCGGATAGAGCTCGCCTTGTTCCACGAAAGCAGCAGCGACCTTCAAAGTGAGCAAAGAGCACCCATGCCGCGGGGTAAGCGGATCCGGCGCCGTGAGCGTGGATCCCGGCAGCGCAGGACGGATCTTGCAGGAGCCGAGGAGGTTACTCGTTGCCACAACCCTCACTGGTGGAAGGAGATGCGCAGGATCCGTGATGACGAGGAGGGACGCGGTGGAGAAGATCCGCCGGCCTCCACGGAACCGGCGCGGGGATCAACCACGATGGGCGATGTGGCCATGGCGAGGTGAGGAGCCTGAAGTTGGGAAAGCACGGCGGGCGGCATGTCCGGATCACGCCGGCAGCAGCGCTGGGCACTGGCGGCGCTCCGGATCGAGCCGGTCCAGGAGGGAGGGTGGAGGGCGGCGACACCGGGAGGAAGGAGGTCGGGGAGGGGGAGGCGGATCCAAAGGTTCTGGGATCCCGGCGATCTGCTGCCGGTGGAGGGAGAGGGCGCATGGTGTAGAGGAAGTGGTGGTGGCCGTGGACGGGCAGCGGTGGTGGCTGTGACGGGCGGAGCGGGTGGTGGCCGGGCGGGCGGCGCTGGTGGTGGCCGGGCGGGCGGCGCTGGGTGGTGGCAGGCGGCGTGTGGTGGTGGTGGGCGGGCGTGGTGGTGGCAGCAGGCGGGGAGCGAGGTGGCGGTTGGGCGGGCGACGGGTGCTCGACGGGAGGTGGAGAAGGAGAGGCATCGATGGGGAAGAGGTCACAAGGCAGGGGGTAACGAGGTGGGAAGGTGGTTCTTTTTTCTTTATGCAGTTCGGCTGTTTTTATGCGTCTGCAGGGCGGTGGCTCTGAGTTCCTTCGTGTGCGTGAATAAGAAAGTGATGTGCAGAATAAGACTCTTAAGGGTATTATCATAATAGACCCACCCTATATAAATATATATAGGGAAAATCCATCCTACCACCCGGTGGTAGTTACCCCATGTGTCTCATATACTACCATGTGGTACTATATATACTACTTTATCATTTTAAATATATTCATATACTATATTTAAGATATTTCAAGCAAGTTACATGAAAAATTACATATGAACGCATAGTTTTTGTTATATTTGTGAAATACATATATATTTGTAATAAAAAGAGCATACTCAAAACATGATATATACTACCTAAAATTAGTATATATGCTACCTAATCACTGTTATATACTACATACTACACGCATATACTCTCAATTTTGAGAGATACTACATACAACATACAAAACGCATAGTGGTGGTAACTACAACTGCTTATATATATATATATATATATATATATATATATATATATATATATATATATATATATATATATATATATATATATATATATATATATATATATATATATATATATATATATATATATATATTGAGACCTATTACATGCAACTCCAAAAAGTTCAAACTCCACGGAATATCTTAAAATAAATAAAGAAAAATCGTCAGCCAAAGATGAAGGCCGGGGCCCACACCTGCTCACGAGGGTAGGGGCGCCACCCCTGGCGCGCCCCTACCTCATGGGCCCCTGGTGGCTCCGGATGCCCATCTTCTCCCATATGAAGTCTTTCGATGAGAAAAATCAGAAGCAACCTTTCGAATGAAACTCCGCCGCCACGAGGTGGAACCTTGGCGGAACCAATCTAGGGCTCCAAAGCTGTTCTGCGGGACACTTCCCTCCGGAGGGGAAATCATCGCCATCATCATCACCAACGCTCCTCTCATCGGGAGAGGGCAATCTCCATCAACATCTTCACCAGACCATCTCATCTCCAAACCCTAGTTCATCTCTTGTATCAATTCTTGTCTCCAAGTCCGGATTGGTGCTAGTAGGTTGCTAGTAGTGTTGATTACTCCTTGTAGTTGGTGCTAGTTGGTTTATTTGGTGGAAGATCATATGTTCAGATCCTTTATGCATATTATTACCCCTCTGATTATGAACATGAATATGCTTTGTGAGTGGTTACGTTTGTTCCTGAGGACACGGGAGAAGTCTTGCTATTAGTAGTCATGTCAATTTGGTATTCATTCGATATTTTGATGAGATGTATGTTGTCTAGCCTCTAGTGGTGTTATGTGAACGTCGACTACATAACACTTCACCATTATTTGGGCCTAGAGGAAGGCATTGGGAAGTAATAAGTAGATGATGGGTTGCTGAGTGACAGAAGCTTAAACCCTAGTTTATGCGTTTCTTCGTAAGGGGCTGTTTTGGATCCATATGTTTCATGCTATGGTTAGGTTTACCTTAATACTTTTGTTGTAGTTGCGGATGCTTGCAATAGAGGTTAATCATAAGTGGGATGCTTGTTCAAGTAAGAACAGGACCCAAGCACCGGTCCACCCACATATCAAATTATCAAAGTACGAGCACGCGAATCATATGAACGTGATGAAAACTAGCTTGATGATATTCCCATGTGTCCTCGGGAGCGCTTTTCCTATTATAAGAGTTTGTCCAGGCTTATCCTTTGCTACAAAAAGGATTGGGCCACCTTGCTGCACTTTATTTACTTTTGTTACTTGTTGCTCGTTACAATTTATCTTATCACAAAACTATCTGTTACCACTTATTTCAGTACTTGCAGAGAATACCTTGCTGAAAACCGCTTATCATTTCCTTCTGCTCCTCGTTGGGTTCAACGCTCTTACTTATTGAAAGGACTACGATAGATCCCCTATACTCGTGGGTCATCACTAACTGAAGCCGATCGATTGGATGAACAGTGAGCGTTGCGGGGGCGGTTTGGATGAACAGTGAGCGGTGGCGTTGCCTCTGGATGAACAGGACCCCGTGGTTTGGAGGGCTGGATGAATAGTAGACGATGGAGGGATGCCCGTGGAGGGGTGGTTGAACAGGACCCTGTGGTGTGGAGGGCTGGATGAACAGTAGACGGTGGAGGGGTGCCCGTAGAGGGGTGGTTGAACAGTAGCCGGTGGAGTAGCGCGCGGTGGAGGCTGGATGAACAGGAGCCCGTGGAGGCCGGAGAAGGTCGACGGTGGAGATGAACGGTATCCGTGGAGTCCTGCTTTGCGCACGCCACACCCTCCCGATGAACATGACCCCGCTTGACCGTAGGGAGGTCCGTTTAGCCCGTTTTGCGGTACGCCACACCCCTCCCGATCAACAGGACCCCCGTTTCGACCGTAGGAGGTCCATTTCGTCCGTTTTGCGGTACGCCACACCCCTCCCGATCAACATGACCGCCGTTTCAACCGTAGGAGGTCCGTTTCCTCCGTTTTGCGGTACGCCACACCCCTCCCGATCAACAGGACCCCGTTCCGAACGTAGGAGGTCCTTTCCTCCATTGTGCGGTACGCCAGGCCTCGTTTGCATATGTTATGTCCAAGCCCTCCCGATGAACACGACCACGCATTCCGTTCGACCCAGCGGTTGGCTCCCACGCTGCCTGCTGCCTCCCCATGAACACGACGCATTCCGTTGCCTCCCCATGAACACGACGCATTCCGTTGCCTCCCCATGAACATGACGACGACGCTGTTTCTCCGTTCCGACCCAGCCATGTACACGAGCCCTCGCCGTACGTATGCGCGAGTAGGCGTTCGAGACCCCGCCCGTATGTACACGTACGTGGCCGTATTTTTTTTGCACCCTGGCCGCTATACGTACGTGTACATGCTACGTGCGTGCCTCTACTATGACACGTGTGCGCCTCTACATTCACCAGTATATATGTACGTACACGTTCGCGACTAGAATGACAATGCTACGTACGCTTCGACCAGGTGGGTCCCGACTGTCAGGCACTTTCTTGCCTGCGAAGATGTAGCTGGTGGGTCCCAGCAGTCAGGGGGGCGAATCGTTTTGGTTTTTTTTCACGGACGCACTTCCTTGCGTGCGAAGATGTAGCTGGTGGGTCCTAGCAGTCAGCGGGGCGAATCGGTTTTTTTTTTGCCCGGACGCACTTCCTTGTGTGCGAAGGTGTAGCTGGTGGGTCCCAGCAGTCAGGAGGGAAACGTTTTTTCGCGAAATACGGTGGCTCGTCCGGTGGGTCCCTGCTGTCAGGTGGAGGAATCATTATTTTCCGCGTAATAAGGAGGCACTTCCTTGCTGCGGCCGTGGACCCAGCTGTCGGCCTCTCCACGTCGATCCACGTCCGATGGAAGTCGCCTCCTTGACCACGTTGACCACGCCGCGCCGAGAGCACCAGGGCGGTGGACGATGGCGAGGCCTAGGAAGGGGACGACACGGAGCCGGTGAAGTCGCGGCAGTGGATGCCCATGCGGAGAGGAGTATGAGGGTTCACTCGTTCGGCTGCGGTGTGAGGCTGCCGTCGCCGCAGGGCCTGGCCAGCGGTGGGAATAGTAGGGGCGGTGAGGCCTCACGGCAGCACAGCCGCCACGGAGGCAGGAGCAGGCGGCACGATCGGCGCTGCTTTGGGCGGCTGGAGCAAGAAGACCAGAGGTTGAAGAAGCACTACGGCCGTTGGATGGACATTGTACGGTCACTGGAGCTAGAATCGTTCATATTGACTAAGTTGACAAAGCCCTCCATCCCCGTCAACTTAGTAGGCCCACAAGTCAGCCTCCCACCAAGGTGGGTCCCAGCTAGCAGGGGGAGTATTCATTTTTTTTGTGCGTAATAAAGAGGCACTTCCGGTGGGTCCGAGCTGACAGCGGGGGGAACATTTTTTTCGCGAAATACGGTGGCCTGTCCGATGGGTCCCAGCAGTCAGGGGGGAAACGTTTTTTTCGCAAAATAAGGTGGTCTATCCGGTGGGTCCCTTCTATCAGGTGGAGGAATAATTATTTTGCGCGTAATAAGGAGGCACTTCCTTGCGGCCGTCGTGGACCCAGCTGTCAGCCTCTCCACGTACAGTACTCTTCCGATGGAAGTCGGTCGTTGACCATGTTGACCACGCCGCACCGAGAGCACCAGGGTGGTGGACGATGGCGACGCCTAGGAAGGGGACGACGCGGAGCCGGGGAAGACGCAACAGTGGAAGCCCGCAGAGAGAGGAGTACGAGGGTTCACTAGTTCGGCTGCGGTGTGAGGCTGTCGTCGCCGCAGAATAACAGGGGGTGTGGGTGAGTGGAGGGATGGCCTGGCCAGTGGAGGGAGTAGTATGGGGGCGGTGAGGCCTCCGCGGCAGCACAGCTGGCCACGGGAGGCAGGAGCAGGCGGCACGACCGGCGCTGCTTTGGGCGGCTGGACCAAGAAGACCAGAGGTTGAAGAAGCACTACGGCCGTTGGATGGACATCGTACAGTCATTGAAGCTAGAATCGTTTATATTGACTAAGTTGACAAAGCCCTTGGTACGCTCCGACTTAGTAGGCCCATAGGTCAGCCTCCAAAACGGTGCGCCCCAGATGTCAGGGGAGGAATCATTTTTTGGACGGCCGAAGCTAAGAATATCCGAGGTTGAAGAAGAAGCACGACATCCGTTGGATAGACATCCAACGGCCACTGCTGCTAGAACCGTGTGTTGACTATAATAAGTTGACAAAGCCTTGCATATGCGTCAACTTATTTTTTTAGGGGATGCGTCACTTAGTAGGCCCACAAGTGTGTGGCAGAGAACTTATAGCCCATTTGCGTTTTGTAAGAATGTACAGCACATTTTTGAATTCTAATGGAATTTACAACAACCTATTTATAGTTTGTTAAAAGTACATCCCATTTTCTAGCTAGGACAACGATTAATAATTTCAACCAACCGTTGAAGACATAATTCAATAAAATTTCCCACATTTTGATGGGATCCGAAATATTTTTATCCCAAAATTTCTAGTTAGATTAAATATAAATTTGTATTACGTAAAATCAAACGAAACATTGTGCCAAGAACAATGAAAATTTAAGATTTTCAAAATCCATAAATAATATTTTATAAACTAATTTCGTGTTTGTTGCATTTTTATAGTTACTGCCCAGTTTTATAATTACATCCCATTTATTATTTTTAAAGCCCATTTTCCTGTTAAGCCTAATGCATCCCTCATAGGAAAGATTTGCAGCCAACAAGCGAGAATAACAAGTTGACCTTGCACAGGTATTCCTCAAAAGACGATAGCTGGGCTAGCCATTTTCATCTTGAAAAATTAGTATCTGGGCTGGATATCGGCTCAGGCTAGACGGGCCACACCGCCAGCTTAATACCCTGCTCTCCTCCGAACAATAACGAAATCATCGCCAAGAAAAACTCTGCAGTGCTCACGCCTCAAAAACACAAATACTACCCGAGCTGCTTGGTCCCGCTTGTCGGCGCACCTTGTGCAATTCTCGTTTATATTGACTACATAGGTTGACAATGGTGTGGGACCGTGATGTCGAAAACCAGGAGAAAGCAAAAAATATAGTTGTGCATAATAAGGAGGCACTTATGTATGTATCGGCTATGGCCCTAGTGGGTCCCTAGTGTCATCCAGTCAAAATAAAGTCATCTCCTTAATCCTCATGTTCGTTGACCATGGTAATAATGCTCGGCGCCACGCGGCGCAACAACTCGAAGGACAACGGAGAGGGCCTCGCGGGCCCTTCGAGGTCGATATGGCGCCGCTGCTCATTCAGAAGCCAGGATCATCGGACACCTATGAGCACCTTCGAGAAACTGAGACGGCATGAAACAGTAAGGTCACACTTGGGAGCTCTGGTTTATTTCAAACCTGTATTAACATACAAGTGTAATTTACTCGTCATCGGACACAACGCGTAAAATACAGGCATAATGAAACCGAGGGCCCGAGGTCTCGTAAGTAAAACCGGCGGAGTTACGCATGTAATTTGAGAGACGAAGTATATTTTACGAAAGCATCGCTATATGGACGACATTACTGATTTATACATGCACGACGTACATATCATGCCATCCATGGGCAAGGCTGAAACAGCAGCTAACAGCTGGATTAGCAATCGTCCGAGTGTCGTTCAGCGTTTTTATCGTGTGTGAAGTACTTTCAATATTTTACTAGTCGAAATCGACCAACCAAGCGCCTTCGCCCGAGACCATCTGCTTTAATTTACAAGCGTCAGTTTTACAAGCGGTTTTGGTTGGAAAACAACAATCCAATCACGGCCTAATATCATGAGTTGGTCGGAAGATCATATGGTTTCACGTCTAACCTACCCGACATGTCGTATAGGCTATGAATGAAACATCAGACGATGAACTTCTTACGCACGGAAACAACAGAAGAGGATGATCTTCTTAACAAGCAAATCACTGGCATTAGATCGACATGCAAAACAATACGAAGCATTATTCTCGGGGAGGCACGGTGAACAGCTCGTGATGCCGCATGCCACAACATTCCAAGCTCAACTTTGCAATCAAACACAAGGCCGGCATTACATAGACAATATTCGTAACAAACTCTTAACACGAGGATATCTCAGAGAGTAACTATTTACTTCTAAACCGAACACGGAATAGGAAAAAACACTCGACGCTGCTCACACAGAAGGGCGCCCCACTCAAAAATATCAAATGCATGTCTTCCGCTAACATCAATGAGCAAATTTTGACAAGGTTTTCCAATTCCAATATATTAAACTAACGCCTTCTTGCTAACATCAATGATTAAACTTTGACAAGCTTTTCCCATTCAAAATATGTAATGCATATGATCGTGGAGTCCTGTCAGCTTCTTGTACTTGTTTGGGCACTTTTGCCCACGGCACTCCACGTGTTGTTAAATTGCCAATGGTCTCTCAGAGACTAGTCATGTCACCGTGTCTAATAATACTCAGTAAAGCTTCTCGGTCATTCCTTCAGAATGTACACGCAAATAGTGACCGCTTCTTTTCGCAAAGTGGAACGACCAACCTGGACCCATGTTATGCAGTTTGCCTTGGACACATTGACTTCTTTTGTGCAGTTCAACTAAAATCGAAGTCGGAATAAAACCGAGGTTTAATTTTGATATCCCTGTAAGCAACAATAGGTATAAGGGAAACAATTACTAAGAAATAACGGTTGATGACTTGTCTTAATGGGAAACAAAGCATGAGAGTAGCAATTCTCCATTAGTGTGATTCATTCATATTGACTGAGACATTATCTTAACAATGCCTTGTTTCAACATGTATAAAGAACGACAAAGCAGAGAAGTACCATTCCTAAAACAATGCAACTGATTCATTTTAACAGAGACATTATCTTAACAATACCTTGGTTAAACATGTAGAAAGAACTACAAAGCAGGATAGTACCATTCCTAACAAGTGTTGCAGTTTTGAACTAAGATTTAGTAGTTAATTAATTCTGAGAGTGGCATTGCTTAATTTTACCAGTGGCATTAGATTAATGAAAAGCATAAACGGTTCCAGGGGAGAGTGGGCGCAACAACAATATGTGCTTCCATCTACTTATAAAGGGGGTGATGCAGAGTTTGTTGTAACAAAGCAACAATCATCATGTCTGGGTTGGTCCCATTTTTGTTCACTACTTAATGGGAAAAGACAGCAATACAATAGCTTCAATTCAACATTTATTTAAAATGGTACCAATACAAGTAGCACAACATCTCAAAGCACACTGCACAATCATGTGGATGAAGGCCTGTACTGACCTTTCATGAGAACACTAGGATAAAATACGAATCTGCCAACACGAATAGGAAATCCAATCTCGTTTTGTGCAGTTGCACTAAAATCAAGCAAAGTGTTTCGCATAGCGAAGCAAAATGTCACAATAGCAACAAGTTGAATAGATATCCCTGTTTAAACAGAGGCAAAAAAGGAATCAATTACTGGCTAATAAAGGAGGATGAAACATGCAGCCACAAAAATGGTAATCCCGCCAATCCCTAACAAGTGTTGCAGTTTTGAAATAAGATTCAGTAGTTAATTCTGAGAGTGGAATCAATTACTGGCTTATAAAGGGAGTGATGCTGAATTTGTTGTAACAAAGCAACAAGCATCATGTCTGGGTTGGTCCCATTTTTGTTCACTACTTAATGGAAAAAGACAGCAATACTATAGCTTCAATTCAACATTTATTTAAAACATTACCAAAACAAGTAGCACAACATCTCAAAGCACACTGCACATCATGTGGTTGATACCAAGATTTGAAACAACTCGCCACGAAGACTGGAATCAAATCCCGATCTCCTTTTGTGTAGTTCCACCAAGATTAAGCAAAGTCACCGGTGTGACATTCAAGTTTAAGTGCACGAAACACTCTTAAAAAATAAGTGTTTCGAGTAGCGAAGCAAAATGTCATAATAGCAACAAGTTGAATCGATACCCCTGTTTTAACAGAGGCAAAAAAGGAAACAATTACTTGCCGATAAAGGAGGATGAAACAAACGGTGACAGAAAGAAGCATCTAACTTATCTTGGATGGAAAACAAAGTAGGATAGTAGCATTTCTAAAACGGTTGCATTGATTCATATTAACAGAGACATTCTCTTGAAACAACATTCATTAAAAAATGTAATTTACTTTTAACAGTGGCATTGCTTCAATTTTCCGCGGCATTCTTAGATTAACAACAAAAAATAGCTGTATGGGACATGCTAGAACCATGTGCGCCCACACGTATAAATGGGTGATGCAGAGTATGTAGCCAAGCAGCATATCTGTTGGTCCCATATTTGTTCTCTTTGAACTTTTTTCCTATGTGAGGGCAGCAAATCTAGTCCACAAACTACCCGACCCCCGGTTTCTTTCCCTTTTCAACAAAGAGATCGGTTCCTTACAGATGTGTGTACTGGGTTACCCCCTTTTCCCTTTTCGACCAACAAAGCGGCTGGATAGCCAGTCTATACTACTTTTCCTCCCTCCTTTCCTCATTAAACCACATCCTAGATTCATGCTCCACCCCACCGCACCTTTCTTTCCTCTTTGAACCAAGACCTAGATTCGACTACATATCGAAAAAGATCCACATGCAGCTAGAGCAACGACGGTTTCAAAGAAACTTATACCTTAGGGTCGTCGGGATGTGGCAAGGCGTCTGCGGCGGGAGGCGGATCTGCCCACACTACGCACGGCAGTGAGGAAGAAGGGGTCAGGCCCTCCCACAAAGCGCTGGGTGAAAGAGAACAAGCGCAGCCAAGAAGTGGATTGCCTCCTCTGCCAAGCGGATAGAGTTAACGATGCACCTCCTCCCTTCCCTGCATGCGATGGGATACGGACGCCCCTTCACCAGCTGTGAGGGGGGAGAGAGAGACAAGAGGCCAACGCAATCTTGTTTAGATCTGTGAAGAGAGGGTGAGAGACTGTGAATATAAGCGTGACACCGCCATCTTGTTTTGATATGGAGAGGGTGAGAGAGCGAGACGCGAGAAAATCTATCAA